>CM065128.1:29945874-30258374 GCA_033026305.1 Cirrhinus molitorella
GAACAGTGTGTGATGACTACTGGGATTTGCCTGATGCTGCAGTGGTGTGTAGAGAGCTGGACTGTGGAGAACCTGTAGATGCTTTGGGTGGTGCTCATTTTGGACCAGGGTCAGGACCAGTCTGGATGAATTATGTTTTATGTGCTGGATCAGAGTCTACACTGAAGAACTGTGGATCAACAGGATGGGGTAAAAGCTATTGTTCTCATAGCAAAGATGCTGGAGTCATCTGCTCAGGTAAAATATTTTACACATTCTTAATCATAGCATTGTTGGCCTCTATGAAACCATTAACTTGAAGCACCATGTTTTTTTGTTTGTTTGTTTTTTTTTTGTTTGTTTGTTTTTTTCTTATAAGTAAGCCTTAATTTTAAACATTAAGTTGTTATTCTCTTATTCAGAAGTCAGGCTGGTTGGAGGTTCTCGCTGCTCTGGGAGGTTAGAGATGCTGCAAAATCAGACGTGGATGTCAGTGTGTGATGCTGCCTTTGACCAGCAGGATGCAGAGGTTGTGTGTAGAGAGCTGGACTGTGGGGCTCCTGTACAGGTGCTGGGAGCAGCTGCTTTTGACAAAGGAGATGGTCAGATGTGGACACAAGAGATTCAGTGCAGAGGAAATGAGTCTCAGATTCACCTCTGTCCAACATCACCATCACACAAACACAATTGTTCTCATGTACACAACATTGGTTTGATGTGCACTGGTAATAATTTAAATTAAATCAGCATATTTAATTTAATATTATTGTAACAGTTAAAATTTACACTTACATTTTCTATTGTGGTCTCTTATTTTCACAGAGATAAGTAATGTGAGGTTGGTTGGTGGTCACAGTCGCTGTGCAGGTAGAGTGGAGGTTCTTCATAGAGGTCAGTGGGGAACAGTGTGTGGCGATGGCTGGGATTTGGCTGATGCTGCAGTGGTGTGTAGAGAGCTGGACTGTGGAGAACCTGTAGATGCTTTGGGTGATGCTCATTTTGGACTGGGATCAGAGCCATTTTGGATGAAACATGCAAAGTGTACTGGATCAGAGTCAGCACTTAAGAAATGCGGATCCACGCATTCAATTTATCATGACAAGTGTCTAGAAAAAAGCGCTCAAGTCATTTGTTCAGGTAAGCTAAGCTAAAAAATCCTGTCTTATTTTATTATTACTTTTTTCTGACCTTTTTTCTACCTTTTTTGTGGTCATGCAGACTGCTGAAATAGGCCCTATTAAAATAAACTTTAGTACTCTACTGAGCATTTGAATGTAATGTGAAATGTGCAATGTCATGCATTTAAATTTTTAAAGTGACAATACATTTTCTGTAAGGGATGTTTTTGTAGCTTATTTTCAAGTTTTTGCACTAAGAAAAAATGTTTTACTGAAATGTGAAATTTTCTTTATAATAAATATCTTTTATTTTAGAAGAGCGAAAAAATATGATTTCTCATTATATCATTTATATGACTAGTTTTTTTAAGTTCTCTAACTTAAAAGTTGTTCTTTTCCATGTTGTTTTTTCAGAAGTCAGGCTAGTTGGAGGTTCTCGCTGCTCTGGGGGGTTAGAGATGCTGCAAAATCAGACATGGATGTCAGTGTGTGATGCTGCCTTTGACCAGCAGGATGCAGAGGTTGTGTGTAGAGAGCTGGACTGTGGGGCTCCTGTACAGGTGCTGGGAGCAGCTGCTTTTGGCAAAGGAGACTCTCAGATGTGGACACAAGAGATTCAGTGCAGAGGAAATGAGTCTCAGATTCACCTTTGTCCATCATCACCATCATATCTAAACACCTGTTCTCATGAAAATTATGTTGGACTGATGTGTGCAGGTTTGAGCCTTTTTAAAAAAAAAATCTAAATGTTTCCAAAATCTATACATTTGTTTAATTTGTTTTATCAGAGATAAAGATTTTTCTGATTATATGATACTTTTTTCTCTTTGTATATCTATTTTCTCTCCTCTCTCTCTCTGTTCGTTATATAGGCAGTATGAGAGTGAGGTTGGTTGATGGTAACAATTCATGTGCTGGTAGAGTGGAGGTTCTTCATAGAGGTCAGTGGGGAACAGTGTGTGATGGTTTTTGGGATATGACTGAGGCTGCAGTGGTTTGTAGAGAACTGGACTGTGGAGAACCTGTAGATGCTCTGGGTGATGCTTATTTTGGACCAGGATCAGGACCAATCTGGACAAATCGCAAGTTATGTACTGGATCAGAATCTACGTTAAAGAACTGTGGAGCAGTAGAATGGGGTCTTTATCCCTGTGATCATACTAAAGATGCTGGAGTCATCTGCTCAGGTAAGCTGCTCCAAACCAATCCTTTTTACATTACTGATGATCCACCTGTCTCACAGGACAGTTCACCCAAAGATGAAAAGTTTGTCATCATTTACTTACTCTCTTTAAAATTCCCTCTTTGTATTCCATGAAAGTCAGACTGGTTTGGACTGACATGAGACTGGATAAACCAATTATTTTCCTTATTTATTTACCTGTTCAATTAATTTTCACATTAATAATACGTGGTGCTTTGTGGTAGGCCAAAATGACAAAAATTACACTTTTTTGGATGTAAACACTTTCTTCCCCTTATTTATTGCTGCTTCAGGTGTCAGACTTATTGGAAATTCCAGTTGCTCAGGGAGTATTGAAGTACTTCATGATCAGACATGGATGCCAGTGTGTGACGCTGCCTTTGACCAGCAGGATGCAGAGGTTGTGTGTAGAGAGCTGGACTGTGGGGCTCCTGTACAGGTGCTGGGAGCAGCTGCTTTTGGCAAAGGAGACACTCAGATGTGGACACAAGAGATTCAGTGCAGAGGAAACGAATCTCAGATTCACTCCTGTCCAACATCCTTACGCAAAGATAGTTGTTCACATGATGATTTTCAGGGGCTGTTCTGTGCTGGTGAGAGTTAAAATAATATGAGCAGTATCAATATCCTTTAAGTGCACTGAAATAGTTGCTCCCTAAAAATCTCACAGTGCACTACAAAACCAGATGTACAATATGTTCCCTTAATGGAAATTTTGAAGCATGAAACATTAATCACATAAAACAACAGATGAACATAGTGATGTCACTGCAAGTTGATTAATCAATGTTCCTGTCTGTATTAAGCCAGTGTGCTCTGGTCAAATTTGTGTAGAAAATATACTAATTCACAATCTACAGAGCTTATAGAGACACACCCACAGTTTTATCGTTATTCTTTTGTCACTTAGATAAAAAGAATGTGAGGTTGGTTGGTGGAAACAGTCGCTGTGCTGGTAGAGTTGAGGTTCTGCATAGAGGTCAGTGGGGAACAGTGTGTGATTTTGGCTGGGATTTGCCTGATGCTGCAGTGGTGTGTAGAGAGCTGGACTGTGGAGAACCTGTAGATGCTCTGAGTGATGCTCACTTTGGACCAGGACCAGGACCAATCTGGATGAGTGGTCTATTATGTACTGGAACAGAGTCCACACTGAAGAAGTGTGGGTCAAAAGGATGGGGCAAACATGCATGTACTCACAATGCTGATGCCAGTGTCATCTGTTCAGGTTAATCAGTTAACTTCTTGTCTTTAAATATGTGTTGAATTATTGTTTTGTTTTGATTTGTTTTGTTTGCTTGTATTTATTTTTGTGTACTCTGTACTGTGGTTCCTTTACTTAATTCAAACAGGTCATAAACCTTCCAGACTTATTAATGGATCTCATCTGTGCTCTGGGAGGTTAGAGATACTTCATGATCAGACATGGATGTCAGTGTGTGATGCTGCCTTTGACCAGCAGGATGCAGAGGTTGTGTGTAGAGAGCTGGACTGTGGGGCTCCTGTACAGGTGCTGGGAGCAGCTGCTTTTGACAAAGAAGACACTCAGATGTGGACACAAGAGATTCAGTGCAGAGGAAATGAATCTCAGATTTCATTTTGTTTAGTATCATCATCACACAACAGCAACTGCACAAGTGACAAAACTGTGGGACTGATCTGTTCTGGTAAAGTATTAATATTTACTACCTCTTCGTTTGTTTTAGGTAAAATATAACTTCTCTGTCAGCTGCACTATATTATACCTTTATACTTTATTCAGGTTACACAGATCTCAGGCTGGTAAATGGTTCAGATTCTTGTTCTGGAAGAGTGGAGCTTCTGTATCTTAGTGAATGGGGCACAGTGTGTGATGCATGCTGGGATATGAGAGCTGCCAGTGTCCTCTGTAGACAGCTGAATTGTGGGATTGCTGTGTCTGTTGTGGGATCAGACTGGTTTGGAGAGGGAAGTGGTGAAATCTGGGCTGATGTGTTTGATTGTGACGGGAATAAAACAAAACTCTCAGAATGTTCCATCTCTTCATGGAGTCGAGCTGAATGTTCTCATAGACGAGATGTTGGAGTCATCTGCTCTGGTAAACTTATTTGACACTTATTTGATACTATTATGCTATGAATAAATATTATGTATAATGAAGACTATTTCACTATGGTCTAACACAATTCTTATTTTAGTAAAACATGATATCTTGTCCCCAGGTTCCTCTCTGGCTCTTCATGATGGTCTGGTGCGGTTGTCTGGAGAGAGACAGTGTGAGGGGGAGGTGGAAGTTTTCATTCATCAGGTCTGGAGGAGAGTTCTGCTGGACTCCTGGAGTCTCATTGAATCCTCGGTGGTCTGCAGACAGCTGGGCTGTGGCTCAGTGCTGAACTTCAATGGCTCCTCTTCATCCAGTCCTGAACACAGTCATGAGTGTGTGAAGGGCTTCCAGTGCTCTGGGAGTGAAGCTCATCTGGGAAACTGCAGCTCTCCACAAACTATCAACTGCAGCTCCACACAACAGCTGTCAATCACCTGCCTTGGTGAGAAAAACAACATCTTGGCAGATATTTTTTAGTTGTTGGCGATCACTAATGTGTTTTCTTTCTCTGAATATCAGGTCATGGGTCCATCAGGCTGGTGGGTTCTGGGGGAGACTGTGCAGGGAGGCTGGAGGTTTTTCACAGCGGCTCATGGGGGACAGTGTGTGATGACTCCTGGGATATTAAAGATGCCCATGTGGTGTGCAGACAGCTGCAGTGTGGAGTGGCCCTCAGTAACCAGCAGGTACCAGCCTGGTTTGGTCCTGGTTCTGGACCCATATGGCTGGATGAGGTGGAGTGTGAGGGGAATGAGACGTCCCTGTGGAGCTGCTCTTCTCAAGGCTTGGGAAAACATGACTGTCAACACAAGGAGGACGTAGGAATCATATGCTCAGGTAAATAGTAAGCAATAAACATTTTTTTTTTTACATTTCAGTAACTTGCGTATGTGAATAATGAATAACAATATCCTAGTGTATTTGCATTATACAGATCAAGAAAACTGCTCTTAGTGAGATGTGTTTCTATTTTTAAAATAATTCTGGAAGTGTTTATTTTAACTGATCATGCATGTTCATTTTTTCTGATGTGGACAGAATACAGTACTGAAACACTCTGGCAGAGTTTCCTGCACTCTAAACCACAACACTGCTACTGACTTTTCAGTGCATGAGCCACAATGTGACCATTTTAGTCCAATTCCTGAAAGAATGACTTTTGAGTCTGTGAATCAAAGATATGCCTTTTACCAATGCAAAATATAAAATGTAGGCCTGTGGGTTTTTATTCTCCAAAAAACATTTACTTCTCCAAAGCACTAAAATTACTCTTAATAGGCCCATACTCATTATATTCTTTAAATTTATTGTCATTTTTCCATCTAGAGTTTAAAGAGATCAGGTTAACTAAGGGCTGTGAAGGGAATGTGGAGGTTTTCTACAATGGATCCTGGGGAAAAGTGTGTCACAAGAAGATGGACAAAGACACAGCGAGTCTGATCTGTCGAGAGCTGAACTGTGGAAGATCTGTCAGTGAAATCAGATATTCAGAGGGACTAAAGTCACATTACTGGCTTGATTTATTTAATTGTAGACGACATGATTCTACTATATGGCAGTGTCCATCTTCACCCCAAGGACAGAATGATTGTGATGAGGTGGCCAGGATCACCTGCTCAAGTAAGACCACCTAGTGATGTTTCTATAACTATAAGGATTGATTTTTATGTGATATGTTGTAAAAAGATTGTTTCTGAAAGAATAAATTAATTAATTAATTAATTAATAGTGACCATATCACATTATTATGTTATAATCTAAGAAGAGAAGAATCATGAGTCTCCACAGAGACAACTGACATGTTCAGCATCTCCTCACCAGAGACAGTGCTCAAGTAAGTTTATCTGACAACAAATAAGTTTAAATGTTATTCAAAAAAATTCCACATTTAAAACTGACTAAAGAACAGAAAATAGCTGTCAAGAGAATTCACAACTTATTTCTGTCAAAGCACTAGACTCTAAACTACAGAGTGTGTTTGTTGTTGTTGTTTTTTTAAAAAACATTAAACAGAATCTGGTTGATGTTTGTGTTTCAGAGCGTCTTCCTCTCAGACTGAGTGGAGGGGAGGGCCGGTGCTCTGGGAGGCTGGAGGTGTATCATAACGCTGTGTGGGGCTCAGTCTGTGATGATCAGTGGGACATCAGCGATGCTCAGGTGGTCTGCAGGCAGCTGGGTTGTGGAGCAGCACTGAGGGCTGATGGGAATTCAGTCTTTGGTGCTGGTGAAGGTGTTGTGTGGCTGAACAGAGTCGAGTGCAGAGGGAATGAGATTCACCTGTGGGACTGTCCTCTCTCCCTGAAAAACCACACTGACTGCTCCCACAAAGAGCACACTGGACTCACCTGTGCAGGTCACAAGAAATGCTGAGAAATGTTATTCATATTTTTAGATCATTTTAGAATGTATAACATTTGTCTGTTAAAGAAAATCATAATTTTTAATGTGTTTTGACAGATTTTCCAGATTTGCCTGTGTCCTCTACACCTGCCACAAAAACATTGGTTTCTCCTCCACAAACTCCTCCAGCAATGTCTATCTCCATCCCCCCCGTGGTTGTGATTGTACTGGGAGTTGTGATCTTACTGCTCTTAGTGCCACTGCTTATACTGATTCAGCAGAACAGAGTGATGAGGAGAGGTAGGAGAAATCCAGAGACTGTCATATTGTGTCTTATTCAGTGTGTGATCAGTCATGTGTTGTGAACTGACAGCAGGTTTGACTGTCTACACTCACAGCTCTCTCCGACTGGTACACAGGACTTTACAAGACACCAACTGAGCCAGTTTATGAGGAAATTTATCACGGGCACAATCACTTCTCTCAGAAAGGTAAAATGTTAAAAGATTTAACTATAACTGCATTCTCATATACACACAATGTTCACTTCTGCTCTTTAATTTTAACTGTTGGATCTTTTGCACATTATAGCAGCAAATAATTACATGCAAACTGCACCTGGTACCACACCTCAGTATGGTACAAAGAACAAATTGTCCTTCTGGCTATCAGTCAGTCATTAAAGTAAAATTCAGGTAGTCATTTAAACATAAACTAAAAAGAATGCACCTGTTTAACACCTGATTCAAATCACCAGCTTGTGAAGAAGGGTTATTTAACCGTAATCATAAAGTTTGCATAGTAGTCATGTCCCACACAGTTTAATACTCTGAATGGAACCTATATGCTTCTTTTGAACTGGAATCATGTCGAAATGTCCTGTGATGTCCACTTCGCAGGGCACTTAAGTCTTTTTTCTAAAGGAAAACAAGAAAATCTTGGATATTCTTTTGCAGGTCATGTTTTTGACTTGCTTTCACTAGTTCTTCATGACTTAAAGGAAATGAGAATTCAGTCTGTTAGTATTGATGAATATCTTTCTGACTGCTCTCCTTTAACAGGGAGTCTCATCTCTGAAAAAGTGCATCCTGTGTATGAAGATATTGATAAGCTTTTCTCAGGTGATTTACAGACTTGGTAAACCAGTGTAAATAGTGAATTTGCAGGAAATGTATGACACAAAAATGGTGAAATTCACAAATTGCAGGAAATGTGTAAATGTATATTAGTAGTAGTAGTAGTGTTTGTATGCATGTATGTATGTATTTATTTGATTATTTATGAAATGAATGCAATCACACCAGGAGACTATGATGATGTCATCATTGATGGACTAAAACCAGATCAGGAGACAGGTGCTGATTCTCTTCTGTACTTGTAGTTGTGTTATTCTACAATTCATTCAGCATTCAAGTTTATTTTGAGTGTGATGGCTTTGGTTTCATGTTAAATTTCTAGATGATACATCAGAGGGCTATTATGATGATGTCGTTACCAGTGGACATAACTATGGTGCTAAAGTGGTGTTTTAAATTTTATTTATACTTTTACATATGCATTTTAACACCCTATTTCTTTAAATACATATATGTAAGAGCTTATAATGTTTGTGTGTGTGGGTATGTATGTAGGGGTGTGTGACACGCCAGAGAATTACGATGATGTCATCATTAATGGACAGTGCTCTCAATGTGTAACAGGTGAGTCACACAGAACTTCATTTTTAGTCATGCAGTGTTTTCTATGATATATTGAACATGTGTTTCTACTATTAATGAATCATCATGGCTTTATCAGGTTTAATCTAATAGTCTCAGACAGTCATGAGGAGAAAGAGATCAGTGACAAACTGTGTTACACTTTACAAAGTGAGTTTTTATTTCACATGTGTACCAGAGGGTGATCAGGAGGAGTATGATGATGTGGAGAACAGCAATGAAGATGAGAGAAATCTGTTAGGTAAATTGTTTTTGTCTTGTGATTCCTACACTGGTTAAATATAATGTATGTGCTTGGTTTTGAGTTGGAATTTAATTGTACAATTGGGCAGTCACAATATTTAATACGCTTTTTTGTTGTTTTCTTTTGTTGTTGTTTTTTTGTTTGTTTTTTTGTTTTTTTCCCAGACTATGATGATGTGATGTAGGGGAGGAGTGGAATGATAAGGCAGGGGCTGTATGACTCAATGGCCACATCCACTGTCTTGGCTCATTAACACTTCTGGAGGTTTTTTGTTTGTTTGTTTGTTTTGGTTGATGAATGTACTCTTTTATTTTTATAATTTCTTCAGACTATAAAGTTGTTTTTGCTACTTTCTTGATACTTTAGAAACATAAACACAAATCTTGATGAACATAATTACTGCAAACATAATTTCTAGTGAGTTGATCGCCATGATCGCTATGCTTCAGTGTCAAGTTTAAGTGTTTGATTTTTTACTTTCATAAACTTTTTTTATTCCTATCAAGTGAGATGTAGCTTTAATATTTTAATTTATCTCTGATGGAATTTCTAATGTTTTTCTCTCTATTTTTTATTTACTAAAAATTCAGAAATCAGAAAAAAATTCAAACTTTAATATGCAGTCTATTTAAGACTTTTTAATATGCAACTAAATGCAATTGTATGTCATTTGGTTAGCAACTACTCATGCTGTTGTTGGTTTCTTTCCTTTTTTTTAAGTTTTGTTTGTTTTTGCTGGAAACTTGGGTATTATGCTCTGATTTGATTTTGTCTATAGACAGACAGACAAACACAATAATGTTGGAAGTCTAATGACAGTTCAGACTGAGCCAGCACATTTCAGTGTGATTTCAGTCCTGTAGATTTTATGGTCATTTACTGCAGTCTTGTGGAGAGCAATTGCATTAATAGAAATTTCTGAAAATCATTCTGTAAAAGAAATTCTTTAATAAACTACATAATCAATAGCTTGTTTGTAAAAATTAATAAAGGGAAACATTTTGTTTAGCTTTGTTTAGCATTTTAAATGAGTTCAAAATTTATTATATTATTAAGTGAGTACTTTGGAACATAACAATTTCTTAACCTTCAACATTACTGTCACAGATACAGTCTCAAAATAAAGAGTGAAAAGCTCAAAGGGATTTGGCTGATGTTGCAGTAGTGTGTAGCTGGAGTGTGAAAACCTGTAGATGTTCTATCTAAGGCACACTTTGGACCAGGACCAATCTGGATGAGTTATGTCAAATGTGTTGGTTCAGAATCCACCTTGACAGATTGTGCAGCAGGATGGTATAAGTTATACAAACCCCAAATCCTGTCATTAATAAAAATGTATCTTTACTAAAATCAATGTAAATGTTTTATCTATTTAAAATGCAATAAATGCAGAGGTGGGTGGTACCGAGTTGCAGTTATTTAGTTAAATTTACTTTGGTTCCTTAATTAGTAGGTTTAACGCTCGGTCTCAAGTTAGTTTGTAGTTTAGAGGTTTCAAGGTACTTTTTTGGCACGGTTGTTTTGCAAAACCAAAGCAAAGATACATGTACATGAAAACATAAATTAATGTAATATAAGACAATTAAAATATTATTTTAATACATATTATTAAAATAGTATTAAAAAGAGATGTTTGTACTTGCTTGCTCATGTTTATAGGCCTACTTATTGGCTGCACATGGTATTTTTGCTGTCATCTGGTGGGTGAGTAAAGTATTGCCATATCAACGCACAAGCCCTTATTGTACTTTAGTATTTCTTTCTTTTAAATGTATTTATTTTTATTTTTTTACATGTTTATTTTAACCACAGTTTACTTAATTTGTGTGATATTATTATTATTATTATTATTTTTTTTTTTTTATTATTTTTTTTTTTTTTAGGTGGTGAGCAAAATGTTGGACAATTAAAATCATTTATCAGTGAATAGCTATTGTTAATATATTATAAATAGTAATTAAATTATGATATGTGGATAGCAGTTTGAGCCAAGAAGGGATTTATTGTATCTTTTTCATCAATGTTGTTTTAAGCACGCTCTCCACTAGGAGCTGTACTTAGCTGCATTTTGTTATATAATCTAGATATATTTGTTATATGTCATTTTGTTTTTGTGGGCACAATAGCTCATTTAATTTCCAATATTGATGCGTGGATTATAATACTTTTTAAAAGCATGTATTGATTCATTCATTTGCTCTTGTTTTCTAATAACAGACTATGATAATGTGGAGCAGGAGTCAAGAAAACATGAAGAGACTGAATAAGTCTCAAAAGTTTGGTCTGCAGAGATTAGGAGGTCCTATATATTGTATGTTAGCTGCAATCCAATTAATTTATGTTACATTTTGTATTTACATGTACAAAATCAATTACATTAAGTCAGATTTTTTTTTTTTTTTTTTTGCTTTATGGCCTTCTTGAATATTTCAAATGTCTTTTTTTACTCGCATTGTAGCCTTTCTATTATGTATACTTAATAATTTGAGAGAAAAATAAATAAATTTGTATGTAACTGTTAAGATTTCATTTAAATTCCATCAGACAAGTTTTTTAGAAACAGCACCTTTAACTTGCACTCCTTTTGAATGTAGACCCACTGATGGTGGACTTTTTGATAAAGAATGTTGTAATAAAAAAATAAAAAATTGCGAACAGCACATGTAGACAATGATCTTTTAATTCAAAAGAATGTAACTCTTTTAACTGAACACAATGCTCTTTTAACTGTCAGTGTTCTATTAAGCAATTAAAATTAGACTGCCAATGGGAATTAAGTTTTATTAGTATTATGCTGCAGTGGTGTTTAGAGAATTGAACTGTGGTAGAACATTGTGTGCATAAGGATCAGGATCCTCACCTGATCATCACCAATATGGAAAATATAAATATCTCACAAATCTCACAAAACCTTGTCCTTTCTTATCTTGTTCATTGGAGTGGTACAAGAATTTGTGAGTGTAAATAAGTAAATAACAAAAAAAAAGTGTGTGTGTGTGTGTGTGTGTGTGTGTGTGTGTGTGTGTGTGTGTGTGTGTGTGTGTGTGTGTGTGTGTGTGTGTGTGTGTGTGTGTGTGTGTGGGTGGGTATGTATGTAGGGGTGTGTGACACACCAGAGAATTATGATGATGTCATCATTAATGGACAGTGCTCTCAATGTGTAACAGGTGGGTCACACATAACTTCATTTTTAGTCATGCATTGTTTTCTATGATATATTGAACGTGTGTTTCTACTATTAATGAATCCTCATGGCTTTATCAGGTTTAATCTAATAGTCTCAGACAGTCATGAGAAAGAGATCAGTGACACAAACTGTGTTACACATTACAAAGTGAGTTTTTATTTCACATGTGTACCAGAGGGCGATCAGGAAGAGTATGATGATGTGGAGAACAGCAATGAAGATGAGAGAAACCTGTTAGGTAAATTGTTTTTGTCTTGTGATTCATACACTTGTTAAATATAGTGTGATTTCAGTCCTGTAGATTTTATGGTAATTTACAGCAATCTTGTGGAGAGCTATTTAATTAATAGAAATTTCTGAAGCCATTTGCCAAAATCATTCTGTGAAATAAATTATTTAATAAACTGCATAAATAATCAAAAGCTTGTTTGTTAAAAATAATAAAAGAAAACATTTTATTTAGCTTTGTTTAGCATTTTATATGAGTTCAAAATGTATTATATTATTAAGTGAGTACAAGGAACATAACAGTTGCTCAACCTTCAACATTACTATCACAGATACAGTCTCAAAATAAATAGAGTGAAAAGCTCAAAGGGATTTGGCTGATGCTGCAGTAGTGTGTAGCTGGAGTGTGAAAACCTGTAGATGTTCTATCTAAGGCACACTTTGGACCAGGACCAATCTGGATGAGTTATGTCAAATGTGTTGGTTCAGAATCCACCTTGATAGACTGTGCAGCAGGATGGTATAAGTTATACAAACCCCAAACCCTGTCATCAATAAAAATGTATCTTTACTAGAAACAATGTACATTTTTCAGCTATTTTTTTTATTTATTTTTTTTTTTATTAAACTTCCAATAGAAGCAACAATTATTTAGTTAAATTTACTTTGTTTCTTAATTAGTAGGTTTAACTGTGAGTATTTACACTCAATGACTCAAGTCAGTTTTCAAGGTACTTTTTTGGCATGGTTGTTTTGCAATACCAAAGCAACGATACATGTACATGCAAAAATATAATAATGTAATATAAGACAAAATATTATTTTAATACATATTATCAAAACAGTATTAAAAAGAGATGCTGTACTTGCTTGCTCATGTTTATAGGCCTACTTATTGGCTGGCCATGATATTTTTGCTGACATCTAGTGGGTGAGTAAGGTATTGCCACATCAACCCACAAGCCCTAACTGTGCTTTAGTGTATATGCGTATATATATATATATATATATATATATATGTTTGTTTGTTTTGTTTTGTTTTTTTTATATACATGTTGTTTTAAGCACTAAGCTGTACTTAGTTGCATTTTGTTGTACGTTTTTGTGGGCACAATAGCTCATTTAACTTCCCATATTGATGTGTGGATTATAATACTTTTTAAAAGCATATATTGATTCATTCATTTGCTCTTGTTTTCTAATAACAGACTATGATGATGTGGAGCAGGAGTCAAGAAAACATGAAGAGACTGAATAAGTCTCAAAAGTTTGGTCTGCAGGAGGTCCTATATATTATATGTGCTAGCTGCAATCCAATTAATTTATGTTACATTTTGTATTTAAATGTACAAAATCAATTAAATTAAGTCAGGTTTTTTTTTTTTTTTTTTTTTTTTTTTTTTTTTTTTTTTGCTTTATGGCCTTGAATTTTCCAAATGTCTTTTTTTACTCTCATTGTAGCCTTTTTTATCACGTATACTTAATAGAGAGAAAAAAAATCAATTTGTATGTAACTGTGTTGAGATTTCATTTAAATTCCATCAGACCAGTTTTTAGAATTTCACAGCACCTTTAACTTGTATTCCTTTTGAATGTAGACCCACTGATGGTGGACTTTTTGATAAAGAATGTTGTAATGTAAATTGTGGACATGTGGACAATGATCTTTTACTTCAAAAGAATGTAGTAACTCTTTTAACTGAACACAACTCTCTTTTAACTGTCAGTGTTCTATTAGCCAATTAAAATCAGACTGCCAATGTGAACTAAGTTTTATTATTATTATGCTGCAGTGGTGTGTAGAGAATTTAACTGTTGTAGAACATTGTGTGCAGTTGGTATTGCTTACTTTAAATAAGGATAAAGATCCTCACCTAATCATCACCAATATGGAAAATACAAATGTCTCACAAATCTCACAAAACCTTATCATATCTTATCTTGTTCAGTGGAGTGGTACCAGAATTTGTGATGTTTGTCACATTAAAACTTGGAAACATACAAACATTTTAAAAAGTCAGTGGATTCAATCAGTTCATGTCAGTGTAAATAAATAAATAACAAAATCTGACACAATCCAGTAAAGATGCAGGGCCCTGATGGCTTCCTTCCCTGCATCTTTACTGGATTGTGTCGGATTTTGTCAGTTTTTGTTTATATACTAATTAAAATATTTTGTATTTTGTGTGTGTGTGTGTATATATATATATATATATAGGTGGCAACAGAGACACTCAGTGTATAGTTTCTGTCTTTCTCTTTTGTAAGACTGTGCTTTTATGCTTTTTAAAAATCTATTTATTTTATTAAAAAGTCTGCAATTGTACAATGGTATGTAATTTAAAAATAATAAATATATGAATAAACAAATAGTTTTTTTTCAGTGAGCAGTTTGTTATCAGTAATTCTGATTTTTGATCTGTGCAGGTGCTGCATGCTGTAAATAAACTGGAGAGTTTCCTGTCTCCTGTGCGTCTGTGTGCGTGTGTGTGTGTGTGTGTGTGTGTGTGTGTGTGTGTGTGTGTGTGCGCGTGTGTGTGTGTGCGCGTGTGTGCGTGTGTGTTTGCATCCCCTCAGTGAGGTGTCTTGATGTGTGGAGAGGAGGAGCACTGATAGTTTTGATGTATGTATTTATATATGGAGAAAATCAGAAAAGGATCATCTGATTTGTCAGTGAAGTTGTTTGAAGATTTCCTCTGTTGTGTCTAATAAGGTAATAGCGAGTGTGATTGGAGGGTTCTGGTCCTTTTTCTCTCTCATTAAGAGGGCCAAGAGGATGGCTGTACTTCTGCATTATCAGTGCGGAGAAGCTTGAACTGAGTGTTGTTAATCATGCTGAGGATGATGGTGGCACTCATTTTACTGTCTTCAGTTGTAATACTCATCGCAGCAAGTAAGTACACATAAAATTAAAAATATACAATTATTTTTAGATTTTTTTAGGGATCAGAGTGTGCTTTAATCAATGTTAAGTAAAAAATGTAAATAATAATAATAATAATTACTCTATTATACTAAGGATGGCTGTGTAGTTTCAAGTACAATATAATTGTTTTCTTGTCTTCAAAGTTTAATTTTTATGTGATATCTACATAGTAAATATTGTCTCAACCTTCTATACAATACCCACCTGCACTTGCTTCTCTGGTCACAAATTATTTAATCATTGTGTCAAAAATCATTCTCTAAACACATTAGACTAACCAAAACTTATCACAGTATTTACATGTTGTTGCTCTTTTCTTGAACTGATTGTTTCTATTGTCCTCATTTGCAAGTTGCTTTGGATAAAAGCATCTGCTAAATGATTACATGTAAATGTAAATGTATAATCATGCAAATGCCCTATGTCTCTCAAGCTGGGTGGCAGTAAAACTGATTGCACATTTGGGGACACTAGAATATTTATGAGTATTTAAAATTTTATGAAGTTCTGATTTCTGAAATGAATCACCTATACGTGATCCAGCAGCATAAATGCTTTATTATGTTCACAAGAAAATGTGGTCACAACAAACAAGACAGAAAAAAAGCCTTTTAGGGTTGTCCTCGAACACGACCATTTTAATAGCTAATAACTCAGCCGCAGAGAAGCTACGGCTCTGGAAAAAGTAAAGAGAACAATTATCAGTTTCTATGGTTTTACTATTTAGAGGTATGTGTTTGAGTAAAAACATTTTTGTTTTAATTTATAAACTACTAACAACATTTCTCCTAAATAAACATATTGTAGCGATCAAAATAAGTGAAGAGACTCACTTGATGATTTTAGGCATTGTATTTATGTAACATAAATATTATTATTATTGTATTTGTATTTATTAACATAAATAGAAAAACAGAAATGAGGGAAAAACTCAAAATTTCTTCCCTTATTCTTCAGAAGAACACCCACCCCTTAAAGCACCTATTCCAAAAGAACACATACACAGGAACAGAACATACATGCTTAAATCACACCTAAGAACATAATATACTTTCCAGACTTGCTGGAATATTGTCATTTAGACTATTATTTGCAGAAAATGACAACTGTTAAAAAGACTAAAAACTAAAAAGACGCAGTGTTTTCAGACCTCAAATAATGCAAAGAAAGTTCGTATTAATTTTTAAATACTTATAAATACAATACTTATGTTTTAAATGTCAATATCTGTCATAAAATTCTAGATAGTGCAGAGTGATGGTTCCTTACTGCAAACTGTGTTAAACTACTTGGCACAAGCTCATTGGTTCATGTTGCATATGCAGCCAATGAGCTTGCAGCTTTACACTTAAATGGCAGGTTAGCCTTCACAGAGCATTTCACAGTGTACTTTAAAAGTTCATCTGAAACCCTCCACCTGCATATATTTTATATGCTATTTGTGCTATTTGTGCAGCAGCACTATGTCTTAAATACTTACAGCACTGTGTCATTGTATGTTTTGGCAGTAGCATGTACTTGCTTTGCAGCAACAATAACTTACAATTACAGCAATAACCAACAGCAGCAGCAATTCAGCAGTGTAGCAGATCTATTCTGCCAAGAACAAATACATTAACATTTTCATAACCATTAACATGCCTGTCATTATAGTTCAGAAATCAATATTTGGTGGAATAACCCTGATTTTTAATCATAGCCTTCATGCGTCTTGGCATGCTTTCCACTAGTACTTCACATTGCTGTTGGGTGACAGATCAGGTCATATTTGAAAAGCAGATCATATTTGATGACCATCCATCTTCATATATCACAGGTTTTCAATGAAAAAAAAAAAATAAAAATACACAGAGTTGGGGAAAATATCAAAAAGGAAAAGCAAAAGGAAGCAAGTTTTTATCCAGGACAACATGGCTTTATTCATGCACCTTTTTACAAAGATGAATGTGCCCTACCCCCAGATTATCACCAATTATCCAACAAATTTTACAGTGCGTGGCTTGTAGGCCTCTCCAGGTGTCCGTCTAACCATTAGACAACCAGGTGTTGTGCAAAGCTAAAGACTGGACTCATCAGAGAAGATGACATTACTCCAGTCCTCTGTGGTCCAATCCTTATGTTCTTTTGCAAACCTCAGCCTGAATCTTCTTCTCATTGATGAAGGGCTTTTTGAATTGTTCTGTTTTGAACTCTCCTTGCCATGCACCATGTAGAGATGTAGTTTTTTTGTTTGTTTGTTTGTTTTGTTTTGTATTGTTTTTTTAGAGTGGTCTCCTAATTTTTTTCAGAGCTATATATTGTGTGGGAAAAATGTTTAAGAAATGCAACAGGTTTCATATAGTTTGTTGTTTTATACAAATAAGATCCATAAACATTATAATACTCATTATTATTAATTATAAGACATAACCAATATATGGGTTAATGTGAATGTGAAAAAAATGCTTACAAACATTTTCTTTGCAAAAACTGTATGCAGATTTGCAACCACCATAACCACGTAATGGCGTAAACCCTGTGCAAACCTAAGCTTGTATTGAGTTCTGAATATACCTTTAAATAGATGCACCCACAGGCTCTCTCTCTGTATACTTCTGTCTCTTAGATGAAAAGAATGTGAGGTTGGTTGGTGGTCACAGTCGCTGTGCTGGTAGAGTGGAGATTCTTCATAGAGGTCAGTGGGGAACAGTGTGTGATGAATATTGGGATCTGGCTGATGCTGCAGTGGTGTGTAGAGAGCTGGACTGTGGAGAACCTGTAGATGCTGTGAGTGGTGCTCATTTTGGACCAGGATCAGGACCAATCTGGATGAGTTTTGTTGCGTGTGTTGGATCAGAGTTCACACTGAAGAACTGTGGGTCATCAGGATGGACTAAACACTACTGTGGTCATAGTAAAGATGCTGGAGTCATCTGCTCAGGTAAAGTATTTTACATATCCTTTATTATATCATTATTGGCTTCTATTTACAGATCATCTTGAAGCACCATTTTTTAACTCTCTGAAATATAATTTTGTTAATCTTGTATTTTTTTTTAGAAGTCAGGCTGGTTGGAGGTTCTCGCTGTTCTGGGAGGTTAGAGATTCTTCATGATCAGACGTGGATGTCAGTGTGTGACGCTGCCTTTGACCAGCAGGATGCAGAGGTTGTGTGTAGAGAGCTGGACTGTGGGGCTCCTGTACAGGTGCTGGGAGCAGCTGCTTTTGGCAAAGGAGACACTCAAATGTGGACACAAGAGATTCAGTGTAGAGGAAATGAATCTCAGATTCACTTCTGTCCAACATCACCATCACACAAACACAATTGTTCTCATGTACACAACATTGGTTTGCTGTGTACTGGTAATAATTTAAAATAAAATATTAAATTTTATTTTATTGCAACTGTTCAAATTCACACTCATGTTTTCTATTGCTCTCTTTCACATTTACAGACATTATAAAAGTGAGGTTGGTTGGTGGTCACAGTCGCTGTGCTGGTAGAGTGGAGGTTCTTCATAGAGGTCAGTGGGGAACAGTGTGTGGTGCTGGCTGGGATTTGGCTGATGCTGCAGTGGTGTGTAGAGAGCTGGACTGTGGAGAACCTGTAGATGCTGTGGGTGGTGCTCATTTTGGACTGGGATCAGAACCATTTTGGATGAAACAAGCGCAGTGTACTGGATCAGAGCCAACACTTAAGAAATGCAGATCCATGTATTCAATTTATCATGACAAATGTTTCGAAACAAATGCTCAAGTCATTTGTTCAGGTAAGCTAAAGCTACAAATCCTGTCTTGTTGTACAAACCAAATGTACCAAAAGCAGTCATGAATTCTTTTTTTTTTTTTCTGACAATTTTTCTACCTTTATTTTAACCAGGCAGCCTATTAAAATAGAGCCTGTTACTTTAGCACCTTGTTCCTAACTCTACTGTATGTTGTAATGTAGTGTCTTGAAATTAATTCATAGATGTTGTTTACAATGAAAATGTGGGTCATTGAAAAGCAAGGAAAATATGATTTCTCATTATTTGATTTATGAATAATTTTAATAATAAGTAAAAGTAAAAAGTCGTTCTTTTCAATGTTGTTGTTTTTTTAGAAGTCAGGCTGGTTGGAGGTTCTCGTTGCTCTGGGAGGTTAGAGATTCTTCATGATCAGACGTGGATGTCAGTGTGTGACGCTGCCTTTGACCAGCAGGATGCAGAGGTTGTGTGTAGAGAGCTGGACTGTGGGGCTCCTGTACAGGTGCTGGGAGCAGCTGCTTTTGACAAAGGAGACACTCAGATGTGGACACAAGAGATTCAGTGTAGAGGAAATGAATCTCAGATTCACCTCTGTGCAACATCACCATCACATGAAAACAACTGTTATCATGAAAATTATGTTGAACTGATGTGTGCAGGTTTGAGCCTTTTCTATTTATTTATTTTTTCCTCTTTGAGTGATACTTTTTCCCTTTTCCATATATGTTTTGCTCTCTCTGTGTTCATTATATAGGCAGTATGAGAGTGAGGTTGGTTGATGGAAACAATTCATGTGCTGGTAGAGTGGAGGTTTTTCATAGAGGTCAGTGGGGAACAGTGTGTGATGGTTTTTGGGATATGACTGAGGCTGCAGTGGTGTGTAGAGAGCTGGACTGTGGAGAACCTGTAGATGCTTTGGGTGATGCTCATTTTGGACAAGGATCAGGACCAATCTGGACAAATCTCAAGTTATGTACTGGATCAGAATCTACACTGAAGAACTGTGGTTCAGTAAAATGGGGTTTATATCATTGTGATCATACTAAAGATGCTGGAGTCATCTGCTCAGGTAAGCTGCTCCAAACCAATCCTTTTTTACATCACTGATGATCTACCTCACAGGTGACAATTCACTCAATAATGAAAATTTAGTCACTGTGTACTCACTCTTTAAAATTATTCTTTGAAATGCCCCTTTTGTGTTCCATGACAGACTAGTTTGGAGTGACCCAATTCATTTCCCTATTCAAGTCCTTTTCACTTTAATAATAAGTGGCACCTTTCTCATTAATAATAACTGGTGCTTTGTGGCAGGCCAAAATGACAAGAATTTAGATTCACGTTTATTAAGAAACTAATTTGATAAGTATGACCCTTGTTTATTTCTTACTACTTCAGGTGTCAAACTTACTGGAAATTCCAGTTGCTCTGGGAGGTTAAAGATACGTCATAATCAGACGTGGATGTCAGTGTGTGACGCTGCCTTTGACCAGCAGGATGCAGAGGTTGTGTGTAGAGAGCTGGACTGTGGGGCTCCTGTACAGGTCCTGGGAGCAGCTGCTTTTGGCAAAGGAGACACTCAGATGTGGACACAAGAGATTCAGTGCAGAGGAAATGAATCTCAGATTCACCTCTGTCCAACATCCTTACATAAAAACAGTTGTTTACGTGATGATTATCAAGGGCTGTTCTGTGCTGGTGGGAGTTTTATACACAAATTTGTTTACACAATATACTGATTCACAGTCTAAGGAGCTTATAAAGACACACCCACAGTTTTATCTCTATTCTTCTGTCCATTAGATAAAAAGAATGTGAGGTTGGTTGGTGGTCACAGTCGCTGTGCTGGTAGAGTGGAGGTTTATCATAGAGGTCAGTGGGGAACAGTGTGTGATTTTGGCTGGGATATGGCAGATGTTGCAGTGGTGTGTAGAGAGCTGGATTGTGGAGAACCTGTAGATGCTCTGAGCGATGCTCATTTTGGACCAGGATCAGGACCAATCTGGATGAGTCTTATGTTATGTTCTGGATCAGAGTCTACGCTGAAGAACTGTGGGTCATCAGGATGGAGCAAACATAAATGTACTCACAAATCTGAAGCTGGTGTCATCTGTTCAGGTAAATCATTTAACTTGTTGTCTGTTAATATGGTGATTTTTTTTTTTTTCATTGCTGTGTATGGTATTTAGCTATAAAACATTTATTTTTGTCTACTCTGCACTATGTGTCCTGTACTGTACAAACAGGCCATAAACCTTCCAGACTCACTAATGGATCTCACCTGTGCTCTGGGAGGTTAGAGATACTTCATGATCAGACATGGATGTCAGTGTGTGACGCTGCCTTTGACCAGCAGGATGCAGAGGTTGTGTGTAGAGAGCTGGACTGTGGGGCTCCTGTACAGGTGCTGGGAGCAGCTGCTTTTGGCAAAGGAGACACTCAGATGTGGACACAAGAGATTCAGTGCAGAGGAAATGAATCTCAGATTTCATTTTGTTCAATATCATCACACAACCACATCTGCACCAGTGACAAAACAGTGGGAATGATCTGTTCTGGTAAAGTTGTAGTATTCACTGTCTCCATTTGTTTTAGATGAAATATAACTGTCGGCTACATTATACTTTGTTTCTACCCTCTCTTTTCTTTATTCAGGTTACACAGATCTCAGGCTGGTAAGCAGTTCAGACTCTTGTTCTGGAAGAGTGGAGCTTCAGTTTCTCAATGAGTGGGGCACGGTGTGTGATGCATGCTGGGATATGAGAGCTGCCAGTGTTCTTTGTAGACAGCTGAATTGTGGGATTGCTGTGTCTGTTGTGGGATCAGACTGGTTTGGAGAAGGAAGTGGTGAAATCTGGGCTGATGTGTTTGATTGTGACGGGAATGAAACAAAACTCTCAGAATGTTTCATCTCTTCATGGAGTCGAGCTGAATGTTCTCATAGACGAGATGTTGGAGTCATCTGCTCTGGTAACCTTATTTGACACTGAGTCTATTATGCTTTCACTATGTTCTAACACAATTCTTATTTTACTAAAACATGAGTTCTTCTTTTCAGTTTCCTCTCTGGCTCTTCATGATGGTCTGGTGCGGTTGTCTGGAGAGAGACAGTGTGAGGGGGAGGTGGAAGTTTTCATCCATCAGGTCTGGAGGAGAGTTCTGCTGGACTCCTGGAGTCTCACTGAATCCTCTGTGGTCTGCAGACAGCTGGGCTGTGGCTCTGTGCTGAACTTCTATGGGTCCTCTTCATCCAGTCCTGAACACAGTCATGAGTGTGTGACAGGCTTCCAGTGCTCTGGGAGTGAAGGTCATCTGGGGAACTGCAGCTCTCCACAAACTATCAACTGCAGCTCCACACAACAGCTGTCAATCGCCTGCCTTGGTGAGAACAACAACATCTGGGCAGATTCTTCAGTTGTTAGTGATCAATAATGAGTTTTTCTTTCTCTGAATATCAGGTCATAGGTCCATCAGGCTGGTGGGTTCTGGGGGAGACTGTGCAGGGAGGCTGGAGGTTTTTCACAGCGGCTCATGGGGGACAGTGTGTGATGACTCCTGGGATATTAAGGATGCCCATGTGGTGTGCAGACAGCTGCAGTGTGGAGTGGCCCTCAGTAACCAGCAGGTACCAGCCTGGTTTGGTCCTGGTTCTGGACCCATATGGCTGGATGAGGTGGAGTGTGAGGGGAATGAGACGTCCCTGTGGAGCTGCTCTTCTCCAGGCTGGGGAAAACATGACTGTCAACACAAGGAGGATGTAGGAGTCGTGTGCTCAGGTGAGCATGCAGTTGTGTATATTTAGATTTTTTTATTTTTTGGGATTTTAAAATTTAATGTTTTTGTCTAGAGTTTAAAGAGATCAGGTTAACTGAGGGCTGTGAAGGGAATGTGGAGGTCTTCTACAATGGATCCTGGGGTAATGTATGTTACAACCAGATGGACAGAGACACAGCGAGTCTGATCTGTCAAGAGCTGAACTGTGGGAGATCTGGTGAATTTTTTTATTCAAAATCAAGTGTGGAATCAGCTCCTATCTGGCTGGATGAGGTGAAATGTCGACCACATGATTCAAATCTGTGGCAATGTCCATCTTTACCCTGGGGACAAAATGACTGTGACAGTGATGAAGTGGCCAAAATCACCTGCTTAAGTGAGACATTTTCCTTCACTTAAGTACCATGATAATACTTAAATTTTGCTCTGATAAAATATACAATATTGATCACAGAACAGCAGAGTCATGAGTTTCCTAGGAGCTATTTGTCATGTCCCACATCTTCTCACCGGACACACTGTTCAGGTATTTATTAAAATTACTTCATAGCAACCATATGTTATTTATATATGTTACTGTCTTTTGGGCACACCAGTAGGATTCATTTTCATATCACGGGCATAATTTGTCTGTGAGTTTGTGATGTGTATTTTTTTAGATCATGTTCCTCTCAGACTGAGTGGAGGGGAGGGCCGGTGCTCTGGGAGGCTGGAGGTGTATCATAACGCTGTGTGGGGCTCAGTCTGTGATGATCAGTGGGACATCAGCGATGCTCAGGTGGTCTGCAGGCAGCTGGGTTGTGGAGCAGCACTGAAGGCTGATGGGAATTCAGTCTTTGGTGCTGGTGAAGGTGTTGTGTGGCTGAACAAGGTTGAGTGTAGAGGGAATGAGATTCACCTGTGGGACTGTCCTCTCTCCCTGAAAAACCACACTGACTGCTCCCACAAAGACCAAGCTGAAGTCACATGTGCAGGTCACAGGAAATGCTGATATATATATATATATATATATATATATATATACAGTCATGTGAAAAAGTTAGGACACCCTATTGAATACCATGGTTTTCTGTATCAGAACATTATAAAATATATTTGTTACTGGCAGATCTTAAAGTTTGGAAAGTAAAACCTCTGATGAACAACAATACATAACATATTGCACCAAGCCATTGTTTATTTAATAAAAATAAAGCCAAAATTGACAAGCCATGTGTAACCAAGTTAGGACACCCTTACTCTTAACATAGGATTTAAGAGGGTAAATAGCAGTTAGGCACTGCTAATCAAATGCCTTTGATTAACTGATCATCAGCAAGAGTTAGCACTTTTATAAAAGCAGACATTTTGGCAGTTTGCTGCTCTGGAGCTTTCAGGTGTGTGTTAACACAATGCCAAAGCGAAAAGACATCAGCAATGATCTTGGAGAAGCAATTGTTGCTGCCATCTTTCTGGGAAGAGTGACACAGCCATTTCCAAACAATTTGAAGTCCATCATTCCACGGTAAAGGAAGATTACTCACAAGTGGAAAACATTCAAGACTCCGAAGAAGTTCACCCCAAGATCAGACCATGCAATACTCAAAGAATTGGCAGACAACCCAAGAACTTCACCACAGACTCAACAGGCCTCAGTTAACATTTTAAATGGAAAATTTAAGAAAGAAAACCTCTTCTATTTAAAAAAGCATGGCAGCATGGTTTAGGTTTGCAAAGTTGCATCTGAACAAACCATAAGACTTCTAGAATAATGTCCTTTGAACAGACGAGACCAAAGTGGAGATGCTTGGCCATAATGCACAGCGCCAAGTTTGGTGAAAACCTGTTGAGCATATCAGCACAAACACCTCATATCAAAAGTCACACATGCAGGTGGAGGGCTGATGACTTTGAGCTTGTTTTGTAGCCACAGGACCTGGGGACCTCACAGTCATTTAGGCAACCATGAACTCCTCTATATACCAAAGTATCCAAAGTCAAATGTGAGGCCATCCATCCGACAGCTAAAGCTTGACCAAAATTGGGTCATGCAACAGGACAATGATCCAAAGAACGCTAGCAAATCTACAACATAACGGCTGAAACTAAAAGAATCAAGGTGTTGCAGTGGCCCATTCAAAGTCCAGACCTCATCCTGACTCAAATGCTGTGGTGGGAGCTGTCCATAAACAAATGCCCACGAACCTCAATAAACTACAGCAACGTTGTAAAGAAGAGTGGGCCAAAATTCCCTCAGAACAATGTGAGAGACTGATAAAGTCATACAGGAAATTATTACTTAAAGTTATTGCTGCTAAAAGTGGATCTACAAGCAATTGAATCATAGGGTGTCCTAACTTTCTCACACATGGCTTTTTCATCTTGGCTTGATTTTTGTTAAATAAATAATGACACAGTGTGTCAATATTGTTTATCTGAGGAATTATGTTTCCAAATGTCAAGACCTGCCAAGAACCATATAATTTATTATTATGTCCCAATACAGAAAACCATGAAATTCAATAGGGTGTCCTAACTTTTTCACATGACTGTATATATATATATATATATATATATATATATATATTAGATCATTTTAGAGTGTATAATATTTAAGAGAATCATAATTTTGAATGTGTTTTGACAGATTTTCTAGAATTGTCTGTGTCTTCTATACCTTCTACAACATCAGTCACACAAACTTTTCCAGCAGCATCTCTCTCCATTCCCCCAGTGCTTGTGATTGTACTGGGAGTTGTGATCTTACTGCTCTTAGTGCCACTGCTTATACTGATTCAGCAGAACAAAGTGATGAGGAGAGGTAGGAGAGATTCAGAGACTGTCATATTGTGTCTTATTGTGTGTGACCAGATTTGTGTTGTGAACTGACAGCAGGTTTGTCTTTTTACACTCATTGGTTTCTCCGACTGGTACACAGGACTTTACAAGACACCAACTGAGCCCATTTATGAGGAAATTTATCACAGACACAGTCACTTCTCTCATAGAGGTGAGGCATCATGGGAGAATGTTAAAAGATATACATATCTCTATAACTGCATTCGTCGGCCCCTACACAGTGTTCACTTCTCCTCTTTCATTGTAGCTTTTGCATCTTGTGCACATTATATACACAAACAATGCCTGCATTCGTCACAGATTGCGACATGCAGTGTCTCTGGTGAGCAGTGTTGCCAAGTCTGCTTTTCAGAGTTCCCCTGCATGCCGCCGACGGTCATGGAAAGTGCGTTTCATGCTTGGGCGCCACCCACTGAAGCTGCACTCACCGAGACGGAATGTCCTCATTAGGAGGATATGAGTCTCGCCTCTTGCGCTCGTGGATAGCTTTCTTTTCAGAAAGCAACACCGCCCCTCGCGTCCTCCCGCTTTCTCCATCTCAGGAGCCAGTGAGGAAAAAGCAGCAGGGCAGAGAAACTCGGCACCTCTACACCTCAGAAGACAGTTCTCACTGCCCAATTTATTTTTTGAAGAACCGGGATGCATTGGCCCACGACTGGCCCTCCTCCTCCTTTATGCTTTTCCCCCGATCGCCCTGATCCCGCAGGTTATCAGGCAAATCGTGGATCAGAGACACAAGGTTCTGTTAGTGCCCCCATTCTGGAAGAACCAGCACTGGTTCGCAGATCTGTCTCGGCTGCTCTCAGCATCTCCTTGGCCCATTCCCCTGAGACTCCTTTCTAAGGCAAACAGAAAGATATGGCAGCCCCAGCCCGAACTGTGGGCTCTGCACCTATGACCTCTCGATGGGAGCCTGCAAACCTCCCCGAGAATGTCCTAAATACAATCTCTCAGGCCAGAGCACCGTCTATTAGATGGCTCTATGGTCTTAAATGGTCTGTCTTCTCTGCCTGGTGTACGCCTGCAGCACAGACCCAATCTCCTGCGACATATCGCTGATATTGTCCTTCATACAAGAGCTGCTAGAGAAGGGTCACTCCCCCTCCACGCTCAAGGTCTATGTAGCAGCCATAGCAGCTTCTCATGCTCCTATAGCTGGCCAATCAGAGGGCAGGAACAAGCTAGTTGTTAGATTCTTGAACGGGTCCAGGAGGCTCAACCCAAGTTCCATCACCGTTCCTTTGTGGGATCTGCCCACAGTGTTAAGGGCCTTGAAGAGCCTTTTGAGCCCTGCAGTACATTGACCTCCGCCCTCTGACATTAAAGACCGCTCTGCTACTGGTGTTAGCATCGGTAAAACAAATGGGTGACCTACAGGCGCTCTTTGTGAGTCCAGCCTGCCTTGAGTTCTGGCCTAACGACTTCAAGGTCGTCCTGAAGCCAAGGCAAGGCATGAGTTCCGAGGCTGTACTAATCCCTTGGAACAGTCATCTAGGTTGGACCTATTTCGGCCCTTATTAGCCCCATAGTGCTAGACCCAGATTAGCATTAGTCGTCCCTCTAGCATAGCATGGCGGGATTGTACTGGTTCCCCAAAGCTTCTTAAGCAGATGCAGTACTCTATCACATTAACAGACATGTACAACTCGACTGCTAGCACATTACTAATTACCCTTGCAGTGCAAGTCATGCTTTTTCTACAAAGATGACACATTTCCAAAAGAGCTCTGAGATCCTTTTGCAGGTCACATTTTTGACATGCTTTTACCATCATAGTGCTTTATGATTCAACTATTCAGTTTGTAATGATAAACATGTTTCTGAATCTTCTGTTCTTCTTTTACAGGGAGTCTCATCTCTGAAGAGCTGCATTCTGAGTATGAAGATGTTGATGAGCTTTTCTCAGGTTAGAGAAGTGATTTGCAAATTTGGCAAACCAATTTAAATGGAGAAATTCACAATTTACTAAAAATGTGTACAGTACATGTGTTCTTCTTTTATTTATTTATTTATTTATTGGGTGAATGAAATGAAACCAGGATACTATGAAGATGTCATCATTAATGGACTAAATCCATATTGTGAGACAGGTGCTGATTCTCTTTCATACTTGTAGCTGTAATTCCCTCTCTGTAGAATTACATATAGAGTCTATGTATTATTATGAATATTCAAGTTTATTCTGGGCATGATGGCATTGGTTTTATGTTAAATTTCTAGACGACACCCCAGAGGGATATTATGATGATGTCATTACCAGTGGACAGAACTATGGTATTAAAAAAGCTGTTTTAAATTTTATGTAAATTTGCTTATGCATTTTTACACCCTATTTCTTTAAGGTGAAGGCCAGTTTAAAAAAAAAAAAAAGGTTTTATTATCAGCTTTAATTTATAGTTTATAATAGCTTATAATCTGTGTGTGTGTGTGTGTGTGTGTGTGTGTGTGTGTGTGTGTGTGTGTGTGTGTGTGCGTGTGTAGTGGACACACCAGAGTATTACGATGATGCCATTAGTAGAAGACCGTGCTCTCAATCTGTACCGGGTCAGTCAAACTTAACTTCACTTTTTAACTTTTTAATCATGTATTGTTTTTTATGATATATTGAACAAGTGTTTTTGCTATTAATGAATCATGGCTTTATCAGGTGCAATGTAATGGTCTTGGACAGTCATGAGGTGAAAAATATCAATGACACAAGCTGTGTTACACAATGAGCTTTTCTTAATACAGGTCTATCAGAGGGAGATAATGAGGAGTATGTTGATGATTTGAAGAACAGCAATGAAGATGTAAGAAGCATGTTAGGTAAATTGTTTTAGTAATAATTGTCCACACCACTGCATATGTATGTGACACTAATGCAATCACAATATTGAATACATTTTTTGCAGACTATGATGATGTGGTTGGAATAACGAGGCAGGATCTGTATGACTCAATGACCACATCCACAGCCACGACTCATTAAAGCTTCTAGAGTTTTTTTTTTTTTACTTCCAAATATTTCAGATAATACATTTATCATAGCCTTTAATACATATTTGATACCTTTAGAGACATAAACACGAATATTCATCAACATAATTACTGCAAACATAATTTCTATTGAGTTCATTGCCATGATTGCTACAGTTCAGGGTCAGGTTTAAGGTTTAACTATTTTCTTAAGCATTTTTTATTCCTGTCAGTTAAGGGATAGCTTTAATATTTAATTTATCTCTGCTGTAATTTCTAATGTTTTTATTAGTCAAACTCAAAATTAAGCAGAAAAAAACTACTTCAAACCTTAATATGCAGTCTACATTATGCAACTATATGTAATTACAGGTCATTTGGCTTTTGACTATTTTGTTGCTGTTGTTTCTTTTTTTAGTTTATTTGTTTTGTTTGTTTGTTTGTTTGTTTGTTTGTTTGTTTGTTTGTTTTGCTAAAGCCTTGGGTATTATGCTCTGATTTTTTTTTTTTTTGCGTCTATAGACAGTCAGACAAACAAAATAATTTTGGAAGTGTAATGGCAGTTTTGACTGAGCCAGCACATTTCAGTCCTGTGGGTTGTGGTCTTTTTTCAAAATAGAAATTTTGAACCCATTTGATAAAATCATTCTGTAAAAATCTTCTTTAATAAACATAGTAAATAATCAAATGCTTGTTAAAATTAATAAAAGGAAACATTTTATTTTACTTTTGTTTAGCATTATAAATGAGTTCAAAATGTACTTCATTATTAAGTAAGTACAAGGGACTTTAGGACACAACAACTGCTCACCCTTGAATATAGAGTGAACCACTCTAGGGTGCAGAACAGAGAAAGACAAAGGGATTTGACTGATGGTGCAGTGGTGTATAAAGAGCTGGACTGTGGAGAACCTGTATATGCTCTTTCTAAGGCATACTTTGGACCAGGATTAGGATCTGGATGACTTATGTCAGATGTGTTGGTTCTGAATCCACCCTGATAGACTGTGGAGAAAGTTGGTATAAGTTATACTGTAATAATACTAGAGATGCTGGAGTCAAGTAAGCTGTCCCAAACCCTGCCATCAATAAAAAAAATGTCTGTATTTACTAAAAACAATGTATATAATGTAACTTTTTTATCTAAAATGTAATTAAACGTCCAATAAATGCAGGTACTGAGGTGCAATTATTTAGTTACATTTACTTTTTTGAAGGGTTCATTAATTAGTAGGTTTAATCGTTCACAAAAAAACTTCATTAGCATTGTAAGTCCTGTTTCTAAGATGTTCTAAATATTTGTTTCATAATTAATTCTTTTGTAATTAACTCTCATAATTTCTTGTATTAATCCATTTGAGATTCAATTTCAGAATGTAAATGTGTTATAATGTTATGTAAATTCATTGGATGTACTTTAGAGAATGTGTCCCTTTAGCGGAAATGGCGTGCTTATTAGGGTGCGTTCACACCAGTAGATTATTGCTTTGTTCCAAAACAGGGATTAAAATTATTACATTGCATTTTATTCTTGCAGCGGTTCGCGTTCACACGGCTAAAGTTTCTAAACTGACCAAATTTGTTAATACAAGTCACGCGCAAGTAAACTCTCCTCTCAGTTTACAAAATTAATGATCAATGTAGAGTAATACATACCTTACCTTGCCCTAGATATGTTCATTACAAATGAAAAATGAAAATAACGAGGAAAAGACTACAGCAGACTGAAAATATTATAGATTACATTCTTGTTATACAATGTAACATTAAAATACCAAGTTTTATGTTCTTCAGACATCTAAAAATGAACATGAAATAAAACTTACAACTGAACCAGTTAAACTCACAGACAAGGATTATTTTTAGTGCAACGTTTTAATTTTGAAAGATTTATTTCAGTCTTTTAACATAGAACGTCCCCAAATTGCCTCCCAAAGTGCCTCCCATTATTTAAACGCAGTATAGGGAAAGAGTGGTTAATTATCTTTAATTTTAGCAGTGAGAGAGAATGGAGCACAATGTACATTGTAATTTTTAATGTTCATTTTTATTTACATTTTTTCCCCCCCAGAATCTGCAGTAGGATTCACATCTTACTATAATGATGTCACCACAGGCACAAAAGGTCAGTTAATTTGTAACTTGATCACAGGATTTCACTTAGTTAATTAACTAAACTGCTAAACTACTAAGCCTGTGTTTTTTTTCCTTTCCTGTTTTTGCTTTTAACTCATTTAGAAGAGCAACAAATCACACCCAAGAATTATGATGACATAACTGTTGGAATGACACATCACTCTAGAGGTTTATTTCTTTAATTTGTATTATTTTTCATTCATCAAATTCATGTAAATTTATTTTACTTATATTATAATTTGTGTATAGTATATAGTATTATATTATTCTAAATTGTGTCATTTGATTGTCATATTTTATTTATTTATTTGTTTATTTATTTATTGCAGATGACATATCAGAAAGCTATGATGATGTCGTCACCATAAGACAACTCTCCAATAAAGCAGGTGTGAGTTTCATACTTTGCTTTTCTAAATAGCCTGGTAGTGTTTTTCTTTTCTTTTACTATAGATCATAATAGTGTTATATAAATTCTATATACTTAATTATTATGTTGTTTTTGTAATATATTAGTGTATTTTAAAGTGCAGTGAAAATTTTTTTTGGTTAATTAATGGCTGACTTTTATATCAGAGGGAGGTATGGAGGAGTATGATGATGTAAGGAATGTCAATAAAGATGTGCAAGACCTGTCTGGTAGGTTAATGTTACCTGCTTTACCTCACACTGATTATTATGTCAAATTTTTGTAACTACAAATTATAATGCAATGCAAACATTTGCTCTTGTTTTCTGACAGCAGACTATGATTATTTGAGGGAGGAGCCAGGAAAACAATGAGGGACTTTTTAAGTCAGTGACTACACCCACTGCCTCACATCATATTACAGCTTTAGTTCGTGTTGAATGTACCAAATGTTAAATGTGCCAAAAAAAGTGCATTTAGCCAAAGCTTGCTGTTGATAAATTTACTAGACATTAACAGAAAACATGGACATTAATTCAAAACAAATATAGAACAAATTAATAAAACAGACAGGGTTTTTTAATTCTCTTGTATTTTGACATTTAGATGATCATTTCTAAAAAAAAAAAAAAAAAAATCATTTTCTAAAAAAAAAAAGCATTGAAAAAGCTGAAGGTGTCCAGGTCAAAAGTAAAATCACCAACATGCTTTGTTATTTTGCTGTATGAAAACAGTTCAAAACAATTGTTTTGAAAGAGAAAATTGTAGTATTGTACGATGTATTATAAATGTATTTATCTTTATGAGTGCATTTAGCAAAAAAATAAAAATTATTCTCTCTTTTCTGATGTTTAGAGTTTTTTTTTTTTTTTTTAATTATTAAAATTGTATTTAGACTACAATAATGAATGATGACAAAGTTCCAGAAAATGTACCTCTTTAAAAAAACTGCAGTGTGGAACATTTGCCTCTATACCACCATCTGTCTTTGACAGATCCAAAGCTTGCTCAGCAAAACCCAGATATCTTTTTTTATCTAACAGTACCCCAGTAGAATTTATTTCTTGTAGCAATCTTCATTTTCATTTGAAAAAAGTTTGTGAATATGCCTGTTGTTGCACTTCAATAAAATGTCAATACCACCCAAACGCAAAGCAGGATATATAATGTTACCCTTACTAAACATTAGGTGATTTATAATTAGATGGCAATTCATAAATTGCTCCTAAGTTAGAACATTGCCAAAATCATCAACCACAGAAAGAATGCAGTTGTTAAGTCATCTAGGATGGCTAATTCTTCTCTTTTTAATTTGTGAGGCCTATTTTTCTTAATTAAATCTATATAAAAAAAAATTGAAATGTATTTTATACTGTAGCTTTGTCATTAATAAACAGACAAAGGGCAGGGTACTTAATAAATATCTATCTGCTAAAAAATATATAGAGTTTTTTTTGTTTCTTTTTTTGTCATTTTTAGGTAGCATTAATTTTAAAAGTATAAATACATGCATAAACTAATAGTGTTTTTGGATTTTTGTAGTGAGCAATTTATTATCAGTGAATCAGATTTTTGATCTCATCTCTGCAGGTGTTTGGCTTTGATACTGTAAATAAATTGGAGAGTTTCCTGTCTCCTGTAAGACTTCTGCAGTTTATTTTTGTGTTTTTCTCCCCTCAGAAAAGCATCTTTGTGGATGGGAAGTAGGAGGTCTTTATCATGAAAGTTTTGATATATATGGAGAAAACAGAAAAGCCTCTTCTGATTTGTCGGTGAAGTTGTTTGATGGTTTCCTCTGTTGTGTCTAGTAAGGTAATAGCGAGTGTGATTGGAGGGTTTTGGGCCTCTTTCTCTCTCATTAAGAGGATGCCTGTACTTCTGTGTCATCAGTTCGGAGTAGCTTGTACTGGGTGTTGAGTTAATCATGCTGAGAATAATGGGAAGATGCCTGACACTCATTTTACTGTCTGCACTTTTAATACTCATCACAGCTGGTAAGTACACATGTAAAAAGAAATTAAGCAATGTTATTTCCGCATATTTTCTTACATGACTCTAACATGACTCTAATGTGGTGTATTCATTTACTTTCTCTCTCTCATTTTCTGTAATATATTAGACCATGTGAATGTGAGGTTGGTTGGTGGTCACAGTCGCTGTGCTGGAAGAGTGGAGGTTCATCATAGAGGTCAGTGGGGAACAGTGTGTGGTGATTTCTGGGATATGGCTGATGCTGCAGTGGTGTGTAGAGAGCTGGACTGTGGAGAACCTGTAGATGCTCTGAGTGATGCTCATTTTGGACTAGGGTCAGGACTAATCTGGATGAAATATTTTGCGTGCATTGGGTCAGAGTCTACACTGAGGTCATCAGGGTGGGGTGAAAACAGCTGTGACTATAATGAAGGTGCTGGAGTCATCTGCTCAGGTAAGCTGCTCCTGAAGACCTGAATTTGTTTATATTGTTAAAAAGGTTTTATTAGGGCCTGAGCACTGATGGTGTGAGAACCCTATTGGAATTGCTCCGTTTCTTCTTCTTCTAAAGTGAATTGCACTTTAGATGGCCTAAACATGCTCAAAAACTCATGAAACTTTGCACACGCGTCAATGTTTGCGAGTGCGCCTCGAGCTACGTTTCATGTACGTGCTTGAAACTCGGAACATATATGTAACACACCAATACCTACAAAAAAGTCTCCTGGCACAAGATCCCAAACCCAACAGGAAGTCCGTTATTTTGAATTTCCTGTACGATTTTTGTGCAGTTTTTGCCATTTTCAGACCTCGTGTTTTAATGAACTCCTCCTACAGTTTTTATTGGATCATCTTCAAATTTGGTGAGTGTGATCATGAAGCCTTTGCGACGCTAAATTGCGAAGATCTTGAGTTTTTGTCCCTGGCGGCCCGACAAATTTTGATATTTCACCATGAAACAGGAAGTTGCTGTAACTCAGGCAAACAATATCCGATTTGCCAGAAACTTCACACATTTAATAACAGTCATGTCCTGCACACATGTCCATGCCCATATTTAGTTATAGTCATAGTCATATACCTGCTGGCAACAGGAAGTAACATGTTGAACACTGTTATGGTCTCCTAGCAACATATTAAAAAGCATCAGCAAGTGTTAGGCTAGTAACATGTTATACACAAGCTAAAACATGTTAGCAACACTTAGTTAAATGCTGAAGCAATGCTATTAATCCAATTCAACAGGAAGTTGCTGTAACTCAGGCAGGCTGTGTCTGATCTGCCCCAAACTTAACATGTTTGATAAGAGTCCTGACTTGACTGACTGACATGTAAGTTTCCCCTTTGATTAATAAAGTTTACCTTACCTTACCTTACCTTACCTTACCTTACCTTGAACACATCTAAAAGCCAATACTCTGTTACGATCATAGCGCCACCTGCTGGCAACAGAAAATTGCTATTTTACAGTAACTTAAACATGCAATGTCCGATCTGCCCCAAACTTCACTTGTTTGATAAGAGCCCTGACTTGAACACATCTAAAGTCTGATACCCTCTTACAATCATAGCACCACCTGCTGGCAACAGAAAATTCCTTTTTTTACAGTAACTTAAACGTGCAGTGTCCGATCTGCCCTAAACTTCACTTGTTCGATAAGAGTCCTGACCTGAACACATCTAAATTCCAATACTCTGTTACAATCATAGCGCCACCTGCTGGCAACAGGGAATGGCTTTTTTTACACTAAAGCATGCCATGTCTGATATGCCCCAAACTTCACATATTTGGTAAGACTCCTGGCCTAAATACACATAAAGGCCAATATTCAGGTATAATCATAGCGCCACCTGTTGGCAGCCGGATATGTCATGTCTTACACTAACTCATGCATACAGTGTTCAATCTGCACCCAACTTCATATGTCTGATGACAGTGCTGGCCTGAACACATCTGCATGCCTATATTCAGTTATAGCCATAGCACCAACAGCTGTTAGTAGAAACTTTGGCACATATAAATGACTATGACATATTCTTCCTATATTTACAATATTAAAAGAATACTGCCTAACATTTGCTGTTTTTCTAAAGACACCGGTCAGCGGTGAGCTCGGGTGCGAGGGCCCTTTCATCACTGCTTGCAGCTTTAATTATCATTATTATTATTAGGTAGATTGTTCCAGAGTTTGGACACTAAATCTGAAAAGGATCTTCTGCACGCTGTTGATTTTGATATTAGGAAAATATTATACTATATATTGTATCATACTAGGTCCATAGGTCATACTAGAACCATGGATTTTTGAAGGAAAAATTGCTATCAAATAGCACACGTAGGTTCCTAACTGATGGGAATAATTAACAGAGAAGTGTTAGACAGTGTTTTAGGTTATTATTACATACTGTACAAGGTTTTTGGTCCTATAACTATGCATTCCATTAGTTTATACTCGTCTGTTTTGCTCCGACTCAGATTGCACACACAGAAGGCCGCCTACTTTCTGCTTTTAACTCTATTCTAATAATCACAGAACCCTTGTAATTAAATAATCATTGAGAGCAGTGGGGCCCTCAGGTGGTTCAAAGGCCCCACACAACTTGCATACTTTGCATATAGGGAGGACTGGCACTGGTCTCTATTAACAGTTTTCACCGAAAAATGCAGAGCGTATGATGGGTACAAATGTTTGTATGTATGTATGCTTGTATTAAGTTAGCTATGTTACATTCAGTCAGATGGATATAAATGTTTGCTATTTTGAGACTATTTTAAAACCCATTTTGTTCTCATTTGTAATGCTACCTCTGGTCTCTTAGCAATGAGGCACTTGTTTCTTTGTATGTTTTTTGTGTGAAATGACTTAGGGTGTGTGTTTACCTTGTCATATAAGTAACAAGTTTCTTTTCTTCCAACCCTTTAATGTATCGATTTTCTTTTTCTATTGAACATAAAAAGTTCTTTTGAAGAATGCTGCTAACCAAAAAGTCCACATTGACTTCCATAGTATGGAACAAAATATGACGTTAAAGGCAACTCTTTGGTTACCAACATTTATTTTAAAATATATTTTGTGTTCAACAGAATAAAGAAATTAAATATTTAAATTAAAATATTTTATTATTTAGTTAATCTGTCTGGTAAAGAACTATTTAATAAATTAATTGCTACAGTCTACATATATGTATGAGGTTTCTTTAGACATCTGATTTCTTCTGAGAAATTATAGTCAATTTAGATTAACATTGATAAAATATTGACATACTTGTTAGTGATTCAGTTATTGATTAATCCCCACCCCCAACCCCCGTATATATTAAGTACTTTTTCCACCTTGTGAGTTAAAAAATAAATAAATAAATCGTTTTTTTTTGTTTGTTTGTTTTTTTCAGGTGTCAGGCTGGTTGGAGGTTCTCGCTGCTCTGGGAGGTTAGAGATACTTCATGATCAGACATGGATGTCAGTGTGTGACGCTGCCTTTGACCAGCAGGATGCAGAGGTTGTGTGTAGAGAGCTGGACTGTGGGGCTCCTGTACAGATGCTGGGAGCAGCTGCTTTTGGCAAAGGAGACGCTCAAATGTGGATACAAGAAATTCAGTGTAGAGGAAATGAATCTCAGATTCACCTCTGCCCGACATCAACATCACATGAAAACAACTGTTCTCATGACAATGATGTTGGACTGGTGTGTGCGGGTTAGAACAAATTCCAATCCCCAAATAGAAGATATTTCAAATTATGACCAACCCCCAGTTGTGTGATTATTTTATCTTTTTCTTTCTATTCTTCTCTCTCCCTTCCTTACTGTATCTTTGTGTCTCATTCTCTCTGTTCATTGTACAGACCGTGTGAATGTGCGGTTGGTTGGTGGTCACAGTCGCTGTGCTGGTAGAGTTGAGGTTCATCACAGAGGTCAGTGCGGAACAGTGTGTAAAGATTATTGGGATTTGGCTGATGCTGCAGTGGTGTGTAGAGAGCTGGACTGTGGAGAACCTGTAGATGCTCTGGGTGATGCTCATTTTGGAACAGGATCAGGGCCAATCTGGATGAATAGCATTAGGTGTACAGGTTCAGAGTCAGCACTTAAGGTTTGTGGATCAAGAGGTAGGTAAAAAAAATAATAATCTATGTGTTATTATCTGTTTTTTGTTGTTCAGATGTGAGACTGTTTGAGGGATCTCATTGCTTTGGGAGGTTAGAGATACTTCATAATCAGATGTGGATGTCAGTGTGTGACGCTGCCTTTGACCAGCAGGATGCAGAGGTTGTGTGTAGAGAGCTGGACTGTGGGGCTCCTGTACAGGTGCTGGGAGCAGCTGCTTTTGACAAAGGAGACACTCAGATGTGGACACAAGAGATTCAGTGTAGAGGAAATGAATCTCAGATTCACCTTTGTCCAAAATCGGTTAAATAGAAACAACTGTTCCCATGGCAGTAATGTTGGACTCGTGTGTGCAGGTTGGAACTAATTCCAATCCTCAGATTGAAGTAATATAAAAAAAAAACACTTTTTTGTGATTCTTTGATCACATTGTTTCTTTCTCTTTCCATTCCTCACTGTCTCTCCATGTCTTCATTGTACAGGCAGTGTAAATGTGCGGTTGGTTGGTGGTCACAGTCCTTGTGCTGGTCGAGTGGAGGTTCATCATAGAGGTCAGTGGGGAACAGTGTGTGAGGATTATTGGGATTTAGTTGATGCTGCAGTGGTGTGTAGAGAGCTGGACTGTGGAGAACCTGTAGATGCTCTGGGTGATGCTCATTTTGGACCAGGATCAGGACCAATCTGGATGAATAATATCAGGTGTACTGGATCAGAGTCCACACTAAAGAACTGTAGATCAATAGGATGGGTTAATGCACACTGTAATCACAAAAGTGATGCTGGAGTCATCTGCTCAGGTAAAATTTTCAGTTGTGATAATTAAAGGTAATATAACACTTTTGCAGTAAGTTATTGGTGAAAAAATCTAATGTGATGTTTTGCCAAATATATTACTAAAACAGATCATAAACATTCTAGACTTATTGATGGACCTAACCTTTGCTCTGGAAGGTTAGAGGTGTCTCATGGGAACACCTGGATGTCAGTGTGTGACACTGCCTTTGACCAGCAGGATGCAGAGGTTGTGTGTAGAGAGCTGGACTGTGGGGCTCCTGTACAGGTGCTGGGAGCAGCTGCTTTTGGCAAAGGAGACACTCAGATGTGGACACAAGAGATTCAGTGCAAAGGAAATGAATCTCAGATATATTTCTGTCCACATCTATCTTCAAGCAAGAACTGTTTTCATGGCAATGATGTGGGAGTTATATGTTTCAGTTAAGTATGAATAGTTGGCATCTCTTGCTGTCTTACTTGTATAGAGTGCTTTCCACAAATATTGGCACCCTTCTTAAATATGAGCAAAACAGTCTCTAGAGGCAGAGGTACAGGCTGAGTTTTTGCTCTTGGCTTCTTATTCAGCAAGTGAATAAATAAACTTTAATTAAAGAATTTAAAATCCTTTTTAATTATTTTGAGAAATCCTTTTATTTTTATTCAGGTTACACAGATCTCAGCCTAGAAAATGGTTCAGACTCTTGTTCTGTAATTCTCCAGACATCTTAAAAAATTTAACATGAAAGAAAACGTCTTGGTTACGTATGGTAACCCTCGTTCCCTGATGGAGGGAACGGAGACGTTGTGTCGAAGTGACGACTAGGGGTCGCTCTTGAGAGCCCGAACACCTCTGACAGCTTTGAGAAAAGGCCAATGAAATTGGTACGCAGTATTTGCATAGCCCGCTCCGCCCCGGAGATCCGGGCATAAGAGGGGGGGGCTAGGCAACACTCATTGTTCTGATCTGAGGAGCCGAAGCACCCGGCTACACTCAGAGGCGGTCCGAGGTTGTGGCAAGGGGGACACAACGTCTCCGTTCCCTCCATCAGGGAACGAGGGTTACCATACGTAACCAAGACGTTCCCCGTCTGTCGTTCACGTTCGACGTTGTGTCGAAGTGACGACTAGGGGTCCCAGTTGAAAACGCCACAACCAGCGGACCGCGTCACGAGTGCATGGAGTGCAAATATTAACAGGTCTTGCGTGTTAGATAAATGTCACTCACCTCTACGTGACCTTCCAATGCCCAAGAGCTTCAGCCAGCCTTTCCTCACCTTTGGTTGAACATCTTGGAGAACATTGGGCCAGTGTCCGTCCTCCCCGGGGGGGGGATGGGCACTACGGAGACCACACCCTGCCCGGAGGGAGGTATTTGTGTGGAGAATACACTTGAGGGCTCGCACTAGGGGAGCACAACAAGGGGACGATCCTGAGGCAGGCTCCGCATGAGGAGAGACTGCTGAGCTCAGGGTCGGAGACAAGTTTTGTCTTAAGGGAAACACCGCATCTCTGGGAGTATAGGTGGAGATACACACATGGGGCCGCATTAGGAGCCACTACATGTGGGGCACCAACCTAATATGAGAGTTCACAAGAGGCAACCTAACCTCATATTAGATTCTGATAGCTAGTTCCTCCGCTGAACATAGCTACGTTGCGGGTGCAACATGATGGAAATTGTCGTTCAGGGTTCACGCCAGGAAACTTACTGAACTGGGGAAGCGTCATCACCCGTGGGGAACGACGCTTCAGCAAGCTTCTACACCGTGTCAGCTTCAGGAGTTACTGGGCTTGCGTTCAGGACTCCCGAAGAGACTGGTTCTACACGCAGATTGTAGAACCTGGCAAACGTGTTAGGTGTAGCCCAACCTGCAGCTCTGCAAATGTCTGTTAAAGAGATCCCGTTCGCCAGCGCAACCGACGCTGCGACGCCCCTGGTGGAGTGGGCGTGCACCCCCAGCGGGCAGGGCACCCCTGTGGCCTGGTAGGCCAAACGAATCGCATCCACAATCCAGTGGGAAATTCTTTGTTTGGAGACAGCTTTCCCCTTCTGCTGTCCTCCAAAACAGACAAAGAGCTGACTCGACCGTCTGAAGCTTTCAGTACGTTCCAAGTAAATGCTCAGGGCACGGACTGGGCATAACAAGGAGAGGTTGGGGTCGCCTTCCTGAGAAGGGATAGCTTGCAGAGTGACCACCTGGTCCCTGAAGGGAGTGGTGGGCACTTTGGGCACATAACCGGGCCGGGGTCTCAGGATAACGTGAGAGTTAGCCGGCCCGAATTCGAGGCACGAGTCACTGACGGAGAGGGCTTGGAGGTCTCCCACTCTTTTGATCGATGTGAGCGCAGTCAGGAGAGCCGTCTTTTGGGAGAGAGCACTGAGTTCGACTGACTGGAGCGGCTCAAAGGGATCTGACTGTAGGCCCCGGAGGACCACAGACAGATCCCAAGAGGGGACAAGGCGCGGTCTGACGGGGTTCAGCCTGCGTGCACCTTTAAGGAATCGTATAACCAAATTGTGCTTCCCAACCGATCTACCTTCCACCAGGTCGTGGTTAGCGGCAATAGCGGCTACCTGGACCTTAAGTGTTGAAGCAGAAAGGTGTCTATCCAGTCCTCCTTGGAGGAAGGAAAGCACCGTTCGGATGCCACATCTCCGTGGGTTCTCCCCCCGGGAGGAACACCAGTTTGTGAATTTGCGCCATCTGAGGTCGTACAGCCGCCTCGTGGAAGGAGCTCTCGACTGCAACAGAGTGTTTACCACTGCCAGTGGGAGATCTCTGAAATCCTCCTGGTCGCGTCCAGGGACCATACGTGGAGGTTCCAGAGATCTGGGCGCGGGTGCCATATCGTGCCCTTCCCCTGTGAAAGGAGGTCCTTCCTCAGGGGAATGCGCCAGGGAGGAACGGGGGAGAGGAGCACCAGCTCTGAGAACCAAACCCTGTTGGGCCAGTAGGGGGCCACCAGCAGGATCTGTTCTCTGTCCTCCCTGACTTTGCACAGGGTCTGTGCAATTAGGCTCACTGGTGGAAACGCATACTTGAGGAGGCCCTGAGGCCAGCTGTGTGCCAGTGCATCTGTGCCGAGGGGCGCCTCGGACAGACCGTACCACAACTGGCAGTGAGTGTTCTCTATCGAGGCAAACAGGTCGACCTGGGCCTGACCGAAAAGACTCCAGATCAGCTGAACCGTCTGAGGGTGAAGTCTCCACTCGCCCCGAAGCGAAGTCTGTCGGGAGAGCGCGTCCGCTACCCAATTGAGTTCGCCCGGTATGTGGGTGGCTCGTAGAGACTTGACATTGTTTCGACACCAAAGGAGGAGATGGCGGGCTAGCTGTGACATGCGAAAGGAGCGTACACCGCCCTGGTGATTGATGTAGGCTACAGTCGCAGTGCTGTCTGTGCGGACCAGCACGTGTTTGCCCTGAACCAAAGGTCGGAACCTCTTCAGGGCCAAAAACACTGTCAGCAGTTCGAGGCAATTGATATGCCAATGCAGCCGAGGGCCCGACCAGAGCCCTGCAGCTGCTTGCCCATTGCATACGGCGCCCCAGCTTGTGTTGGATGCATCTGTCGTAACCAAAATGCGCCTGGACACTTGTCCTAAGGGCACCCCGGCCCGTAGGAACGAAATGTCTTTCCAAGGACCGAGGGTTTTTAGACATACGGGTGTGACGAGCACCCGGTATGAACCCTGGCGCCATGGCCATCTCGGGACTCGGGAACGGAGCCAGTGTTGTAACGGTCTCATGTGCATCAGGCCCAGCGGCGTGACGGCGGCTGCGGATGCCATGTGACCCAGGAGCCTCTGAAATTGTTTGAGGGGGACCGTCGGGCTGCGTGAGAGCTTCTGGACGCAGCTCAGCACTGACTCTGCACGCTCCGGGGAGAGCCGTGCACTCATGGCAACCGAGTCTAGTTGTATACCGAGAAAAGAGATGCTCCGTACCGGGGCGAGCTTGCTCTTTTCCCAGTTGACCCGAAACCCCAGATGGGCCAGATGGTTGAGAACCACATCCCTGTGTTTGCATACCAACTCCTGAGAGTGTGCTATGACCAGCCAGTCGTCGAGGTAATTGAGAATGCGGATGCCCCTCTCCCGGAGAGGGGCAAGGGCTGCCTCTGCGACTTTCGTAAAGACGCGGGGAGACAGGGAGAGCCCAAATGGAAGGACTTTGTACTGAAATGCTCGACCTTCGAAGGCAAACCGCAGGAAGGGCCTGAGTCTTGGAAGAATCGAGACATGAAAGTACGCGTCTTTCAGGTCTATCGCCACAAACCAATCCTGGAATCTGATGCACGTGAGAATGCGTTTGAGCGTTAGCATTCTGAAGGGGAGCTTGTGAAGGGCCCGATTCAGAATCCTCAGATCCAGGATTGGTCTTAAACCGCCACCTTTCTTGGGTACAATGAAGTAGGGGCTGTAGAACCCTTTCTTCATGTCGGCCGAGGGGACCGGCTCTATCGCGTCCTTCGCCAGAAGGGTCGCGATCTCCGCCCGAAGAACCGCAGCATTCTCGTCCCGAACCTCGGTAGAGAAGATGCTGCTGAACTTGGGCGGATTGCGTGCGAATTGGATAGCATAGCCGAGTCGGATGGTTCTGAGAAGCCAGCGAGAGAGGTTGGGTATCTCGAGCCAAGCTGTAAAACTCTCTGCCAACGGTCTCAGGGGGACCACCGACGTACCTCGGGTGGGTACGGTGTGACTGAGTTGTGGTGAAAGCCCTTTGTTCGGGGGCGTGCTGTCCCGGAGGACACAAGGTGCTTTGATCGCCATAACCGACATACAAGGATCCGTGAGAAGATCGCCTGAGCTCAGGGGATCGACTGACGGATGCGCTTGTTTCTCTGTCAAAGTATGCAGAAGCGCAAGTTTTGCGGTTGAGCATGCTTTGGTGTGTTTTGGTGGCTGGGTACCCCGGAGGGACCCAGCCATGGAAGGATCGACCATCGGAACCGACAGACAAGGATCCATCAGAAGATCGCCTGAGCTCAGGGGATCGACTGATGGATGCACTTGATTCGTCAAAGCATGCCAAAGCGCAGGCCCTGCGGTTGAGCATGCTTTGATGTGTTCTGGTGGCTGGGTACCCCGGAGGGACCCAACCATGGTGGGTGTACCGATCATCGTAACCGACAAGGATCCAACGGAGGACCGCCTGAGTTCAGGGGGTCGACTGAAGGATGCACTTGGTTTGTCAAAGCATGCAGAAGCGCCTGAGATGCGGTCGAGCATGCTTTGACGTGCTTCAGTGGCTGGGTACCCCGGAGGGACGCAGTCGCACTGGTTTTTACGCCCAGAGAAGAAAGAAATTGCTCTTAAATTGACCATGTGGTGGCTGTCCGCCGTGAGGCAGACAGCCAGGATGGAGCCGAAGCCCACACTCGTCCCCTCGCCGAGTGTGGATCTAGACAGGTCAGCAGATCTCTCTCCCCTGGGCGGCTCACTTCAGGAGCGCTTCGAAGCCTGATGAGGGTTCCTAGCGGCCTGAAAATGAGCTAACGGCGCCACCTTCTTGCGAGAACTCGACGGCAAGGCTGGTTTGGGTGCAGGACCAGCCTGAGGCGGGCCCTGAACCAGTCTGGAGAAATGGGGGCGTCAAGAAAGCGAACTTTCTCAGTGTCCTTCATTTCCGCCAGATTTAGCCAAAGGTGGCGCTCCTGGACCACCGTAGTGGACATCGCTCTACCCAGAGCCTGCGTTGCGACATTTGATGCTCGGAAGCATACACAGAACTGAACGCAGTTCCTGCGACACTCTGAGGCGAGATCTCCCTCGTGCAGATCTTATAACACTTTGCCTGGCAGCCAGCAGGATGGCAAAAGTGTGCATGGTGGACACAGCCTGTCCAGAAGACGTGAACCCCTTCACGCTCTGGACGAGAGCCTATGTGGTCCCACCAGGGGGCAGGGCATCAGATATGCAGGTGCTGTACTGAAGCGCCCACCCGCCTGGAGAATCCACGAAGCCTCTCGCGCTGGACCGCCATCGAGGGAAATGAGGGAGGAGGATCTGATATATCGTGTTTCAGCCGAAAAAAAAAAGCCTATCACGATATAGTCAATCTCGTACGTTACCGAAGCCATGAACACACAGGATGAGGCGGAGGGTTTTTTCTCACTCAAACCTGATGTGTTTCGGTTATCTTGTTCAAGCACGCCCACCACTTCAGCGTCTGCTCAAACTGAGACTCGCTCCCCAGCTTGCTCAGTCGAAGCATCAGCTTCCCATGGTTTAAGTCCTCCCTCCGATGCTGCAGCCAACCTCTCAACCAGCTTTTAAGGTTTTGAACAGAGTAAAGTTGTAAAAAGAACTAATAATCTGTCCAAAAACCTAAACGGGGGTCGCGAGGAACGAGCGATCCGCGGGGGGAAACCCGGCGGAACTAACTCATTTCCTATTGCTCGCCATCGACGCACATCGCAGCGGCCCTCGTACCCGGAAGTAGAAGGGCCGAACGGAAGCGGTCGCGGTGAGCCGCGGCTTCGCGGCTCGTGAGCAGCAACCCATAGTTATGTTCCCTTCCGCAAGCAGAACACAAACTATCAACGAAGCGATGTATCAGCGTGAGACTAGCTCAACCCTGAGCACAACGATCGTGCCGATTGTTATTGTTTACGAGGAAACCGCAACCAGGAAGACACGGACGGAAAGGCAAATGTAAACACAATCCATCCGTGTCGGCTCTTTCAGAGAAATTACTCCTTTTCAGGAGGAAAAGCTCTTTAGAGATCGTCGTCGAAGCACCCAGGGGTATTCTCGCTTACCAAGAGAAGGGTTAAAGGGAGAAACCGCTGCTCGTGCCATAGATCCAACGACGAAGAGGTGAGTAATGCTGTTTTCCCCTAAGAGAATACTGCATTCGGCTCCGAAGAAACAGAACAATGAGTGTTGCCTAGCCCCCCCCTCTTATGCCCGGATCTCCGGGGCGGAGCGGGCTATGCAAATACTGCGTACCAATTTCATTGGCCTTTTCTCAAAGCTGTCAGAGGTGTTCGGGCTCTCAAGAGCGACCCCTAGTCGTCACTTCGACACAACGTCGAACGTGAACGACAGACGGGGAACCTACAACTCAACCAGTCAAACTGTTGGATAAGGATTATTTTTAGTTCAACTTTTTAGGCTCGCTAGGAAAAAGGTGAATGATTATCTTTAGTAGTGAAAGAGAATGGAACACAATGTCCATTGTTATTTTTAATGTTTTTAATTTTTATTTACTACCTCAGAATCTGCAGTAGGAGTCACACCTTACTATAATGATGTCACCACAGGCCCAAAAGGTCAGTGAATTGCAACTTTGAAATCACAGAATTTCACTTAGTTAATTAACCTACTGAGCATGTGAATAGTAAAATATTTTTTTTTATTATTTTAATTTTTTCCCTGTTTTTGCTTTTAACTCATTTAGAAGAGCAACACATAACACCAGAGAATTATGATGATATACTCACTGTTGGACTGGCACATCATACTAGAGGTTTATTATTAAATTTTATTTACATTATTATCTCTGTACAGTATATTTTATTAGGTAATTTAAATTGATTACCACGTTTTTATTATTGATTTATTATTTTGCAGGTGACATATCAGAAAGCTATGATGATGTCGTCATCATAAGACAGCTCTCAAATAATAAACCAGGTGTGTGTGTGTGTGTGTGTGTGTGTGTGTGTGTGTGTGTGTGTGTGTGTGCATTTTTCATATATAATTCTAATATTTATATATAATTTTATTTTATTTTATTGTATTGTATTTATTTATGTATTTTAAAGTGCAGTGTGAGATTTTGTTCATGTAATTAATGACTGACACTTTTATATCAGAGCGAGGTCTGGAGGAGTATGATGATGTGATGAATGTCAGAGAAAATGTGCGAGACCGGTCTGGTAGGTTATTGTAACCTTCTTTACCTCACACTGATTAGGCCTAGTTTTTCATAATAAAAATGATAATGCAGTGCAAACAATTGCTCTTGTTTTCTAACAGCAGACTATGATTATTTGAGGAAGGAGCCAGGAAAACAGGGAGTGACTGTTTAAGTCAGTGACTACACCCACTGCCTCACATCATATTACAGCTTTACAGTTGCTCTTCATTTAAAAGTGTTGAATGTTACCAAATCGATTACATTTAGCCAAAGTTTGCAGCAGATATGTTTTTGATACATACATCAAAATAAATATAGAACAAATTCATAAAACAGACAGGGTGTTTAATATGTTATTTTCCACATGTATGTGATCATTTTAAAAGCTCTATCATATCATCACTGAAGGTGTTCAGGTCAAAAGCACCTACAGAATAAAATGCCCAACATGCTTTTTGCTCTATGAAAATAGTTATATGAGTGTATTTAGCAAAAATAAATAAATAAATAAAAACAAATCTCTCTTTTCTGATGTTTCTGAGTTTTTCCAAAAAAAAAAAAAAAATATTTAGACAACAATAATGAATGATGGATTTAGTTTCTTTATTAAAGCTTTATTAGTTTCTTTATTAAATCTCTACTTGAAACACAAACTTTAAAGTTATCAGAACATATAATACATGATCAGGGCAAACAGTGTTTGTATGTCTAATAAGACATGAGACAATCTTTCTTTTCATTTGAAAAAAATTTGTGAATATGCCTGTTGTTGCACTTTCTGTCTAAAATGTCAATACCACCCAAACGCAAAGCAGTATGTATAAATTGCTACCCTCACTAAACATGGTCTATAATTAGTAGGACCAAACTTTCCTTTGATGGAGCTGAGAATACATACATTTCAAGTTAGAACATTGCCAAAATCATCAACGGACAGAATGTAGTTGTTAAACCAGGAAAGAAAAGTATTTTTAATTTTTTTTTTTTTTTTTTTTTTTTTTTTTCAATTTTTTTTAATGAATTTCCTTTATAGCTTTATAATAAATAAACAGACAAAGGGCAGGGTTCGAACAAAAGGTGCTATCTTCTCACTTGTGTATCAGATCCAGAATAAAAGCTGAAATGTTGATCTCTTGTCTCATGTTCATATTTGATGTCAAAACCAAATGTTTTCAGTCAACAGAAAAATAAAGGAATTTGCCTCAGTTTTTGTATTTGTTTTAAATTCACTTCCTTTTTAATTGTTTTGAATTGATGTCTATGTTTTCTATTAAAGAGTTAAAATCAGACCATGTGCATGGATTTTTTGCTTCAAGCTACAATCAGAATAATTCTGTTAAATAATGTGTTATTGTTTTTTAAAAATTGCCTTTTGTTGTCTCTGTTAGCATATGAAGAGCTTCCAGTGCTCTTCAGTCTTGGGTTGTTGTCAGTGTTTGTCATCAGCAGTTTGTTATCACCACTTGTATCTCTCCTCTGCAGGTGTCAGACTTTGAAGCTGAATGTACACTAAAGTGTTTCCCACAATCACTCTCATGACAGCTCGGTGACTTTGTCAGCATTTTGACTTTTGCAACTTTCTTCTGTGAAGTGACTCTGTGAGGTGGAGGAGGAGTCCTGTTCATCTGCTGATGTTCTCATGATGTATATAAAGAAAACTGAAGACTGATAAATTTGTCACAGAAGCTGATTTTGTCTGTTAACTCTTAAAAGGTGAGTGAGACAAGAAGTCCTTTTCTTGAGATTCACTGAGAGAGCCACTGAGAAGTTGTAGAGAAGAGGAAAAGGAAGATGAAGATCTGTCTAACAATCCTCTTAATGTCCACAGTCGTCAGACTCATCACTGCAGGTAAGTGAATATTCAGTTTCTGTGGAATCTATCATCTATCTATCTATCTATCTATCTATCTATCTATCTATCTAATCTTTAAAATTAGCTTTACTATGTTTAGTTTATTTTTACTTGAATAGGATTGGAGAGTATAAATTTCCAATGAATATTTATGCAAAAGACTCTCATGTCTGTTGTGTACAGGTGACGTGAGGTTGGTTGGTGGTCACAGTCCCTGTGCTGGTAGAGTGGAGGTTCTTCATGAAGGTCAGTGGGGAACAGTGTGTGATGATTACTGGGATATGACTGATGCTGGAGTGGTGTGTAAAGAGCTAAAATGTGGAAGAGCTTTACGTGCAGTTGGTGATGCTCATTTTGGACAAGGTTCAGGACGAATCTGGATGGATGAAGTGAAGTGTACTGGTTCAGAGAAAACGCTGAAGAAATGTAGATCAAAAGGCTGGGGTCAAAATAACTGTAATCATAGTGAAGATGCTGGTGTTATCTGCTTAGGTATGTTTTTTGATAGAGAAAACTGAATTGAACCGAACTGATGTCCTTTACTTAATAACAAAACAGTTATGTTGAAATTTACTATAATGTAAACATGCAGGTCGCCGCCCCAGACTTGTTAATGGATCTCACCTTTGTGCTGGGAGATTAGAGATACTTCACATAAAGACATGGATGTCAGTGTGTGACACTGACTTTGACAAGCAGGATGCAGAGGTTGTGTGTAGAGAGCTGGACTGTGGGGCTCCTGTACAGGTGCTGGGAGCAGCTGCTTTTGGCAAAGGAGACACTGAGATGGGGAAGGAAGAGTTTCAGTGTAAAGGAGATGAATCTTACTTTGCATTCTGTTCTACATCCAACTCTTCACACTGCTCCCATGAAAACGCTGTAGGAATAATATGCTCTGGTTAAGTAATATTTGACTTTTTTTTTTTTTTTTTTTTTACATGTAATTTACACTTTAAAAAAATCCAAAGAAAAGTATAACTCTTCTTAAACTTTTATGTTTTGTTTTTGTTTCAATAACATTTGTTCAGGTTACACCAATCTCAGGCTGGTAAATGGTTCAGACTCTTGTTCTGGAAGAGTGGAGCTTCAGTTCCTCAGTGAGTGGGGCACAGTGTGTGATGCATGCTGGGATATGAGAGCTGCCAATGTCCTCTGTGGACAGCTGAATTGTGGGATTGCTGTGTCTGTTGTGGAATCAGACTGGTTTGAAGAGGGAAGTGGTGAAATCTGGGCTGATGTGTTTGATTGTGACGGGAATGAAACAAAACTCTCTGAATGTTCCATCTCTTCATGGAGTCGAGCTGAATGTTCTCATAGACGAGATGTTGGAGTCATCTGCTCTGGTGAGAGGATTTTATTGAGGAAAAAGTACATAAATTACCTTGCAGTATCTTAAAATAAACACCACATCTTCTCTTCAGATTCCTCTCTGGCTCTTCATGATGGTCTGGTGCGGTTGTCCGGAGAGAGACAGTGTGAGGGGGAGGTGGAAGTTTTCTTCCATCAGGTCTGGAGGAGAGTTCTGCTGGACTCCTGGAGTCTCACTGAATCCTCTGTGGTCTGCAGACAGCTGGGCTGTGGCTCTGTGCTGAACTTCTACAGCTCCTCTTCATCCAGTCCTGAGCACAGTCATGAGTGTGTGACGGGCTTCCAGTGCTCTGGGAGTGAAGCTCATCTGGGAAACTGCAGCTCTCCACAAACTCTCAACTGCAGCTCCACACAACAGCTGTCAATCACCTGCCTTGGTGAGAACAACAACATCTGGACAGATTCTTTAGTTGTTAGTGATCAATAATGTGTTTTTCTTTCTCTGAATATCAGGTCATGGGTCCATCAGGCTGGTGGGTTCTGGGGGAGACTGTGCAGGGAGGCTGGAGGTTTTTCACAGTGGCTCATGGGGGACAGTGTGCGATGACTCCTGGGATATTAAAGATGCCCATGTGGTGTGCAGACAGCTGCAGTGTGGAGTGGCCCTCAGTAACCAGCAGGTACCAGCCTGGTTTGGACCTGGTTCTGGACTCATATGGCTGGATGAGGTGGAGTGTGAGGGGAATGAGACATCTCTGTGGAGCTGCTCTTCTGTAGGCTGGGGACAACATGACTGTATACATAAGGAGGATGTAGGAGTCGTGTGCTCAGGTAAAACCTCACATATTTTAGCAACTATTGCAAATAATTGGCCAGCAGATGTTACTTTCCATGTTCAAACAAAAAACTATATAAATCTTGTAGGATTTAGAATCAAATCATTTTTAGTAAGTTTGTTAAAGTAATTTGTAAAAATCAAACTGTTTTATCTAGAGTTTAAAGAGATCAGGTTAACTGAGGGCTGTGAAGGGAATGTGGAGGTTTTCTACAATGGATCCTGGGGAAATGTTTGTTTAAACCAGATGGACAGAGACACAGCGAGTCTGATCTGCCAAGAGCTGAACTGTGGAAGATCTGGCAGTGAACCCAGACATTCAGTGGGACTGAGATCTGCTCCTAATTGGTTAGATCATCTTAAATGTCGAAAATATGACACGACTTTGTGGCAGTGTCCATCTTTACCCTGGGGCCAGAACAACTGTTATGATAATGAGGTGGCCAATATCACTTGCTTTGGTAAGAATTAATTTAATAATGATTTTTTTTTCAGTACGGCAAAATCATAAATACTTTTCATAAAAGTTTAGTTTTCATCTAAATTGGAAGTTTGTTGAGTTTCATATGTTGTAATCTCAGAGAAAGAGAGTTCTGAGTCTCTTCAGAGTCATCTGACATGTTCAGCATCTCCTCACCAGAGACAGTGTTCAAGTGAGTAGGTTATGTTTTATTAATAAGAGCAATAATAAATAAATGGCTAATAAATTTTTCTTCACCATATAGCTGTGAATTGTCTAGCTGTTAAGTCTCTTGATGTATACTGTATATATTTCAGAGCATCTTCCTCTCAGACTGAGTGGAGGGGAGGGCCGGTGCTCTGGGAGGCTGGAGGTGTATCATAACGCTGTGTGGGGCTCAGTCTGTGATGATCAGTGGGACATCAGCGATGCTCAGGTGGTCTGCAGGCAGCTGGGTTGTGGAGCAGCACTGAGGGCTGATGGGAATTCAGTCTTTGGTGCTGGTGAAAGTGTTGTGTGGCTGAAAAGAGTCGAGTGCAGAGGGAATGAGATTCACCTGTGGGACTGCCCTCTCTCCCTGAAAAACCACACCGACTGCTACCGCAAAGAGCACGCTAAACTCACCTGTGCAGGTCTTAGCAAAATACTTATACAAAATACAAATAATATTAATTTTAGAAAATGTTAAGACAATAATGATTTTGAATGCGTTTGTGTGTTTGACAGATATGTCAGGGTCCACTACTCCTGCCACAACAACATCAGCTTCTCCTCCAGTGCGCTCAACATCAGTCACTCCTCCACAAACTTCTCCAGCAGCGTCTCTCTCCATTCCCCCAGTGTTTGTGATTGTACTGGGAGTTGTGCTCTTACTGCTCTTAGTGCCACTGCTTATACTGATTCAGCAGAACAGAGTGATGAGGAGAGGTAGGAGAGATCCAGAGACTGTCATATTGTGTCTTATTCAGTGTGTGATCAGTCATGTGATGTGAACTGACAGCAGGTTTGTCTGTCTACACTCACAGCTCTCTCTAAGAGGAGACACAGGACAACGACTGACACCATTTATGAGGAGATTCAACACAAAGACAATCACTTCACTCAGAGGGGTGAGAGAATAGTCAAACATGTCTAATGATTTAAGCTAAGCCTTTTTTGGCAGTTAGAGTTAAAGATATGTGAATCTTGTTAGGCTTCCTGCTTTTAACCACAGAATTCAGCAGTGAAAACCACATTGCTGTGTTTGTGTAAAATCTTGTGTTTGTGCAAGCAGAGCACACAGGTGTTAGTCTGAGAGAAAAGTTTGAATAAGTGTAGATAATAAGTCAGCATTTCTGCAAAAGTTCAATAAAAAACAGGCTATTCAAGATGTAGATGACTTGTTTCTTAATTGGAAAAGATTTATAGAAAATAAGTATTACATCACTTGCTCATCAGTGTATACTTTGCAGTGAATAAGTGCCATCAGAGCTCATCCTTTGTTGTCCTCTCACATCAAAAAAAAAAAAAAAAAAAAGAAAAGAAAACTGTTTTAGTGGATGCTTCTTACAGTGTATGATGTATTGTCTTTCATTTATACAGACAACATGAACCAAGAGGCTCCAGAAAAATATGTCAACACTGATACACTGAATTGTGAGAAATTTCTATTCTAAAATTATCATTCCAAAATAAAAATTAAGTAGGAGAGTAAATATAACTTATAGTCCTAGTTTAGAGAGAGTAATATTGTCTCTGTATTTTGTCACAGATTGCACGAATGAGACCTATGATGATGCCACAACCACAAAAGAAGGTAATTTTTACAGACTATTTTTTTATTATGGATTTTGGCAAGACACATATTAGCATAATATGCATCTGCTGTATATCTCTAGAAGAAACTCTGAAGAATTATGATGATATCACTTGTGAACAAAATGTTGGAGCTGTAAGGGGTGAGTCTGAGGGTGTTTCAATCAGACATGTTTTATGTTCTATCAAAAACAAATAATTTCTTCACTGTTCAAAGTTTACAGATTAATCTTCTCTCCTTCTTTGTAACAACAGAGTATGAAGAAGAGGATCCAAATGAAGAGCATGTGTGAACTGTCTGCAATTACTGCTTCTGCTGTTTCTTCTTATAATTGTTGAAAGCATTTGCTACCTGGTTCTTTTTAATATCAGGTCATAAACAAAATCAACAGTAATTTCTTGCCCATTTTTATAACCAGTAGTAGAAGTCATGTGACCCTGGACCACAAAACTAGTCTTAAGTAGCATGGGTATATTTGTAGCAATAGCCAAAAATACATTGTAAGTTAACAATCATGTCCCATGAAGATATTTTATACATTTCCTATAATAAATATATCAAAAGCATAATTTTTGATTAGTAATATGCATTGCTAAGAACTTTATTTGGACAACTTTAAATGCGATTTTCTCAATATTTAGATTTTTTTGCACCCTCAAATTCCAGATTTCAAATAGTTGTATCTCACCCAAATATTGTCCTATCCTAACAAACCATACATCAGTGGAAAGCTTCTTTATATATGATGTATCAATCTCAATCTTATCAATCTGGTGGTTTTGTGGTTGCCTTATTGTCGCTTCTACATATTGCTTGTTCCTATTTCGTGTCTAATTACTCTAATAGATAAAGTTTATCACGTTTTGCCGTGTTGTGAGTACTTTCCATTTCCAGTGGCGAAGGGTTCGTTCATTCCTCACGGAAGTCCACTTTACACTGGTGCTGAATAGCGGCGGTCGCTGTCCATGGTGCTGGTTGAGTGTCCACACTGTCAGGAAAATAAGTGACCACAAAAAAGCAAGAAAGAAACTGCCAGAATTTTTTTAGCCTGATGTATTAGCATAAATAACTACGTCACATGAAATACATTCGAACCGAGTGCCATCATTAACGTGGTTTATTTAATCACAATATTTAGCTTTGCATAGTCCACGAATGAAACTTTTTATATCAATAAATAAAAATGAATGCCTCTCTCTGATCGTGTAATGTCATTTGTTCAGTACAGTAAGCAACAGAAAATACGCCCCCACACGTATGAACCCGGTGGTCAAATTTCTCTTTTCTGCCATCTCCTGGACATAAAACGACATTGCAGTGATTATTGTCAAGCAGTTGATCAATCCTATCATTTTATTTTTAAATGATAATTGATTAAAACGTCTTTTATGTCCATGATTGAGCTTCTGTCATCCCTTTTCATATAATGATAGCATATTTTCCTGCAAGTTAAAAAAAAAACGTAAAATAGAGTACATCTAAAAGTGACATTTGTAGGGGAAGAAAACCCTGAGGTTGAATTAGGAAATTCACACAAGCAGAATGGGGCAAACTTTCAATATACTTTATTTAGATTAACACAATAGTCCAAATATTAACTAGTGTATTGTTATGATCAAAATTATCACGGCCCCTTTAAATTCTTTTAGCTTTTGATTGGCGCTCAAGTGACCGCTGCGGTTTAGTTGATTGTTTGAATTCAGTTAGCAGACTTTCTAACGAAGAACGGCGGAAAACGTTAGCTGTTTAGAAAAATAAAATGATTATTCCTATTATGTATTTTAGTAAAATGTAAGATATGACCTATCTAAACACACATTTGACCTGGATAAGTAATGGTAGGCTATCGCTGTTTTGACAGCCATTAGTAGTAGTGTTATTATTAGTAATCCCATCGTGAAAAGTTGTAAAGTCTATTAGTTTGTTGCTTTTGGGGGGCTCATCACACACAGATTAAACAAAAGTGAGCAAATACTTGCCTAATTTAAGATTTTAAAGTTGTTAAGTATGTTTGTTTGTATGTATGTATGTATTGGGACGGACTTGAGTCGTGAATGCGATGTTTATAATGGATTTTTCTGTGCTCTTTCAGCTCAAGTATTGTCTCTGACAAGTCCTCCAGATATGAATATGGATTACAGGTTAGAGAACTGCTTATTTACTGTGAGAAGTGAGTTGCATTCTCCAAATATTTATTTATTTAATTTATTTATTTATTTTATTTTTTTACATCAGAATCCAGCTGGGAATTTCTCTATAAGTAGTTTCTCTAAGCAATTTTCTCAGTGCAAGTAAAACAGTGAATTTCTTATAGCATATAATTGATTTAAATTATAAAGTCATTTTGTAGGTTACTGTCATAGATTTCAACAGTTTTGATGCCTTGCTGTAATTTTTCTAAAATGTCAGTATCACACTATGAATGTTGTAGGGTAATCCCATGCAAAGGTCAGCTTTACCATGAAAAAAAAAAAAAAAAAAGATCATAGGTTCTTACTATACTGATAGCACAGGTGTCAACGTTTGGTGGTTCAAATACTCATGTGAGGTCTCTCTTAAAGTTTTTATAGCATTTTTTTATAGCATGCATTTTTAGTGCATGATTTTCCATAGTCTGGTAAGTGCTATTTTCAGACTTGTCACATCCATAACAGTACATAATCCTCATAAATAGACACATCAAAATTACAATAAAGAAACAATTATATGTTCTGTAAAGAGCAATTGCTTCTCTATTTGTTGGGTATTATTGAATGTAGTCTACAAAGAATGTAGCCTCTCAAAAATGGTGTCCTTTTTTGTCAAATTATTTTTTCCCATTTTTAACATAGAAAGCTAGTGCATAGACTGATATTTTTCTGATGTTTAGACTCTATCAACAAAGGTTTATTAAAATATAAACAGATAGTTTGGTATATTGGTAACACATACATTCTCTAAGCATTTATATGTCACATCCATAACGCTGGGTTTGCTCATTATTTTTCTGTGATATTTTAATAATGTTGTGGTAATGGATACATTTAAACCCCAAAAGCTAAATCTTGTACCTTATTTTTTGCTGAATATGAAACGTATCAGTATGTCATGGTTGAAAGTGACAGTTAGATGAGGTTCCATGATGCTCACTTTCAACTGCAATTCACATTTTGATCACAAGATGGAAACATGTGACTGACTAAGCAGTTTCAAACTACTGAGATATGTGTGGTCTCTATCCATCCTTTAGCATAAAATAAAGTAAAAAGAACAACAACAACAAAATTATCATCCAATTCATATATGTAATCATTCAACTGCTATTCTTTTAAACAGCCAAATATGATCAAAGTAGGGCCATGTTAGGTCACACTGCACTGCTGCGTCCAATAGACCAGAAATGCGACAAATTCACAGCTTTTCTCCACAATGCAGATATTGTGCTCATATTAATCATTGGTCTATTCACTGCAGTTCAGCTGGATAATGTTGTAATGCGAAGTGTTACTCACAAGCAATTAAATCACGGGTGCGCTCCGCCGGCAATAAAGGATGCGTTCTCAAAGAACAGCTGTGACTGACACCAGCTTTATCTGCCGTCTGGTCACCGTGGGAACGCAGGTATACCTATTAAATTCTTACAGAGACGGCAGAAGCAGACGGGGGTTTCCATAGAGACCGCAGGAGGCCAAGATCACAATAAGCAACCCCAAACTATCTTTACACCCTGCGGCTTAAACATTCCCTTAAACTTCCCAGCCAGTAATGAAGGGGAAGCGTTTGTTTCTTTATCAGAACAGATTTTTGTGCATTTGTATGTGGTGCAAATGTATTTCAGTTGTATTTCTTTTTTTTATAGCTGTTTTATATTGTAGGGGTATTTTTGCACCTCGCTACCATACTACAATTTCAAACTACTGAGATACAAGGTAGGCAAGATATGCCTGTAACCCTCCAGCTCACTCTCTCACGCTGGGCTTCTTATCGTTCTATTGGCACCAGGATGGATGGATCGGTTTAGCGCGCAGCACTGGCAGGCTTATCTCCACTGCTCACCAAATTGAGATGGGACCTGTGTCTAGCCGACGGTATCAAACAGCTTTAGCCCGACCATGAGGGCATCAATCTGCCTCCCCCTTGATGATCCTTATTCTCAAATTTCAAGCCTGTCACCGCTCAAGCCAACAGCAGAGCCTTGCCTTCCCGTAATGGACATCAGACTCTGACCACAGATGTTTTGCCTGCTGTTAAAAGCCCAATGATTGCGTACCAGATGGTGAGCAGTCTCACTTTAGGGCATATTGCAGATATTTGCTAAATACTGTTTCAAAGCCTACAATCACCTGCTTTTTTTGTTTTGTTCAGAAAAGACTAAAGACAAATGTAAGAGTTTGCAGTAGAAAGTGTTGCCCTGTTGTGGAGTTTAATGGGTGATGCACACCAATGGCTAAGAAAAAAATGCCATAGAGCAATATTGATATAATTATAATTTTCTCTCTCTCTCTCTCTCTCTCTCTCTCTCTCTTAACACACACACACACACACACACACACACAAACACATACTTCTTGTCAACCGAAGGAGTTGTATGTTTCAGCTTATATTCAAAGAGGATTAAACCATCAATATGAGTTTGTTTAAATTCCAGTAAGGCTGTGAAGTTGTGTGTTTTGGTGTACTTGTCTCTGAGAGTCAACTCAGGTTATGTCTCACAGTGCAGTGATCTAACAGTGCACAGTTGGTGGCACCCACTGACTCTGAGAACACCAAGTCTCAGTCAGTGACTCATGATGTGTGGAGTGGGCGTCTGGACATTCATTCATAGAAATACCATTTCCTAAGGACAGAACTTAGTTATTGAGTGCCTCTGGGTAATTTACACAGGAATAAAGGATTGTAGTGATTAATAATAAGCTGTTTTTTTCATTGGCTTTTTCTGACGTCATTTAATACATACAAAGTACATTCATTAGAATACATTCATGAAAACTTTTCTGTCTGTCTGTCTATCTATCTATCTATCTATTGGTCATTTATTTGTCATCCATCTGTCTGTCCATCCGTCCATCCATCCATCCATCCTTTCGATCCGTCAATTTGTGTGTGTCTGTCTGTCTGTCTGTCTGTCTGCCTGTCTGTCTATTCATCTCTCTCTCTCTCTCTTGCTCTTTTTTTTTTTCCATTTTTCATATTACTATATATTTAGCTATCTATCATTCCATTATTAATTTGTCCATCTGTCCGTCTGTCAATCTCTGATGGTTTGTTCTATATTAATTTGTTAATTTGCTCTGTCTGCCATTCTTTCTGTCAGTCTGTCTGTCTATCTATCTGTCATTTCTTTGTGTCTGTCTATCCATCCTTCCATCCATCCATTTAATGGTCTGTCTGACATTTGTTTGTCTGTCTGTCCATTTGTCTATCTATCTGTCTGTCTGTCTGTGTTTTTGTCTGTTTATTATTCTGTCTATCTGTTTATCTGTCTATCTATCGTTCCATCATTCATTTGTCCATTGAGCCACCCATCCATCCATTTGTCATTTTTTGTCTGTCTATCCATTTGTGCACCCTTCTGTCTATCTGTCTGTCTGTTTTTTTCTGTCTATCATTCTGTCTATTTGTCTTTCTGTTTATCTATTATTCATTTGTCCGTCCATCCATCCATTTGTCATTTGTTTGTGTCTGTCTATCCATTTGTCTACCCTTCTATCTATCTATCTATCTATCTGACCATTCATCCATCCATTTGTCTCTCATTTGTTTGTCTTTCTATCCTGTCTATCAATGTCTTTCTGTCTATCTGTTGTTCCATTATTCATTCTTTCCATCCATCCGTCATTTGTTTGTCTGTCTCTCTATTTGTCTATCCTTTTGTCTCTTTTTCATCTGTTTATCATTCTATGTATTGTTCCATTATTTTTTGCCCATCCATCCATCCATTTTTCATTTGTGTGTCTGTCTATCCTTCTGTCTATCCGTCTGTCTGTTTTTTTTTGTCTACCATTCTATCCATCTATCTGTCTATCTATCTATTGTTCCATATTTCATTTGACCATCCATCCATCCATCCATTCATTTGTCGGTCATCTGTTTGTGTCTGCCTATCCATTTGTCTGTCCTTCTGTTTATCTGTTTTTGTCTGTCTATCATTCTATTTATCTATTATTCCATCATTAATTTACCGATTCATCCATCCATCATTAGTTTGTTCATTTATTTGCTCATTTGTTATTTCTGTCGAATGTTGTTCTATCCATCTGTCTATCTGTCTGTTTTTTGTGTGTCTATAATTCTGTCTATTTATCTATTGTGTCTTTATTAATTTGTCCATCCAACGATCGTTAATTTGTTCATTCATCTTTTCATGTTATTTCTGTCTGTCTGTCTGTTGTTGTTTCATCGTTCTGCCTTTCTAGATTTCCTGCCCACCCTCTATAGGTATAGTAAAAATAAGGTTCTTTTAAAAATGGATGAGTTCAAAATAAATAAGCAAACATGGCCATTTAGTATTTATGTGTATAATAAATAGGCCATTTATGTGTTTATGAGAGCAGGACAGTGTGTGCAGACAGCAGGAGAAAGACATGGCGCTAGTATTTACCATGATGGCTTACTCTTCATTGATCATTGTAATGAATGTCACCATTAAAATTCACCATCACGTTTCTCTGTTCTTGCCAGCAATTTACGATATAGCATTCTCAGATTAGACTCAGTAACGGGAATAGGCAACCATGCATAAATCCCAAGACCACACTGAATGACCGAACGTGACGTACGGTACCTGGATTAAGAAAGAGGTTTAGTGCCACCAACGTGAAGTGATTGTGAGTCAAAGTCAAATGCATAATTCCAGGGAATTAGAGCTGGAGCTCTGTAGGTGATAGGAATGCTGTCATAACACATGAAGTGGATGCCGTCACTAATCCTAGAGAGTTTCATAGCATAAAGTAGACTGGATAGGAAACATGATAAATAAACAGGACGTGTGTCTCGAAACGTCATTAAAGCTGAAGTGTGTCATTTTTGCACCATTTGCGTCATCAAATGCGGTTGTGAATAATGACTTTTAGACAGTGTTTGCACTTTCCTGCAGCAAAATCAGCCTACATATGGATACTTACAGTTGTCTATGCATATTGAAAGAGAAAATATTAGTTATAAACTTCAAAATGTGCTGGGGTTCAGACAGATTATTCCAGCATTACAAGAAAACATATTTGTCAAACATTTTCAGAAAGCTAGATGATGATTCATTATATATTTGATCATGCCCTTAGTTTACACTGCATCCCTGTTTTCCCCCTCCTTTAACACACACAAACACAGCAGTCTTGTTTAATCATGAGTTTGTATGTGTGCGTGTGTGTGTCAAAGGATATCAGCCAAGAGAGCTCTAATGAAAGATGATTTCTGCGCTCTGATCCAAGGGGCAAAATGTCTATTTCTGGTTCCTCATATCAATACACATCCACCGCCGGCACCTCTGTCACTAGCTTGGAAAGTAGCTGTTGCTTTACATGTGAAAGCGCTCTCGCCAGCGTTTCAAGAAATAAAGACAGTAATGGATTAAGTTGTTTACAACAGACTGCATAATGCTCATTGAGAACAGAGCTAGAGATTCTCTATGTGGTCATTAGTGGTAAAACGTATAATGAAAAATGATCTGAGCTAGTAGCTTTATTAAGAAAAATTGTCATTATGCAGACACTTTTTTACATTTTTATAAAAATATATAATTTTCTCTTTTTTGTCATGCCATTTCATGTTTACGTGAGTGGATTTTTGTACATGTGACCCTGGACCACAAAACCAGTAATAAGTAACACAGGCATATTTGTAGCAATAGCCAACAATACATTGGATGGGTCAAAATTATGCCAAAAATCATTAGGATATTAAGTAAAGCTCATATTCCATGAAGATATTTTGTAAATTTCCTACCATAAATATATCAAAACTTAGTATTAGTATTAGTAATATGCGTTGCTAAGGACTTCATTTGGACAACTTTAAGGCAGTTTTCTCAATATTTCGATTTTTTTGCACCCTCAGATTCCAGTTTTATCTCTGTCAAATATTCTCCTATCCTAACAAATCATACATCAATGGAAAGCTTATTTATTCAGCTTTCAGATAATCAGTTTCATTAAATTTATCCTTATGAATGGTTTTGTGGTCCGGGGTGAAATTTATAGAAAGGAGCTGAAGTTTGTCCTTAGGAATTCAATGCACTTTTTTTTTTACATACTGTCAGTTTAGGAAAACAGTCAGATAGGGCATGCTGACTGTGACTACTCAACCAGAATGTGTGAAATATAAGCAGCAGAAGTGTGATCCCTTCTAATAATTAAACCTTCAAATGACACGACAGCTCTTAGCTGATGATTACAGAAGGAGACATGCGGTGTTTATGAGTCAGATGCATATGGAAGCATTGTGTTCGCATGTTCGCCGGGGCTGTTTGGAGTAGAGCTTTGCTACCTGTACTCCAACTTATTATTCAATCCACAATTTTTCTGCATTAAAATCGTCTGCGCTTGGCAGCTTCAGGATTAAACCATGAACCACAATGTGTGTAAAGCATTGCAGGGTGATTGTGATGACCCTCATAATGGATAGATGAACTCCCTGTCCACTTTGTCCCCTCAACATGACAACACTCATATATCACAGAATAACCTCTGGCTCACACTGATCAGGATAGCACTAATGCAAAATCAAGACAGAAATCAAGATACAAGACAGGATAGGTATTCAGCAAAGCTAAAACGATGTCTGCAGTGCAAGGATTACTTCACTCAAAAACGAGTTTGTAAATGTTTAAAAGAGGCTACATTTTTAAATGTGCTAGTTAGAAATTAGAAACCCAAACCATTTGTTTTAAGTGTTTGTTTTTTAAAAATAGTACAGGTCATTGTTCAGACATGCATATCAGAAAGTTTTCTTCATTTTGACCTCAGTTTTGAGGACATTGGTAAGTCCTAAACCAAACCAGTGCGGCTGTCTGCAACCACCCGATGTGTATTAGATGCTATTTGAAGCCTGATTACAGGCCTGATAATCATTTTATTTTTGGTTATACCTAAACACAGAACATGTCAAATTTTCTAACAGAAAAGAAGCAGTTATAAAGCTTTTCCAGTAATTTCCAAAAGTCACTCTGTATAAAATTAGTCCAATTAAACCTTTCAGGCTGATGATAAAATAGGCAGTGTTCTTTTTTTTAAGACCTGTAATGTTGAAATAGTCCTGAAAATATAAAATAGGTGCAAAATACACACATCTTGCCATTTATTACACACGACACACTCCTAAAAAGCAAAGTTATATTGAGTGTAACAGATGGTTCACCTAAAAATTCACCCTCATGTCATTACAAAATTGGAAGTTGAACGTTTGTTGAACTTCATTCATTCATGCAATGGATGTAAATGTAATCTACTTCAGCATGGTTATTGTAACTAAAACTATAGAAGCCACATGGAATAAAAAAAAATAATAATAAAAAAAAAAATTAAATTTGTATTTAAAAATTCTGACTTTATTTTTGCAATTCCAAGATTATATCTCACAATTATGATAAGAAAAAGCAACTCATCATTCTCTCTTTTCCTCTAGACTGTGTTTATATACCACACTTCTGGCTTTTTTCCCACTTCTGGCTTTTGACAAATTCACTATTGTTGCGTTAGATCTAGTTATGAAGTCCGTACTAGGAGATATAAACTTGCATTTGGGAGAGATGATGACGTAACAGTGGCGTCTACTCCAAATTGTTCTATATACAGTTAGTCAAAAGTTTACATACACTTCTTAATGCCTTGTGTTTCCTTCTGAAGCATCAGTGAGCATTTAAACCTTCTGTAATAGTTACATATGAGTCTCTCAGTTGTCCTCAGTGTGAAAAGATCAATCTCAAAATCATACAGTCATTGTTGGAAAGGGTTTAAATATACAAAAATGCTGAAAAAATGAATAATTTGTGGGACCTGAAGGATTTTTCTGAATAACAGTGGGCAGTTTAACTGTTTAGGACAAACAAGGGACTCATGACCAACTATCACTAAACAAACAAACAAACAAACAAACAAAAAATCAATTTGCAACAACACAGTATTAAGAATCAAGTGTATGTAAACTTTTCAACAGGGTCATTTTTATAAATTCAACTGTTTTTTTTCTCTTGTTGACTATGTCAACATCTTTTATGGTAAATATCTCCAGATCAGTACTAAATAAAAAATAACATGCATTGTATGATCCCTCTTACTTTAATAACATAATTGACATTTTGGAGATTCTGCAAGGTGTATGTAAACTTTTGATTTAATGCTAAAATATCACTGGTCCATTTTCTAAACTGAAAAAACATTTTTTTTTTAAGATATCTTCTTTTCTGTAGGTAAATTATGACAGAATTTTACACTCAAAAATAAAAGTGTATCAAAAGGTTTTTCACATCAGTGCCATAGAAGAACCATTTTTTGATTCCACTAAGAACAATTCAGTCAAAGGTTCTTTAAAAAACCATTTCTTTTCTACTTTTTATAATCTGAAGAACCTTATTTAGCTACAAAACAGAAAGGTTCTTCAGATGTTAAAGGTTCTTTATGGAACCACTTAAACAAAAAAGGTTCTTCTATGGCATCGTGAAGCACCTTTATTTTTAAGAGTGTATGCCTTTAAAAATGGAAATAAACTTAGATGTTTTGGATTCATGATGGAAAATTTCCATTAACATGTTCAGTTGAAAAAGTTGTTCATAATCACCAGCCTTTCGTTACATCTTGCGTTAGTCTCCAGAAATGGCTAGAATGGAGAACATGTCAGTCGTCAGCCCGAGGGGATATAAATGGACCCTTGTTGCCTTGTTGTGAGTGACAGTTCAACAATTAAACTGACAAGGTGAACACATTCACACACGCTGGCCCTGCAGACTCTATCTAAGGAGGCTAAATGCACTGGTGATTTTATAAGATGCAAACAGCATGCAGGCTTTGGCCACTCAGATGTCCAATCATTCCTGTATAATGGAAGCTAGGAGTGCATAGAAATGACAGTTGCCTGAAACACTTTCTCGCATACTTTGTTCCTGATTGCTGTTAGAATAATTGATGGAGACTTGCTTGTTTTTCGTTCAGTGTTGGTTTTGTTGAGCAGACTGGTGATGTGCTATTTTCAGTCTGGAGGGGTCTATCAGGCACATTATATGTCTTCCTTTTCAAACTTGCATTGTATTATATAAAAATAATGAAAACCAAGATTGCTTAGAGGATGTCACATGATGTTCTTTGAATAAAAAGCTTGCATTATATTTGTATATATTTGTAAGTACAGAGTTAAAAGTGATAGTAAAGGAACCAATAATGCACAAGCAGACATTTTCTTGTTACAAAAGAGGCAAAACACTAGATTATCATGCATTATTACATTGTAATAATCCATTAAATAAATGAAAAGGGAGTTTATTGCCAGGACATTATATGAAAATCACAACACCTGTGAAAATAAATTTCTTCTTGAAAATTGTTACACTTTTAGACTTTTCTTAAAGTATAAAATGTTCTCTGGGATACTTGACACCAACATGGCATTCTGTATTTAAATATTTTTGTATAATAACACTAAACTAAATATTTGACTCTGACAGTAAAAGTCATGCTATTTTTTTCTTGTATAGTAAACCAATAATAAACGAAGATTATATGTTTTACAAGAAAATATAATTTCATTCCTACTTTAAAAGTTTATCTCCGATTCTTTTTTAGTTATTTGTACAATTTTTGAGTGAAAATTCTCTATTTTCCCCTCAGCTCAGAATCATGAGTTTATATCCCATACTTCTGGCTTTTTTCCCTGAGAATTTACAACCTCACTACTGTTGTTGGATCTAGTTATAAAGTCCAAACAAGGATATATAAACTTGCATTTGGGAGAAATTACGTTAAGGTGATATCTACTCATAAATTGGTCTATATACAGTTGAAGTCAAAAGGTTACATAGACCACTTAATGCATTGTGCTTCCTTCTGACACATTAGTGAGCATTTGAACCTTCTGTAATAGTTGTGTAATGAGTCCCTCAGTGTGAAAAGGTGGATCTCAAAATCATAGTCATTGTTGGAAAGGGTCCAAATACACAAAAAATGCTGAAAAAACAAATTATTTGTGGGACATAAAGGATTCTTCTGAAGAACAGTGGGCAGTTTAACTGTTAAGGACAAATAAATGACTCATGAAAGATTATATGTCTTACAAGAATATATAATTTCAGTCCTACTTCAAAAGTTTCTTGCCGATTCTTTGTAATTATTTCATATAAGAAACTTATTTGCTCACTGTATCAGTGTTTATTTTGCAATAATGACCAGCTGACTTTATCCAGTTCCTCTTACAACAGCCTAAATGTATCTGGACTGTAGGCCCTTGGCAGTTCATAGCTTCTGATAACAAGATGTAAGCTGAACATTAGGACCAATTGGTTTTCTGCCATCTCTTTCCCCAGCAGAGCGAGTGGATTGCAAACCACTGAGGCAGACGACTCTTTGATATCCGCAGAGATGAAGGAAATGGCAGTTGCCTGTCAGCCTGATCAAGGTTTTCTTAGGTGCACCAGGCTTTTGATGAGGCACCTTTTAGCAGTCCAAGGCTCAGAGGTAAGATAGAAAGCAGCGCCTCATTCAGCAGCATCTCTTTTTGTGTTAAGCAGGTTTTTTATTCTTTAATACGTGCATCATCTGACTGGTGCATGCTTCTATCTTCTCTTTTAGCCATTTTGGCTCTGGTCTCTTGTTAAATGAAGCCTTGATGTGGGTCAAACACATATATCTGAACATGAATTGCTCACAGCTGCTTCTTAACAGCCATTACATTTTAATATTTTTTTTGTAACGTCTACAGAGACCGCATAGGGGCTTTTCAGCATAGTGTAAAATCGCTTTTCACTTAAAGATGATCAAATATGAGGCACTTTGACAAACCGATGAAATTTCTTGCCTTTCATCTCCTTAATAGGCTTGAGGTCTTTCTTTCTCGTGCTCTTGCTCTCTTTGCCACTCTGTCTGTGTCATTAATTATTAAATATCAGAGAAAGCCTAATTACATCTGAATAGTGTGACGCCATTAAGTAAATTGTCTGAAAAATTGGTACAGCGCAGCGTAAAGAGCTTTCTCACTCAGTTGCTGCTGTCTGAAAGATGTCCATCATCTCAGAAGTTACGGTATCATTCTTAATGGACCGTTTTCTACTTCACCCATACTTAGTCGCCATTTCTGAAATTGGCAAATGTTTCAAATGTGAAATGTGTCTGTTTTTTCCTTTTTGAGTTTAAATGTATTCTATAATGGGGGGTATAATAAAATATTCTGTAATGAAAATAAACTCTAACTGATATACACTACCAGTCAAAAGTTTGGACACACCCTCTCATTTAATGTTTTTTTAAGAAGTCTCTTATGCTCATCAAGGCTGCATTTATTTGATCAAAAATACAGGAAGAAAACAGTAATATTGCAAAATAAATATTACTGTAAATATTACAGGTGTAAATATAAATATTACAATATAAAATAATAGTTTTTATTTTAATATACTTTACAATATAATTTATTTCTGTGATGCAATGCTGAATTTTCATCAGCTGTTCCTCCAGTCTTAATCCTTCAAAAATCATTCTAATACGCTGATTAACTATTAGAATTATCAATGTTAGAAACAGTTGTGCTGCCAAATATTTTTTTTGTGACCTGTGATTCTTTTTTTTTTTTGATTCTTGGATGAATAACAAGTTAAAAAAAACAGCATGTATTCAAAATATAAATCTTTTCCATTTCCAAATTCTTTTCCAAATCTTTTCATTATTAATTTAACATAAAAGTATTATTTTCTTTCAAAAAAAGAAAGAATAAAATTTACTGACCCCAAACTTTTGAACAGTAGTGTATATTGTTAAAAAACCTTTCTATTTTAAATAAATGCTGTTCTTTTTTAACCTTTTATTGATCAAAAAATCCTGAAAAAAGTATCGCAGGTTCCAAAAAAATATTAAGCAGCGCAACTGTTCCCAGCACTGAATAAATCGGCATATTAGAATGATTTTTGAAGGATCATGTGACACGGAAGACTGGAGTAATGATTCTGGAAATTCAACCTTAATTACAGCTATAAATTAAATTTTAATCTCTATTAATATAGAAAAACATTGATTTACATTGTAATAATATTTCACAATATTACACTTTTTCAGTATTTCTGATCAAGTGAAAACTGTCTTGATAAGCATAAAAAAAATCTTTAAAAAACATTAAATGAGGGTGTGTCCAAACTTTTGACTGGTAGTGTATATATATCAGTAACATTTTTTTTTTTAAAAATATTAATAAAAGCTATATAGACATATACAGCTGATGTCAAAAAGTTTACATACACCTTGCAGAATCTGCAAAATGTGAATTATTTTACCAAAATAGGAGGGATCATACAAAATGCATGTTATTTTTTATTTAGTACTGACCTGATTATTTAACATAAAATACGTTTACATATATAGTCCACAACAGAAAATAATAGTTTTTAATCTATAAAAATGACTGCGGTCAAAAGTTCAAATTAAAAGAATGATCCACAGCTGTTTTTGTCCCTTGTTTGTCCTGAACAGTTAAACTGCCTGCTGTTCTTCAGAAAAATACTTTAGGTCTCACAAATTCTTTGGTTTTTCACCATTTTTGTGTATTTAAACCCTTTCCAACAATGATTGTATTATTTTGAGATCCATCCTTTTGCACTAAGGACAACTGAGGGACTCATATGCAACTATTACAGAAAGTTCAAATGCTTTCACATATGTTTCAGAAGAAAAAACGATGCATTAAGAACTTTTTTCAATTTGAAGACCAGGGACGGGTAAATTTAATTTATTTTGTCATCTGGGAAACATGTAAGTATCTTCTGTAGCTTCTGAATGGCATTACTTATGAAAACAATATGATGTTTAGGCAAAGTAAGAAAAATGTACACTTCTTCATTTTGTTCAAAAGTTTACACCCCTGGCTCTTAATGCATCAATTTTCCTTACATCTCTACATAGAAATCCCTAACAAAAAAAAAATAAAATTTTTTAGATTGCAAGGCGTATGTAAATGTTTGACCAACTGTACAAAAAACGATTAAAAAGACAAAACCGTATCTATATCATACTAAAACAACTGGTTGTAAATGTAAGTACTCTGTGTACAATTTATTATTTTAGATCTGTTCAGCATTTTTTTGACTCTCTAAGCTGCAAATAACATTATATAATACAATTGTAAAATACACTTTGACAATTCAGAATTTATTTAGTTAAAATACATTTGAAACATCCAGTAAAATTATATTTCAAATATTTACTGCATTTGTTTTTTTTCTTACAAAAGTTATCACAAACTGTACACATCATAACAACATATATAGCGATCGTTTTAGTTGTCCGGTGCAAGTATGACAAAAGAATCACTGAGAAGCAGTTCGTCAATAGCAAGAACAAGAAGTCGTCTCAGGAAGTTGAGTGCTAATCAAAACAGTTGTACAAGTTTTAGAAGCATTACACAATATATGCAAATTGTGTATAAAGTTATTCAAGATCACGAGCCCATAGTACAAACCAATCACCAAACGATCCATAGAAATGCACTTTAACGAGATAACTATTTGAAGATATTCTCAAGTATATACACACAAGCCAACACTGGCAAAGTTAAATGAAATAAAAAATAATACCTCTCAGAAATAAATAGAAGTCTACATTTTGAAACGATATCTAATGTACTGGTATCAGCATGCTACAAGAATACTGTACTTCTTCTTTGTTCTATCACTCCGACCGAGCTCTGGGGCAGAAGCACTGTCTTGTGCAAATTAAAGTTAACAGTACACAGCCGTTTGAGTAATTGCCATGATTGCATTATTACTTAATGGACACACCAGAACACACTCGGAAAACCCAATCATGAGGGTCCAGCTTTAAAACATTAGGTGTGCAATTACCATGATGTACCTTATTATTTGCATACCGACTGAATAGGCGCTGGATGATTTCACACAATGAATACTAATTCTCTGACATAACAAAACTCAACCACACAGGCAAATTTCACTCAAATGAAAAGTAAATGAAGGTTTCTCTATTGTCCATCCATTTTAAATTAGAGTGAATGTTTCATGAATTGTACTTAAAAGTTCTCCTTTTGCAGAAAAATCACATTAATTGCTTTAGATGTTATTGATTCTTTGAAATAACTGTTTTACCCTGAACCAAATAATCTTTGACCCCCTCTGAAGAAACCTCATCATCTTAAATTATTTCTTTTTAAGTCTTTAATGACACGTCAGCATTGATTTCCTTTTGACTGTCATCTGAAGATGGATCTGCATGAAGTATATTTTGCTAATATTCGTCTAATGGAAATATTTATAGCACCTTAACAGAATTACACGCAAACTTTTCAACAGCGGGATCGCTCTGCGAGTGCCAGACACCATTAAAAGTTAATTTACTTGTCTAGTTTTTCAAACACAATGAGGTTTCTCACTGGCAAGTGGAGTTTTAGAAATTGTAAAGGAAATATAATTGCCTGTAGGCACTGACTATTTAATAAAGCATCAATAACTCTATGACAGGAGAACAAGAGTGGGATGATTGTTTTTAGATTTGATCATTTTATTTTAGCTAAGTGTTTCATATATTTAAAGAGATTAAAAGAAAATCATTGATGTGAATGTTATTCTGCATGTTGATAAAATCGACTGTTTTACAAAGTTTGTTCTGTTTTGAATCATCCCTTTAAACTGCAAAAAAAAAAAAAAAAAAACGCTACATCATTTGGCTACTGTGAGAGTTTCGTTTGACAATAATTTTCGGCACATGCTAGCTAAGAAAACAAAAATAAAAAAATCCTAATTTTGGTAAACTTTAAATGACTTACTGCTATATTTCTGTGCTTTTTGTATATTCCAGATTTTATTAGACATTAATACCTTCATGAACTTCTTATCCTGTTATATACAACAATTCTTTTTTAAAGCTGTATTGTATTATTTTTCATCTACTTACCAACTTTGAGACATTTGAATATAAGCATATCATAAAATATTAATTTAATATGTAATTAAGTTTTTAATAAAATAAAGAGTCTTTAGAAGCATCAAATAACGAGCAAATCTATGTATAATTATATAATTATCTATGAATAGTAAACATGCTTTCTCCTTCAAAATGCCAGGATAACAGACTCTAGAAGTAAGTTTTGTCTCAAATGGATAAAACACAAAGTTGTAGACTTTTGACATCTCAGTGTCTTAGTTGATGTAAAGAAATGTAGTTTTATAACAATTCTAAAGTATTCTTTATATAAAGAAAGACATATTAGATTGTAACAATGTTGACATCACCATTTGGTATGAATGTTTTGCATGGTCTTGATTTCATTTTCTAACACCTCTTTTTTTCACTCCCCTGTTTGCACTAGACAGGGGAATGTGTATCTGAAACGTTCAAGAATATGAAATGATAAGCACTGTCATTTCATGCGTCTGTAAAATGACATGGCATCATTATACCGTCAAACAGCAAGAGGCGTCACAATATTTCACTGTCAGCTTCAAAGTGACCTGAAAACTATTGTTTTAGGAGCTCATAAACTCAGCACCAGTAAAGCAAAATGTCTGTGAGATTTGGATACTTGATTGTGTCTGTAGCAGGGATACCAGTATTGTTTAGTCCTTTTTCTAAATAAAAATGCAACGTTACAAGCTACAACTAGAGAAAAATATACCCTATTCATTATACAAACCAAATGTGTTTTGCAGTTAGATTTCAGTATACTCCAGGATGTTAAGGGGTCAGAGGGGGTTTTGGAGATGGACATGATCCTTGACTCTCAAAACTGGATGCTCTTCCAGGCCACTGCAGGGACAGATAATAGCAAAATATCACAACAGAGTAGTTTAGGACATATCAGACATAAAAGCCATTGGCAAATGGATGAAAATAAGCCCAAAGCACTACATCAAGGCTCAATCTACATAAAACTGTTGAATAAAGTTGTCACTGTTTTGACTCCTCCATCTTACCTTCCAGGGTTCAGTAACATGGATTTTGTCCTTCACTAGTACTGTGAACTTATGTGCCACCACAAAATAAATATTTGTGTATAAAATGTTTTAGTGAAATATCTGTAGATGTTCCAGATTCAGATATAGTTTCCAAGATTTTTTTTTCCATATATCATCCAAGATGTTCTGTCTTCAGTCGTAAAGAAATTAAGGTTTTTAAGGAAAACATTCCAGGATTTATCTCCATATAGTGGACTTCAATGGGAGCCAATGGGTTTGATGGTCCAAATTGCACTTCAATGCAGCTTCAATGAACTCTACTCAGTGCTAACCAAGGAATAAGGGTCTTATCTAGCGAAACAATCAGTCATTTTCTAAAAAAAATAGAAACGTATATACTTTTTAACCACAAGTGCTTGCCTTGCACTACCTCTGCGATGCATGTCCATGATTTCACGCATTATGTAATCCTGTTGGAAAGGTCACATGTGGTTAGTTCTTGGCCTATGTACTCCAATTTAAAAAGGTACAGTGAAAAACTAATTTCTCCTCCAATTTTAAAATCGTCCAACAACGTTGTTTTACCTTTTTTACCTCTTTTGACTTTCTTTGCATGTTATAATGCAAAACGAGCATTTGTGGTTAAAAAGTATATACATTTTCATGTTGTTTAGAAAATGACCAATCGTTTTCCTTGGCTGAGCCCATTGAAGCTGCACTGAAACTGTAATTTGGACATTTCAACCCAGTGGCTCCCATTGAAGTCCTGGAATGTTTTCCTTAAAAACCTTAATTGTGACCCTGGACCACAAAACCAGTCATAAGAATCCATTTTTTGAAATTGAGATTTATACATCATATGAAAGCTGAATAAAAATTGGCTGAGATACAACTATTTGAAAATCTAGAATCTGAGGGTGCAAAAATGAAAAAAAAAAAAAAAAATGAAGTTCTCAGCCATGTATATTACTTTTTAAAAAAATGTTAAAAGTTTTGATATATTTATGTTAGGAAATTTACAAAATATTTTCATGGAACATGATCTTTACTTAAAATCCTAATGATTTTTGGCAATAATTTTGACCCATACAATCTATTTTTGGCTATTGCTACAAATATACCCCAGTGACTTATAATTGGTTTTGTGGTCCAGGGTCACAATTTCTTTTCAACTGAAGAACGAAAAGACATTTTGGATGACATGGGGGTGGCTAAATCATGAGGAATCATTTATTTTGGAAGTGAACTAATCCTTTAAATCTGCAGAACAACATTCAATAAATCCCACAAATCCAAAATGTTTACATTTTGCATGCCATTAAAACAGTTTAAGTCAACACGTTTCCTAATAGGCAAGTGCAAATTGGGTCCTGCATTCTGTTCTGATTTCTAGTCTCTCAAAAGTACCTCACAAAGTGCATGCCAGTGGGTGATGGGTTTGCGTGGATAAGCTAGCATCTCGTTCCAATGGTCCCTCCCAAGACCCTCCGCATCTGGTCCTGCCCTGCACACTCCTATTACTTCATTGTGTCCAACTCTGAAAGAGAAAACAGAACATAAGACTATGTTTTAGAAACCATTTGCAGTGGCAAGTTGTTTGCTAGCTTACCAACATTACTCATGACAGAAAGGATGTGCATTTTTGATCATCAAGACCTTGAATAAATGGTCCCACATCCACCCACATATATATTTCACTCCTTGATGGTTAAGCAATGTTTTGATAGCATAATTTGCACTTAATTACAGCATAGCTGTCTGATTTAAAATAAACATGCACAACAGAGATTTACAAGACCAGACTGGAAGATCTCCATTAAGATGTTTGCTGCCAATATCTCAATAAGAACTGCCAAGCATGAGTGGTTTGCTAACACGCTATCTGATTTAATAATATAATCATCATCATTATCATTTCTCATGTCAGCATAATTTATCTTTAGCATGCTATGAATTTATATGGTTGTTGTTTTGATATGTTCTTAAGGAGCAGAAACTGACCTGTCGTAATCCATCACTGTGATTGACAGGCTGACCTGCTCCACATTCTCAGGTGGGATGTCGAAAATGATGGCCTCGTTGTAGACAGGGTTGAGTGTGTTCTTTTTGGTGGTCGTCTTCCGCTTCTTCAGTCTACGACCGTCACATATGAGGGAGACTTTAACATACGGATCTGTGGAAAGAACCAAAGTGAATGTGTTTGGAACATTTTAGATTTTCAAAAGACCTTGGTAATAGTTTATGCATAGAAGAATGTAGCATTGTTTACATTTACATTTATTTTCTTTTTAGCTGTCTTAACACATGTTGTACTTGACATACAACAGACCCCTCAGGCATTTTAATATCTCAAGAAACATGCTTAGCATTGATGTGTCTGGTTGATGAGTTTTCGTACTCTAAAATTGTGTCTGTTAGGATTTGCAGAGACCCTAGGCATAAACAAAATGCAATTAATTTTCACATTTCTTCTGACTGACTGTAGAAGAAAACTTCTGCCAATAGTATAATTGGATTTATTTTACTGTATTTTTCTACAATACATTTTTGTATTTAAAAACCTTAATATATTGTATACCAGTGATAATTATGATACAACTGACAATAGTCTCTGTCTATATAATAAACACAAAAATTGAAAATTCCTATTATTATTTTTTATTGTCATTTGATTCTCTAAGTCAGGGGTGTCTAATCCTGTTCCTGGAGGGACACTGCCATGCAGAATTTCGCTTAAATCCTAATTAAACAAAGTCTTTAGGATTAGAAACTTTTAAGCAAATGTTTTGGAGTAGGTTAGAGCTAATCTTTGCAAGACATTGGCTCTCCAGGAGCAGGTTTGGACCCACCAAGCAGTGTTGCCAAGTCTGCGGTTTTCCCACATTTACATAATATTTAGCACCTGGAATGCTAATTTTACCAGAGGAACCCCTCCCCAAAACGTGTATTCTACCCTCTGGAATGCGATTTTTACCGGAGGACCCCCTTTAAAATGTGATTGGATAGTTTTGAGTAGCAATTGGGCAGGTTTTGTTGTGAAAACCTGGCAACCCTGCCACCAAGCATAACGATTAAAAAATTGTGAGGGACAGAAGTTGAGGGTTAACACTAACCAGAGTAGCCGGTTATGTCCATGGCTTTCAGATTGCGACATTTGATGACGGTAAGGGTCATGCGTCCAGCCGTGGGAAGATAGCAAAGGGAATACATAATTTCACCCAGATCAACACTCTCCTGAAAGAAAGAAAGAAAGAAAGAAAGAAAGTATTTAAAGTAAAACTTGTGTAGCTAATAGAAAACAAGTTGATTTGACTGTTGGATCCCAAGAGATGGCTGAAGTAATGTCTGCACATAAGTGTCCTGAAATAGCATTACAAATGATTGATTAAATGATCTTCAGCACATATTGTAAGATGATTTTTCTCTTGAGAGACTCTCTAGAGAGCACTTGATGCGACTGCAAACAAAATCCTTATTGACCGACCTTCCAAATAGACTTTTATTTGCCTCGTCAACAACACCATAGCTTTGAGAGATATTGGACTGATGTTTGCTCATCAGGTTTAAATAAAGTCCTATCCTATAATTAAATGTAGAGGGAGCGTATATCTGTAAAAACTTAGAAACAACTACAAAGTTGTGGAAAGAAATATGACTCTTTTAAGAGAGCAAGCTTTTTCCAGGAAGGCTTAAGACTTTCATAACGGCTGTGTTTGTGTGTGTGGACGTGTTACTGTGGGTAGTTTGGGTGGCTGGTTCTTGTGCGATTAAATAACTCAGTTTTGAATGAGACAAATCTAGCTTCTCTGACCTTTATTAGCTTTGCAGAGGCGGTAAAGATTATTCTAAAAGGCCAGTGTGTATTTTGGTATTTACAGCCTCTAGGTACTGGAATAAGACAGCCATTATTCTTTCATAGGCAGCTAAAGATGGTGATTAATCTGTCCAAGTAAAGATTGTGTAATAGGGAGGAACGTTTTTTAATTTCAGGTGTACCACATGCCTGTTTTCCAGCCTTCCAGAGCAAAGCATTTTCTCAATACCTTTGATCACATACAGTGTTAATTTTTTAGTTTTTTAGTTTTATATATTTCATCATTTTTAAGGTTTTGAAAAAAGTCTCTTATGCTCACCAAAGCTGCATTTATTTAAAACAGTAAAACAGTACAATTGTGAAATATTATTGCAATTTAAAATAACTGTTTTATATTTCAATATATTTTAAAATACAATTTATTCCTGTGATCCAAAGCTGAATTTTCAGCAACATTACTTGTTTTCTATGTCACATGATTCTTCAGAAATCATTCTATCTTTTATCAAAAAAAAAACAACAGTTGATGACAAAAAAAAGTCACTTATGATCAGTTTAATGCATCCCTACTAAATAAAAGTACTGATTTATTTTTCAAAAAGTCATACTGAACCTAAACTTTTGAATGGAAGAATACTTTTCGACAAAATTTAATTACCAAGAGAGTGCAGAATTAAACCAAATATAGAACATTTTTACTGTTTATGTGCAAGCAAATCCCTGAATATTTTTAAAAAAATCTCATTTTTTTCTAGATTTTCCTTTTTATACAAATAATCAGTGCATTATTAATATTTTGTGGTGTTCTTGTCATATTTTTGGCAGCAGTACTGTAAATTTAATCACTGTTATTATGATGCACATTTCCTTATCTAGTCTTCATTATTTTTGACAAACACTGTTGTCCCTAATTGATGAGATCAACGCTGATTATATATCAAACAGATGTGGTACCTCCTCTGTTGTATTATGACGTCAAAACCCTCTCTGTCACATCCTATCCCCTCTTCTGACTGCTTTTGTTATCCACACCACAACTGTTGAATACAGAGAGCCACAAGCTAGTTCTGGAGTCACGTCTCCTATCGGCGTTCGTGTCCAAAACAATCCACAATCTTTTTGGGGCAATAATACCCTTCCTGTTTTGACTGGCCAACTTCCTCTCCTCCAGATCTGAATGGCCTTGTGCCACAGTAGCAATGTGCTCCAAAAAGCAGAGAACAAAATTAGACCTTCAAACGTCAGCTTAAGATAAAATAGAGGGTTTCAACATGCAGTCGGAAGTGTAACGGAGCAAGGCTGCAATCTATGGCTCCGACTATTTTAGGAATTGAGAGTTACTAGCTTCTTCCCGCAGTCGGGGGCCTAAGAGCAGCTGGTCTGGTTCTGAGAGTCAGTTTTTGTGCCTAAAGGGCAGTTGTGAGACTCTCATAACTGAGAGCACAACAGGTCGAAACCTTTCCACCGCCTTTCCAACTCTGAACATCAATACTTTTGTATTGTAGCTGAGGCAAAGCAATAGTCAGTGAAGAGAATGAGAAGGAAATAGCTTGAGAGTGATCCAAATGTTAGCGAAACACAACATAAGTGATTTGACAGGCTGCGAAATGCGCATCCCCGTCAAGAAAACAACAGGAAAAGGAATAAATATGCTGAAAACAAAACAATCAGAAAATTAATGAGCCTGAAAGAGACTGATGCGTCAAACAAGTAGGAGGAGGAGATTGCGTTTCCCAAACAAGAATGACTCATCACCGATTCTCTCTGTGGTGAACAAAATGAAACGCTGTCACCATTCAAGCGGGAAGGCAATGGGACGTCATTGTTAAATGCATCTGAGTCACTGTAAGTGAGGTGAGTGTGACGAACGATGCCTTTTACCTCTACAGATCGTCTAGCAATTTAACAAGTCAGTATATATGTAATAGCATATAATATAACATCAAACCTGTGTGCATGTAACCACTTAACTAGGGTTTATGTTTCAGGTGCTGTGAGAAATCAAAGATTCTGAACTAAGTACCTCTACAACATTTTTTCTTTAGATATTAAGTAGTGTATGCTCATCATAAGGCTAAATACTTTAAGATTTTTCAAGCCCTATTAAAGACCTAGTCCAAAAACAATATCTTTTACTCACCTACATGTCGTTTCCAAACCTGTATGACTTTATATGTGAAATACAAAAGAGGATATTTTAAAAAATGTCTTGTGTTGCAATCCATACATTGAAAGTCAATGGGGTCCACTGGGGTTGTTTTGGATCCCAAAACAGTTCTTTAAAATATCTATGTTCTGTAGAGCTGCCCCCAACTAAAGATTTTCCTGGGTGCCTAGTAGTCGTTAATTTTAAGCATTAGTCGACTATTAGTCGCACGTTTATTAATAAACCATATAAATCACAATCATGAGCCATTAATTGCCTACACAGCCTAAAAAGCGCTCAAGTATATAAAAAAGAAAGCTTGTCACAGCGCACCAACAGATATAAGAATTAGGAATGTGTCAGGGAAAAACAGCATGGAGACCGCATTAACATTTTAATAATTTATTGATAAACTAGTGCTTTCGTTGTTTTCGACTTAAGAGATGAAGATTCATCATCTCCACAGTAGTGATGTGCCTGTATGCACTTCTTATATGAATTACATAATCTGAGAATGTTGTTTTCTGTTTAAATTTGTTTAATTAAAAGTAGACATTTCCCTCTCTATAGATATTTTTTCATGTCTGTAAAGCAAGTATGCATGGAGATTCAACATTTCATTGTTATTGTGAGTGCACACAAAAGTCTTTACAGATTTGGAAGTTGTATTATTTTATCTGTATGACCAAAAATTACGGAGTGACCACACCGGCGCCTCCATCTGTCATGCAGTAAGTATGCTACTGTGCAGTTTTAACACTCAGCACACTTTTTTTCTAGGTTAACATTAGATTTTTCATTTTTTTCTGTGATTAATAAAATTTTGGTCGACCAAGCCACCTCTTGTCGACTAATAGTTAGTCGACTATTAGTGGGCAGCCCAACTGTTCTGCAGAAGAAATAAAGTCATACAGTTTTTGAACAGTATAAGGGTGAGGAAATGATGACTGAATTTACATTTTGGTGTGAACTATCCCACAATCCCTCATAAACAACATAACTGATACGGTTACATAAGCTCTGATATATTAACTGAGGCATAATGAGTAGGCTACATTATCATGAGGGCCAAACTGATTAAGGAACCTAAAAACATACTATGGAGTAAATTGTTTGGCTGCCTTTGTCCTAAAAATGTACTGCCGGTAACATTTCTTATTGTACTCTGCAGTCAGTGGGACGGTAGGACAAACTCAATTCCACACCTGTTGGATTAGTCATGGCTGTCGTTTGAAGGCTCTGGCTTGATAATCATGCTTCCTGTGGCTCTGGAAACAGGCAGTTGGATCTATTTTTGGAAGGGGTACGTGGGTGCCCTGAAAGGGTGAGTCAGTTTGGAGATGAGCCCTCCCCGACACCTGGCTTTACATAACAGATCAGTCTATCCGTAAATGAGACCTTCACACTTGTGCAGTCAGTTTTCATTTGAGCTCTGTTTGATTGAAGCATAAGTATGTGACCACTTAGTACATAGGTGAACACAGTTGTTATTGTACTTACATTCGTTCATTTGTTTGTTAATTTTTTTCAAAGTTTGTCTTGACAAACTTTGGTTTTAGTTAAAAATTATAGTTGAATTACTGATGAGTTTCTTTGAGTTTAAATTTATTTAAATTGTACTTTGCAACATTCAGATTTGAATTCTATAGTTTAGATGTTCATGTATTTCTTTCTTCAAAAAGAAAATTATTTTTTTTGAAGAAAACATTCTCCATAAAGTGGACTTCAATGGTGGCTAACATGTTGACAGTCCAATTTGCAGTTTCAATGCAGCTTCAGAGGGCTCTACATGATCCCAGCCGAGGAATAAGGGTCTTATTTAGCAAAACGATAAGTAATTTTCTGTACTTTTCAACCACAAATGCTCATCTTGCACTAGCTGCGCATAACATAATTATGTTGGAAAGGTCACACATGGTTAGTTTTTACATTTGTGTACTTCAGTTCAGAAAGGTAGGGAAGACTCTTTCACTTTCTCCTCTATCTTCAAAATTGTCCACCATCGGTTTAACTTTTTATGTAAAGGGCATTTGACTTTCTATGCATATTCGCTTTGTAAAAACCCTGGAATGTTTTCCTTAAAACTTTCTTTGCGACTGAAGAAAGACAGACATGAACATCTTGGATGACATGGTTCATTTAACTCATTCAACTCTGAATGGCAAACAACCCTCTCAGAAATCTGGTCTTGTTGAGGTATCTGAGGAAAGTGGTTATGACCTTTGCCTTTCTATGTGCACATGGACTGCACTTACTGTAGTGGCTGCAAGGATGTCCTTCCAAACCACAGCTTCGCGTGATAGGTCAGACAGCTCAAACAGGTTATCAACCACCACCTCTCCAATCATGTCATGACTCGTAAAGCGGTCAAAGTCGTACACGCTGAAGTGCAACTTGCGGTTGCACAGCTCACTGTACTCCACAGGGAAGCGGAACGCCTCGTCAAACATGGGGTTGAGCGTCTTGCGGTGAACCCTCGTCTGAAACTTCTTTTTACGCTCTGGAAGCAGGTAGATCTTCACATAGGGGTCGGAGGTGCCTGTGAAGTCTTTGGCGGGCAGGTCCAGGGCCTTTAGAATGCGAACCACCAGAGCTTGTTCCTCATAGTCGTAGCTGAGGGCAAAGCTCAGCTTGCCGCACGTCTCCACTGGCTCCTTGGTGCCCTCTTCAGAGTCCACAGACTTCTGCTTGTACAGCTCAGGTTTGATACGACCGATGCTGACTGCAGAAGACTGGCGCACAGGCAGAGTGTCCATGGTAAAGTCCACACTGGTCACATTCATCTGCCGTGGCAGGTGTCGGCGGAAAGAATTGTGCCTGGGGAAAGAGAAGAACTTTATTTATACTTATGAAAAAAAATGTAGTAGTTACCAATAGATCTGCAATGAAAGGATGTCTGCAGTATCAAAGTCCTATCATGGCAACTTTCAGAAGATTTTAGCATGGTCATGGATATAAAAATAATGTATTCGGTCTTGGCGGAATAGATCTGCTACGCTGCTGATTTGCTGTTGGTTATTGCTGTTGTTGTACATTTTTCCGCTGCTGCTATTGCAAAGCAAGTACGGTAACTTGCTACTTCCAATACATATGCTGATACAGTACTGTGAGTATTTAGCATAGGGCTGCTCGATTAATCGAAGGCGATTGTCACGCGCATTTTGTCAGTAAAGCCGGTTGTGTAATCAGTAGTAAATCTCCAGCACCTGCTTTCAGTTGTAGTAGCATATACTACACAGAGCCGTAGTTTACAGAAAAGCTACGCGTTCATTATCACAGACAATTTAATCGAGCGATTATAAAATCGAAAGAAATTGTTCGTGATAAAGAAAGCTTCTCCGTGAACTACAGCATGTGAAAATCACAATTAACATATTTTCACTCCAAACTCATAATGTCAGTCGGGTATTTGAAATAAAACCTTCTGTGAGATGGTGTGGCTTTTTACACAGAAATAAGGCACGCATAGTATTCTAAGCAGTAATAAAAGCATTGCATTACTGTATTATAAGGCAAGTTATAATAAGAAGAACTCAGATAAACCATATATTGTTGTATTGTCGTGTTTATTAGTCACGATGAATCAAGGAAAGCAGTTAAATCTTGTTTATTCAGCTGCAGCGATAGCAAAGAGGCATTTCCTGGGTTTCTTCTTTGAGCGTATTTGGAGTTTCTGCGTGAGAATGAGAGCGCCCTCTGGCCTTCGGATGAAGATTTACTGCTGATCACAGATGGTGCTTCACTCAAAGATATGCCTGCAAATCGCAGCTTTGGATTAATTGCAGTTGCGATTTCACTTCGATTTATTGCGCAGCCCTAATTTAGCATATATAATAACGCATAGCAGTTCTGCACAGGTGGAGCTGGGGAGGTGGAGGGTTTTAGAGGAACTCTAAAAGCGAGGTGCTAAATGCTCTAGTGGATGCTAACCAGGGTTTTAAATGTAAACGAGCAAGCTCAGTGGCTGCGTACCAATCAGCTTATGCCAACGCTGTGAATATGCATCAGTGCATTAATGATCAGCCTGCTCCATCTAGAATTTCACAACAGAACTTGTCATTTCTAACAGCTGATAAAAACAACATAATAATGTTGACCTCAGTCTATCAGTTAACAGTTTGTAAAGTGAAAAGCGGAATGTTTGTATGAAACAAATCCATTGTTAAGGCATTTTCACGTTAAACCGTTGCTTCCGGCTAAATGTTCATAATCCAAATGATTTTGAACAGCTTTTTGGACTGTTCTTGCTTGTAAACGGTGCTTGATCTGTGCATATTTCTCTCCTGATTCGGACAAGATGGCTCTTTCACGCAAGAAGCAATATTATGGATGGAGGAAAGTTAAAAATGTCTTAACGATTCATTTGTTTTTTACAAAAATGCACATTTTCACTTCACATCATTAGCTGTTTGGGCTCCCATTCTGACGTCACCCATTTACTGCACAGGATCCATTGTTGTGCAAGTGATGTAATGCTACATTTCTCCAAATCTGTTTTGATGGAGGAAAAAACTCATCTTGGATGGTCTGAGTGTGAATTAGCTCTCAGCAAAATTTTTGGTTGAATTATTCTAAACTATCCTTTAGTAGCAAAGTTCCTTTATTTATCTACTCCCTAGCACTGGACAACAAGCACTTTAGTATCACATATTCCCTCTTCAAACTCTTTTATTGCATTTTTAGCAACTTTCACATTGTAGGCTTCACAATATTTCATCAGAATAGTTCGGCCTGATCTTTTTACTAGAAAACCTATTTTCAACACTCATCATGACTCCTATGAGGAAATCATAGTCCTCTACTTATCCTTGGTGTTTCCTAGCAACTAGCACCTTTAGGACGGTGACAACAAACATATGACAATGACAGCAGGGTACAAAAAAGTGATGGATTATATCATTTAACAAACTTGGTATATATTCATCATAATATTTACCAGGTTTTAACATTTTTATACACTTGTTTTTCCACATGCAGCTTTTCTCGCCTGCTCTCTCATCATCACTGTCAATCAGTCTCTCTCTCTCTCTACTTTGTCCAACTCTTGTCTGTCACCTGCACATGTCTGCACATTATGCCTTGCAATTTGCACAAACATCTCAGCACAATGCAATGATAAATTGAAGATAGACAGAGTAATTAACTGCTGTCTTCGGATGTTTTGAAGAACACTTCTTTCGAAATCCAGTGTTTGATGGCAGTCTTTCTGAAATATCTTGCCAACCATAATGAATGAGCCTGTGAACCACTGCCAGATTTCAATTTGTATTTCTACTCTCCCATAAGAGATCGTGAAGGAGGTGGAAATATTCAAGTCCTATTAGCACAGACACCTGTCAGTCACCTGTTGCAGGATACACTGATGACTGATCGCTACATGTGAACTAAAACATCTTCTCTACTAATTTGATCTTGGCTTTTGTTTCATGCAAGCTAATAGTGTTTTATCATATTACAGCAGAAGGAAGTTCATTTTTGCAGGATTGTAATTTATTACTGCACTTAATGGATTGTGATGTGAATCATATCTTTGAAATCTTCACTGGAGGCATTGCAAAACAATAAGGAGTTATATAATAATAGCAGTTCAGTTCCCGGAAAACTAAATGATTTAAAACTTTCAACAGTGTGTTAACTCATCAGAAATAGATTAACTATCTTCTCCACAGCATAGTTCTGCTCACGTTAGTAATCAACCTACCATGAAATGACCATTTCAAAGACACTAGCTTCACATTTAGCCTGTTTCAACGTCTTTTAAAAAAGATTTGTCATTACCTCAAGGCATACAGTATCTGCCTATGTATTTATTATATTAATAATTTTTTAATATTAGAGTCCAAGTGATGTACTCCAGATAAGAAATGACAGGAAAATGGGAAAAAATTGTATCATCCCAAGTCCAGCCAAACAGTCTCTCACAATGACCTTTAAGTAGCTTCACCTGGCCTTTTCATGCACCCCATTAATGTGCGATTTATGAGGACACCTGATTTATTACACCAAGTTTTTAATGACATTTGTGTGGCTTGTCAATAATGGATTCCACGAGGAACCGAGCACAGCTGTTCCTCACTTCCCCAGTCAGACAAACAGTCGCAGCGTGTCAGCGCTATTGCGTGGCAACACTAATTACATCCCTGCTTTCTTTAAACACTGTGCCATGTGAAACAAAGAGAAGAAGAGCTGATTGTTTAATTGCTGGGGTCATTTAATGCTGTTGCCATGGCAATGTGACTCTAGGGCTCTGATTGGTGAACTGTAGTGATTAATGGGCGTATGCAGCAAACAGGAGACGTGCCATCACCCTGTCAACAGGGTGAATACGTGAAAATAAGAGAGCCGTGATAATAATAATAAGAATAAAATAAGCTGTTTTGTATCCTAATTTCCTTTTTTTTTTTTTTTTTTTTTTTTTTTTTCTTTTTGATGTTTATATTTGGAGAGCCCTTTTCTTCTGATATATGTGACCCTGAACCATAAAACCAGTCTTAAGTAGCATGGGTATATTTATATCAATGGCCAAAATACACTATTTGGGTCAAAATCATGGATTTTTCTTTTATGCTAAAATTTAAGTATTAATAATATGCATTGTTAAGAACTTAATTTGGACAACTTCAAAGGCTATTTTCAAATGTGTTTTTTTTTTTTTTTTGAACCCTCAGATTCCAGATTTTCAAATAGTTTTATCTCGGCCAAATAGTGCTCTATCCTAACAAACATCAATGGAAAGCTGAATCAAAATTTAAAAAAAAAAATTACCTTTATGACTGGTGGTCCTGGGTCATATATATATATATATATACAGTTGAGGTCAAAAGTTTACATCCCTCTTTCAAAATCTGTAAAATGTGAATTATTTTACCAAAATAAGAGCATGTTATTTATGGAGTGAATTTTGTGCCAATATTCATCAAACAAGTCCAGCGTTTTGCAAACAATCACAATCTGCTTTGCAAAAAAAGTGATTTGCAAATACAAAACTTTATTTGAGAGAGAATGCAGAGGTATGGACACATATATTTATTGTGTGTTACAACTGTGTTGCCTTTTTGTGAGGAAACTTGGCTTGATTTTCTCACAAATGTGTGCAGGCAGATTTACTCACAAATGCAGTTGAGAAACTTCCTTTTCCAAAAACAGAGGATGGCGCTGTTGGTCAACTTACGTTAGTGTACCCAAACCTTAAACACAGTTTACCTTTTCAGGGAATACCAACATGAGTGGGGAATAGTTGAGTTTCTGTCTTACTATATTTATAATTAACCATTTAGATGTTTTCACAAAGCGACCCCCTACTACAATGTCAGTGAAATTCACAATAAGTGCTGTAAAGTTGTTAACATGATTGATTAGTTCAAAAATCAGTACTGACATGGCTAAACATTTAAATAGGCCGTCTTTCCTTATAAAAACTGATCAATTCTCTATACCTCTTTTCTTTGCAAACCAGAGTGTGTTTGTTTGCAAAACACTGGATTTGTTTGATTAATACTGGCACAAAATTCACTCCATAGTTATTGTTTATTTAGTACTGACCTGAATAGGATATTTCACATAAAAGATGTTTACTTATAGTCCACAAGAGAAAATAGTTGAATTTATAAAAATTACCTAGTTCAAAAGTTTACAACCCCATTATTTATAAAACTGTGTTGTTATCTGAATGATCCACATCTGTGTTTTTCTTTTGTTTAGTGATAGTTGTGTATGAGTCTCTTGTTTGTCCTGAACAGTTAAACTGTTCTTCAGAAAAATCCTTCAGGTCCCACAAATTCTTTGGTTTTCCAGCATTTTTGTCTATTCGAACTCTTTCCAAAAATGACTGTATGATTTTGAGTTCCATCTTTTCACTCTGAGGACAACTGAGGGACTCATATGCAACTATTATAGAAGGTCCCCCTGCTCAATGCATGTTTTTTTCTTCTGGAGCATCAATGAGCATTTGGAAAACCAAAGAATTTGTGGGACCTGAAAGAGCAGGCAGGCAAACAAGGGACTCATGAACAACTATCACTAAACAAAAACCACAGCTGTGGATCATTCAGGTAACATCACAGTATTAAGGGGATGTAAACTTTTAAACGGGGTAATTTTTTATAAATTCAACTATTATTTTTTTCTTGTGGACTATATGTAAACATATGTTATGTGAAATATCTATAATAGTAGTATAAATAGATGTTCAGTAATAGAAAATATTTAAAAATGCTCTATATTATAACTGCTGGTGTGGCTTAATCTACTTATTAGCCGTGCTTTGGCTTGGATTCAGTTGTTTTATTTCTAGCTGGAAGGCAGCCATGAAACGCATAAATGTGGATATCTCATAATTGAAAAAAAAAACAGCTGCTCCATCATTTGCTGTATTCAAAGGCACACACTGATCGAAAATCATTCAGTATGCGTTTATCATTCAGTAAAGGCAACCCTTTATAAGCATATCCTCTCAATTACGCAGAGCATATCTTCTGTTTTCTAATCTTTTTATGAGTTATTTACTCAAGTGGCAATAATGAAATGATTAACCCTCTTCTGTAGTGTCATTCAATGTGCAATCAAGCATCAAAAGTAGATCTGCATGTACTGTAATTTATCATGTACTGTAATTTATCACCTGGAGGACGAGGTAGGTTCAGTGGTCTGCCTCTGGATTTTGGCCTGCTTGCTCAGACGGTCACGCAGAGCCTGCTGCACCTCGGCAGGGATGTCTGGTGACGTCTGGCTGATCTTCATGGCCGCTTCCAGGAGCTTAACCGAGCTGCGGCCATTGACCTTCACTTCTGGTACCTTCCGCCTCTTATCGTCCTCATCCTCGTGCTGGATTTGCGATGGCTGTCTTCCTGCAGTTCCAATTGCCTTGGCCTCAGAATAAGGAGAAACAGAACGAGACACCGGAGGTGGGGCCGGGGGGGCCTCGGGCAGCACCCCCGGCGGGCAGCTGTCAGCATTGGATGAGAGCGCCTTGCTTCTCCAAATGGGCCAGCACAGCTTCCAAAAGACAAAGAGAGAGACTACCAAAAGGGCGAGCCCACAGAAACCTACGACCACAGCTAGGAGACTTACAGAGATGTCTACAGGCAACAAGAGGAAGACAGAGTACAGAAAAAAAAGAGGCAAGATTGGAAGGAGAGTGCATTGAGCAGATCGTAAAGAACAGAAGGTGAGGGAAAAAGGAGACGAGGATCGGAGAAAGAGATAGATGAACACCAGACGGGCAGACAGAGAGCACCAGCAGCAATAAATGATGCATGACAGACAAACAGGAGAAAGAGGGAGAGAGAAAAAGAAAAGAAAGAGAGGGCAAGGTATAAGAAAAAGAAGACTGAAATGTGCTTGTTTAAAGCAGAGACCAGAGTTATTTTGCTCCCCTTTTTGGTGGTCCATGCAACCAAAGAATATAAAAGTCATTTCACAGGCACTCGTGAAACTTGATTCACAATTGTTAATCATCTCACATTGTGGATTTAAGATGCTAAAAGTCTCTGAATGAACCCTCATATGTGTCCAACAGGTGCAAGAGTTTCAGCTGCTTAATGCACTGCACAATGCAACACATAATTATAGTTGATTGCTGATCATGGAGTGAGTTTTACCACCATACTGCTAATGGTGCTACTAACCAATTAGAAATGAGCTACACTCTCAAACTTCTTCTAAAGCCACTGAAAATGTAAAATATGAGTATAAAACTATATTGATATCATTTGCATCAGCATGGCTTCTGATGGCTCATGTCCACACTTTATTGTGAATATACTTATCAAACACCTTTGTCCTCACTGTTTGCAGTACAGCACATCCTGTACCTTCCTTTATAAGAGTTGTAAGTCTATGTAACTTGTATTTCTGTATTTTATTTGGATTGCTCTGGACTACATGGCAAAACAAACATATTAATGCACCAAACGTTCATTGTTTGTGTTACCCACCCTAGCAGTGCACAGGATAAGTTGTAAAAGCTATTTTGATTTGTCGCCAACCAATTAAATTACAGACATTGAAACGTGCAAGTTTAAGTGTAGATGAAATATGTGAGTTTTTTACGTGCAAGTACAGAAATCGATTTGCAACGTTTTATCGGGGAAAACTCCATGCAGTTTTTCACGAATGTAATGTAATACACAGTCAGAAAAAAGGTAAAAATCTGGTATATACACTAATATACACACTTATGGTACGAATATATGCACGTTTAAACTACTTATATCTATAATTTAGGAATAAATAAGACAAAAAGACGTAACTTGTTGCTTTTGTACCGCCCCAGTGTAATAAAAAAAAAAACTACTCATTTCAAACTTGTTGCGCACTGATAAGCTACAAGTGGAACTTTCTGTCAATGCAGTGGCTCATTTCAGATAATGTTATGAATGTAAAGTTTGTTTCTATGGCCGTAAACGAACTTTTCAAACTTTCAAGCGCGCTAACTTCGCGCACTGGAGTGAGCTTACCTCGCTCAGTGAAGTTTCACAAAATATGTTTGTATAACATTGTTAAAGTTAAATTTACCTGAACTTCCTTTACCTGGTATGTTGCTCTCCAGAGGAAATATATCCGCGCATTTCTCCCGGTCGACGTGCCCGGCGAGGCACAGCTCCGTCACTATTTGGAGAGCCCTTTGGCACAGGCTGATGCCGTCCTCTGTGCGGACATTCATGTCTTTCCTGTTAATCCATTGTATGTTGGACGATGCGTGAGGGCGAGGGTTCATTGGGGCACCATGTGAGCTGCTGAGAGCAGCTGATGCGTAAGGGAATGGAGAGAGAATGATGCGTCCAAGTCCATGTCCTCCGCGCAAAGGCGCACCAGATTCCTTGGCGCGGTGGAACATTGTAGGGGCATTTCAGCACTGCCCAATAGGAGACACGCGTTGTCTGGAGAGGGAGGATCATAAATAGGGCGCAAAGATACATTACGTTCTCATTATTAAAGGAAAAAAGTATTTCCAATGAATTATCCGACTGAGCACTACATTGTACACAGTATATTGTATAGTTTTGTTGTTGTTGTTTCAATTATTGTAGCTTTCAAACGTAAGATGAAGCTGCAAAGATGTATATACAGTGTATAAATTAATGTGTATGAAATATGATCACTTTTAAATTACTTTAAATAAATATGTATTTAAAAAATGCATAAAATAAAGAATACAGTATCTATCTATCTATCTATCTATCTAAAAAATCTGTTCTGCTTTAGAGCTCTTTGACAAAGTTTTAAGTTCATTGGAAGTATTTTACTAATCATTCCATTACAATACAAGGAGCTTTCAGATGTAAACATACACTGTCATATGTAGAAAACAAGTTAAACATGAGTAGACGTTGTGTTTAATAGAACAAAAGAGGTCTGGAAATGCATGTCTGATGAATGAGAGAACACTATGTGCTTGGCTCAGTGCTGCTGACAATCTCCTTGACAACCAAACGCAAACTGGGGAGCAGTTGAGGCATCATCCTCATGCAGACCCATGTGTATGTGGCTTTGCCCTGTGAGACCATCGGCTGCAGAAAACGCGCTTGTCTCATGCTAAACAGATGCGCATAGTTTTTGCCTGAGTGATTTATACCGGCAGACTGGATATAGAACAAAAGTTTCTGGGTTGACTTAAACCCTGAGTGTTTTTAAAAATAAATTGCCACTGGGGAAAAAATATTAAATTAAGTAATCAAACTGTTTTCCAATTGGTTTAAAATAATCAACAGTTCTTTCGCAGTTTATGCATCCTTGAGGCTTTCTTCTGTTCTATTTGGATGAGGCCATGTTCTTTCCAAATGCATGTGTTGAGCACAATAACAGTGTAATGCTAGGAAAAACGTGACCTGGTTTCTTAGAGGTGTGTGCTCGCCCTGTGCTGGGAATGTCTCTTTCCAGGAATGACAACCGTAAAAAAAGATTGCCATCAAACAGTACTTACTCCCAGGCTTAAGTGGCATGTTATTCGCTTGTGAAGTCTCCTCAATGTGCTAGCAATAGGGACTGTCCATGGTGCTGAAATGTAATTATAATAGGCTGTACTTACAGCTAAGAGCCGCTCTTGTACTGGATGAAGTTCAGATGCAAATTAATGTGCACAAGTCAATGGAATAAATGCAGCACTTATGATTATTTTGCTCATATCTGCATAGATAAGTGCAGGTGTCTCACAACATTTTAGAAATAGTTCACCCAAAAATGAATACTCACCTTCGGGTCATTCAAAAAATTAGCACTGCATCACTTGCTCACTAATGGATCATATGTAGTGAATGCTTGCCGTCAGAATGAGAGTCTTGAGAGACTTCTCAAGCATAAAGCTGTGTGTATGTAGTAAACAAATCAATTATTAAGACGTTTTAACTTTTAAATATCCATAAGAGAGTCCTCTATTCATAATTTTGTGTTATCTAGTGAAAAGTTGTCTCATTTGAATCAAGCACTGAAAACAATGTCTCAATGTTGGTCTCAATGTTGGTCTCAATGACTTTTTCCTTGGAGAAAGCACTATTATGGACTATGGACTCATATTTTGCCAAGAAGACAGTTATTGATGGTCTGAAGTCGTGTGGATTACTTTTGGATAGTTGTGATGTTTTGATCAGCTGTTTGGACTCTCATGGCACCCATTTACTGCAGAGGATCCATTGCTGAACAAGTGATTTAATGCTGAATTCCTCCAAATCTATTCTGATGAAGAAACAAACTCATCTACATTTTGAAGTCTAAATTTAAGCTCTTCCTTTATGCTAGTCAATAACATGTGCATTGTTTTCAGTAGTCAATGAATACTGATGAGATATGAGAGATTATTCCAGCTTCTGTTCGAATAATGTATTTATTTTTGCTCCATTTGGCAAGCAGAATGGCTGGATCAATATGTCATTCAAAACGCTGTATTTATACAACATTAAATAGTGTGTGCTGATTTCATAGCTGAATATAAATAACAAGTATATTATGATAAGTGATGTCAATTAGCATTTCAGTGGCACGGTTTCAGGGCGCACCATTAAGTGCAGATGCTCCCATGACTGACATGTCCACAAACCTCCATTAGAGCAGCAGGAAGATGCAGAAACCCAAATTACTCTTTCAAATAGCTCTTTGTTTACAGAGAAAATATCACACTCTCGCCATGGAGGAACTATCACTTTGATTTGTTTTCATGACACTCAAAGATATTTGGGAGATAAAACAGTATAAACACTGCTCAAGGACTTGTTTTTAAATGTTGGCACATTTCAGGCATTTACACAAGAGTATTACTGGGTTTATGAAGTACAGCAGGTTTTTGAATTCATGATTTATCTTACCAGTTCTGCTTCTATGCTCTATCACCAGCTTTTCTCCTTTGTGCAATCATACTCTGTAATTAAGATACGTTTCCTCGAATGCTGTTGTGTTGTAGACAGTGAGCAGCAAGATAATATTTATTTTTAATGCAAAGTATACAGTGAATATATGTTAAAGCATTGTATTTTGTGTTTGAATACAGTATAGGAGGTTGAAAACCATTCGATTTTAAAGGAATAGTTCACACAAAAATAAGAAATTACTGAAAATGTACTCACCTTTAGGCCATCTAAGAATTTTTTTTCATCAGAACAGAATTTTAGCATTACATTACTCGTTCACCAATGGATCCTCTGCAGTGAATGGGTGCCGTCAGAATGAGAATCCAAACAGATGATAAAAACATCACAATAATCCACAAGTATTCCACACCACTTAGTCCATTAGTTAACAACTTTTAAAGTTAAAAGTTGCTTGTTTGTAATAAACAAATTCATAATAATGGCATTTTAACGTTAAACTGTTGATATAACAGTGCTTCCTCCAGTTAAAAATTCCATCCACTGTTGTCCTCTCACATTAAAATCCAGTAACATATAAAACTGTTTTGGATCTTTTTATTTGTAAACAGTGCTTGATCTATGCATATTTCTCTCTTGATTCAGACAAGATTACTTTTCACCGGATAAAACAATATTATGGATCGCAAACTCGAAGGATATTTTTGCTGAAAGCAGTGGTTTTGAACTTGAAAGTGTTATAATGATTGATTTGCTTCTTGCAAACACACAGCTTTTCACTTTAAAAGCTGTTAATTGATGGACTAGAGTTGTGTGGACTATTGTGATGTTTTTATCGACTGTTTTGCCTCTCATTCTGACGGCACCCATTCACCACAGAGGACACATTAGTGATTAGTGAGCAAGTGATTTAATGCTTAGTTTCTCCAAATCGTTTCCAATGAAGAAACTGAAGAAACAAACTCATCTATATCTTGGATGACCTGAGGGTGAGTAAATATTCGACACATTTTTAAACTATCAAAAGGTAAACTAGTTTGTTAAATCATTTTGGTTTTGCGGTTTTAAAAAAAGCATGCTGACCTTTAACCAAGTTAAATTCGACTCCTTGTTTCTCCTGCCGCTGATGGACCACTAATTAGAAGCTGTTGTTTTCCTTTAATCACATGCTTAACAGACAGTATCCTAGGGCCACATGTATAATTTGCAACATCACTTCTCATTGCTTTAAAGGTTAAATGAATTTTTCATCTGTGTGATAGTCCATTGCCCAAGAATCCCATTGTAGATTTTAAAAGTGGACCCTGCTGAAACAAAATAACAGCTTACAATGATCTTTTCTGTATTACCCTAGCGAGCAGGTACTAATTCAGTGAGAAAAAGACTAATACCTCAAATGTACATGCCAGAAAAACTGTAAATACATCAGCAAAAGCATATTAGTTGTCCTCAGAATAACTGCTGCTTTTCTATCAGTCGAGAACCTGGATAAACACATTCACAAACACAAGCTAAAATTTCCAGTCGTCTTTTCACCACATATTCATGCACACACACACACACGGCTAAAGATGAGCAGAGGTTAGTGAGAGCCTCATACTGAGCTGTTCTGAGTGATTACCTTCGCATGGCTAACCCTCCGGACACCCCCTGGGAAGCCATTATTCATAAAAGAGACGGTTCTCGCATAACTATAACATTACATGTAGTGCATATCTATCAATCATATTCTGATTTAAAATGCCCAGTGGTGATGTTTGGTAGTATGCTTTTTGCAAGCTATTAGTGGCTCTGTAACTATTTGAATTCAGGATCATTTGTGACCATGGACCACAAAACCAGTCTTAGGTAGTGCAGATATATTACTAATACACTAAATATATACACTAGATATAGATATACACTAAATATATCAAAACTTAATTTTTGATTGGTAATATGCATTGCTAAGATCTTCATTTGGACAACTTTTAAAGGCGATTTTCTCAATATTTTGATTTTTTTTTTTTTTTTTTTTTTTTTTGCACCCTCAGATTCCAGATTTTCAAATAGTTGTATCTTGGTCAAATATTGTCCTATCCTAACAAATCCATACATCAATGGAAAGCTTATTTATTCAGCTTTTGGATGATTTATACAAATCAATTTCGACAAATGTTCACTTATGACTGGTTTTATGGTCCAGGGTCACATTTTTAAAATACAGATTATTATTTGCATTAGTATTATTGTTCATTTTATTGCAATATGTGTCCTGTAATGTAATACTTTATAATTCAAGTGTATTTGCATTTATAATACAGTTTCAAATAATCAAAAACACAAATAGCTAAAATGCATATTTTTTAAAATTCTTTTGAAAGCACTTCCTACCAGCCAGTTATTATTGTACCTGAGGCAAATTTGATAGCACAGCCATTACTGAAGCAAAAAGCCATATCTTATTCTATAATTGGCATAATTACCTGATTGTACTAATTGGTTTTCCATTTTCAGGCAAAAATACGTGTTTTATTACAAATGACTCCGCTTCTCCCATTGTCCAAAAGGAGAAAATCAAAAGGAAAGAGCTTGACGAATAAAAATCAGTTCTTGCATTCTCTTGTTGGTGCTATCATTTCAAGGATCACCATGGTAACAAATGACATTAAAATGTCAAAACAGAGCAAATTGGAAAATGTATGCAGGCTGTTACAATCATGTTTGGTTGTTTAGTAGCTGATATTTAACAATCTATAGGAATAGCTTGATTGTCCGAACAATATGTGATTAGAATGACAATAAGATGCTTTTTTATAGTAATTATGTTGACAACGTCCGCTTTAGCACCGATGGAGATTTGTTCAAACAAACAGATGTGTTACTCTATATCAACAGTGTACCAACAATGAGTATGAAGCATTTATATATATATATATATATATATATATATATATGGTCAATTATTAGTTTGCTTTGGCATGCCAACATACATTTAAGTGTTAAATCTGAAGTAAAGGACTGTAAAGGACATCATATAGTGATCATCAGTATGAAGTCCCCTCACAAGTCTGCCAAAACACATCCAGGGTGTAACATGTGCATGCAAGAATGCTCTGGACCACCACTTTACTCTCGAACAGACGTTTACCATTCATCAGCCTTGCTCTTTGATTGCCCCGTTGCCAAGGCAACCCCGTCGCCACTCAATACTGGTTGGGGACTGCCGGTGGAGGTCTTCCCTACCACCTAGCTGGGCTATAATTAAACTCCAATTAGACGGAGCGTCCACCACTAATCTCCGCCACCGGCTTTTTGTACAAAGCGGTGGGCAGAGATGGAAGGGAGTGTCTCAGCATGAGCACTCCAGCCGCACGTGTGCTTAATAACACGCTGCGACAAACACCCTGCACTGTATCTGATCGGTTAAAGCAAACATTTACAGAAAAAACAGGGAAATTTGGGGAAACTGGCCAATTGCTGCTCTCATCCAAAACAGTTATAAATGTGTCCGGGCGGTTGCAGGTTGAGACCTCCATGGAGTGGCTTAGTTTGAAGCTTAAAGGCAACATGATGGAAAAAGGATGTCTGTGAGCAGTAATTCTCCAGTGACTCGCTCATCCTCCTCAGTGAGTGAGAGATTAAATCCTCATCCTTACAGTTTGCTGTCTAGATGTTTGACTTGAAGGCGAATATCACCATATTTATTATGCAGGAGAAACAGCTTGTAAATTTGATTGTTTGTCTGCATTCTCACATGAATCACTGTTAAGTGTCCTCAGATGACTCAGTGGAAACAGTAATAAGAATAATAAATCAGAGCTTTCTTATATACAGCATATATAGTGATTAAAATACAGGTCCAGTAAGAAATAGTCTCCTATGCTCATTAAGACTGCATTTATTTGATCAAAAATACAGTAAAACAGTAATGTTGTGAAATTGAAATATTAAATTTTAGATGAATGTTTTTTATATATTTATATATAAATATAATTTCTGTCGTGACAACTCTCGGAGGGATTGGCATGGTAATGTACATGACAATGTTAATGTATTTGGTATTGGCGGAATAGTACCGAGACTTGCTACTGCCAATACATCCACAACATGCTGCTGTAAGCATGTAAGAAATACTGCTGCTGCACATATATATGAATAACCCCCCAGCATACATGAATCACCTTGTAGCAGATCTGTACAGGTGGAGCTGGGGAAGGTGGAGGGTTTCTGAAACATGCTGCAAACTGCTACATTTACCACTAGTCATGTATTTGAATGTTGAGCAGTGAGCTCATTGGCTACTGATACAGGAGAGAACCAATCGGCTTTGCCATGTGATTATGAAGTCATGTTTTCAGATTGAGTTAGACCCATTGGACTGCATTCTAGAGTTTCATGCCAGAACTATTATGTATTATTTATTATGTAACTATTATGTATTATGTATTTATTCCTGTGTTGGCAAAGCTCAGTTTTTTTTAGAACCTGTGATATTTTTTTTTGGTATTCTTTGATGAATAAAAATTAAAAAGAACAGCATTTATTCAAAATAGATCAAGTAATTATGTTTTAAATTATATTGAAATAGAATACTGAAATCTCTCAGACATACAGTGGGGATCAAAATTAGAGAACAATTCATAAATATAATCCATAAAAAAAAAAAAAAAAATTCTTCATCGCTCAAAATATCAAGGAATATGTGGGTATACCACTGTTCTGCTAACATGTTTGACAAAGGTAGTTAAGGTATTTCAACAAAAACCTTTATTTTGTGGGAAAAATTGCTTATCTAGTATATTTGTCTTGTTTCTAGTCAGAATATCTAGAAAATCTTATCTTAACCCATATCTTAAATTAAGAAGCATTTACTAGATAAGCAAAAGGGGGGAAAAAATAAATTATAAATGTAAGAATTTTTAGATATTTTAACTAGAATTAATAAGTAAGATAAGTCATTTTTTGCAGTGCACTGTAGTATGAAAGAAGATTAGAACTACAAATTTACAGGGTTACGACTGTCAGAAATTAGTTGGAAATGTAAAAAACAATTTGTTGAGTCAACCTAAAATAATTTGTTGACTGAATAATTTTAAGTTCAGTCAACTCTGAAAAAGTTTAGTCAACGTAAAATGTTACGTTTTACTAAGTGACAACTTAGTTGATTCAGCCGAGTGACACAGTTGTTAAGTTTAACAAACAATTTTTGAGTTTAGTCAACTCAGATATCTAAGTTGTCACTTAGTACAACTTAACATTTCAACTTGAATAAACTCATTTGAGTTGACTGAACTTAAAATTTTAAGGCAGCAGGGTAACAAATTATTTTAAGTTGACTCAACAAACTGTGTTTTGCTTTTTACATTTGGGTTACATGGCTGTCCGGCCTTTTTGGGGAACTTAAATAAATTAATGAAAGGGTCATTCCTTTGACCTTCATTTGGACTACCTCCTGTCTCAGGGTTTCAGTCACTTTAAAGCGTCCTGCCATCTTGCAATCTCAGTGAAAATTAGAGGAATGCTGGCAGTTAAATAGGGTTTGACATATAATTAAATAAATTTGCACCAAGTGCCAGATTAACACTAGTAACTTGGAGGTATCTGTAAGTGTTCTCTAATTTTGATCAGAGTTCTTTTTCAAGTATCTCATTTAAGTTTCAAGTGCTTCAGAATAGAATTAATTTATGAAATATGCTTAAACAACTGCCCTTCTACTCCTGTTAGGATAACTTCAAATAGGACTAAGCAGTGACCTTGAAATTTGTTTACACACACACACACACACACACACACACACACACACAAACACACATGCACATTGTTTTTATAGTTGAACTGCTCTGATTATTGGGTCTGTTCTGTGTGAAACAGGCTTTGCAACTCTTGAATATCTCATAGATCACAGAGCATTGTTAAAAGTTGCTGTGAAGTGTAGTCATTATCCTCTCAGCGTCTGATTTTTTAAGAAAGCTAATCAAAAGGAACGACTTCTTCTTGATTGAAGAGTAATGCTGGTCACTCTGAGCCACAGCTTGTCCTAGTAGATCTTGTGCATTATTATCAGCATAACTGTGTTAAAATGTTACGATTTTTGCAATGTGGGGCAGTGGCTTACTCAAAAACAAGCCTTACAAAACTAATAAAAGATACTCTGAAATACAGTCAAACCAAAATGTATTCAGACACCTTCAACATTTCTTACATTATCAGTTTATTTGCTAAAATATGACAAGACTGTGTCGGAACAAATTAATCTTGAGTCTTGATAATCACAAATAAATTACAGTCAAACCAAATTTATTTAGACACCTTCAAAATTGCTCACATTATCACAGTTTATTCACTATAGTTTAGAAAACAGTAATAAAATACCCTAGTGAAAAATGTATATACTAAAATGTATTTAAATTACATTTAGTCATGCTAAGTATACTACAAATGCATTTACATATTATGTACTTAATAAAAAATACCCTGCAATTGTACGTTTAGTATACTAAACTGTTATTGTCACAAACTGTGCTGTCATGGCTCCGTCCTTTCACCATTAGAGGGAGCCTTCACAGACACTCACTGACTCTGGTTCACGAACTCCATTTCCCATAACCCCATTCCCATGAACTTCCTGTGTCCTCTCACCTCTCACCCCTGTCGGCCATCTTGCTTGCACACACCTGCTCATCATTACACATCATTACTCACTCTATAAAAGCCCTTCACATCCTGTACAGATCGCGAAGTATTGTATTTCCTTCTGGTTACAATTTCCGAGCATTTATTCCCTGGTTTGATTCCCCGTTGTCGACTCTGTTGTTTCCTGGTATCTGATTGTTCTCCACCTGCCTTCTGACCCTCGCCTGTTTACTGGATTTATGTTTGTTACTAGCTGCCAGCCTCGACCCAATTGCTCGGACCTTACTATTCTTTGGACTTTCTGTGCTGTACCGTTTGCTGTGTCTCGACCCCGGCTGTTTGACCATGAGTTTGACTAATAAAGTTGCGTATGGATCCAACCTGACTCGCCCACATGTTACAGTTATATTTAAAGTCTGCTAAATTGGAACAACTAATTTTGTACTTAATGCGCTTTAATTGTACGGAAGTAATATTGAAGTCCAACTAAAGATATACTAAAGTATATGTGATTATGCTAAAGTGGAACTTTTGCATGTACACTTCAAATATATTGCATTTAAAGACCGGTATTATTTAAAGATCATATAGTCCTCATTAATAGCGAGATTAAAACATATTTTAGGCTTAATATTAAGAGATGTGCCTTGTGCACAAGTAGTACTCCAAATAAATGTTAATTAAAAATTTTATATCAGTAAGTCTTGAGCGATATATCAGTAAATATGTTAATAGACTTAAACTATACTTATTTTATACTAAGTGCATTTTAAATCTATTACATTTTTTCTAGGGTATGACAAGAACTAAACTGTATCAGAACATATTCATCTTGATAATTTCAGATAACTTTGATAGAAAGGTATGTAACAAAAAATGGTCAGGTCAGTGTCAAATTAAAATTTTGGTCCCCAAATTTTTACTGGTTTTACTGGTAGTCTATTATTGTATGAACAATTTTTGGGTATAGCATGTCACAGTTTACTTTATTTTGCTATCCTCACTTACATAAATGAACTATAGTAGCACCCACTAGTGTCTAAGTAGTTTTTGGTTTGACTGTATATAGCTAGATTGCAAGAGTGACGTTGCTTTAAACAGGTAAATAAACAAGAAGTTAGTACTGAGTAACTTACATTTTAGACATAGTATTGGCATGTATTTTTTTCTGTTTTTGATTCACCAATGATAAATAGTTCCAAAACAAATTGACTACAAACTGCCTCCAAGCAACATTGTAGCAACGATTCGCTTCTAAATGAATGAGCATTTTTGAACAAACTGGTTGACTGAATGATTTAGTGATTCATTAATTAAGACATTTCAGTCCGATTTCTCTTAAACCTGTCAAGACAGATCCTTACCCTGTTCAGGACTGAACTGGCAAGCAATTTCAGCTGCAGTGTTGAACCACTTCCCCTGTTGAGAGTCTCTGCATTATCCTGTTTTCTCATGCATTTGTCTTACATGGACGACCAGCCATTTTGGGGAATCTGAATAAATCAGTGAAATAGTAAACCTGCAATATTGAGAAATCACAGATTTGGATTGGTCAAATTTTTTGGCAATGGCTGAAAGAGTCATCTCTTTGGCCTTCATCCGGACAACTGTTGCAGTGTTGCAGCCACCTTAGAGCGGGGAAGAATGCTAATGAATCAGCATTTTTGAATGAATCAGTTGACTTAATGACTCTGACAGACAGCCATCTACTGGTGTAATCATGCAACTTATACACTGTAAAAACAATTTGTTGAGTCAACCTAAAATAATTTGTTACCTGGCTGCCCTAAAATTTTAAGTTCAGTCAACTCGGAAAGTGACAACTTATATATTTGAGTTGATTCAACTTAAAATTTTAAGGCAGCCGAGTTGCAAACACAGCTGTTAAGTTTAACAATTTTTTTAGTTTAGTCAAATCAAATATCTAAGTTGTCACTTGGTACAACTTAATATTTCAACTTGAATAAACTCATTTGAGTTGACTGAACTTGAAATTTTAAGGCAGCAGGGTAAAAAATTATATATATTTTAAGTTCACCAAAAAACTCAAATTTCACAGTCCCATCACATTCATTCACACCTTCCTTTAACATTTGACAACTAGAAAATGGCCATACTTTTTTTAAAATACTTTTTTGTCTTAATTTTGAGCTACAGATCGCTTTAGTGATTGAAACTGAACATATGTACTTGTTAAATGTTTTTTCTAGGTTTAATATTTTGTTATATAAAGTAATCAATAGACATCAATACATGTTCAAGTGTTAAGTAAATGGCCAAGGGCTTTCTCAAGATTTTTTTTTATATTCTGTGAATCAAGCTCTCTTAAAAAAGATATCTGACAGGAGCATTCATCTGAAACATTCACAAGTGAGACTTCTGGTCAAGCGTGGCTGTATAACAGAGGGCTGTGTTGCTTTTACAGTGCAAGACATGACTAACAAATCCCATGCCTCATAAAACCGGTTTACGGGGGTGAAATATTGAAAGATATTTTCATTCATTCTCCACTGATACCAACCCACTACCAGATCCACTAAGAGAGTCTATTCATAGATGCAAAGCACCCCAATCACTTTTCTTCAAAAAGGGCTTGTGAGAGCAGGTCTGTGACAGAGGTGTGTGTGTGTGTGTTATTTATGGTGGTTCAGAGACTGTTTAAAAGTTATCTCCACACCTTATGTAATCAGGTACACTGGGTTATATAAGAGGACCTTATATAAGATTACTGGACAGGAGTGAATGATAGCTCTTGCTGCGAAGACGTCCTGTGAATGAACAGCGGATAATTCATGATCAGATTTAGGGATGCTTCGATCTTATTGTTGTGCACATCCTGCTTTAAACCACATAGCCACACAGGTTATTTATCTTAAAAAGATAGTTTACCCAAAAATGAAAATTCTGTCATTAATTACTCACCCTCATAAACACAAATTAAGATATTTTGTATCAAATCTGAAAGCTTTCTGACCCTGCATAGACAGAAAGATAGTAAGGACATCGTTAAAATAGTCCATGTGACATCAGTGGTTCAACCGTAATATTATGAAGCTATGAGAATACTTTTTGTGTGCAAAGAAAACTATTTAAATGTAAAGAAACACGGATTCCGAAACCATAATGTGTAGAATAACTAAAAGCATTTAGCACTTAGTGAGTGCTTGTCATTAGATGCAGTAGGAAACACTGGAGCCTTTCTCTTTGTATGCATGTAATGTATTGCTCTGCTGCTCTGCGGGTGATCTGTGACCAGAATAACCACTGGCAGCAGCTGTACATGTTCCACCTCAGCCCTTTATGTGCTCACTGCCCTTTTGGGTTCGCTGTCGATGTTATCAGACCTTTTCCTTCTTGTTGCCATGTCACACCTGACAGTGAGACACTTTTGAATAGTTTGGAGACCAAAGGTGTGCAGAGCCTGTTATCATGCTGTAGACTTTTGTGGTTTCCTGTTTAACTTTATCTGTTTGCTCGCTCAGGCTTATCTAGACACTGAGACACTGAGGCAAACAGAAGCCAAGAAGGACTGAAAAAACAGCATAGCTGGTTGAATTTAAATGCACGTTTTTTTTTATACTTGCTCTTTTGCAATTAGATGTAGTGCATGTTAGATAGGAATTCAGTAAATAGTATTTCATATTTATAATTAATATTTGATGCAGGTTTTAAGCGTAAATGTAATATTTACATTAAATATGACTGTTTTTTAATGTTTTTAAAAACATTTTTTTAAACTGCTCACCAAGCCTGCATTTATTTGATCCAAAGTACAGCAAAAACTGTAAAATTGTGAAATATGTTTACTATTTAAAATATCTGTTTTCTATTTGAATATATTTTAAAATGTAATTTATTCATCAAAACTGATTTTTTAGCATCATTACTCCAGTCACATGATCCTTCAGAAATCATTCTAATATTCTGATTTACTGCGCAAAAAACATTTTTTATTATTATGTTATAAAAAAAACAGCTGAGTAGAATTGTTATCATTATCATTTGTAACATTAACACAATTTAAATCAAATCAACATCAATTTAAATAAAAGTATCAACTTCCTTTCCAAAAAATAAATAAATAAATTATACTGACTACAGAATGGTATAGTGTATAATGCTATAAATATAAAAGTATTCAGCTGTTTAAATATTGATAATAAATGCTTCTTGAACAGCAAATCAGCATTTTAGATAAAAGTTTTCTGAAGGATCATGTGACACTGAAGACTGGAGTAATAATGCTAAAAAAATTGTATTGGTCACAGGAATAAATTACAGTTTAAAATATATATTCAAATAGAAAACAGTTATTTTAAATAGTAAAAATATTTCAAAATGTTTTGCAGTACTTTGGTGAGCAGAAAAAAAAAACACTAAACATATGTTAAATGTTTATATTTAATATCATGATACATATTATATTAAATAATAATTACAATGAATGGATGTTTTCTTCAGACACTTACTTTTTTATTACTATAATTGCTAATACTTATACATTATTATGCTTTAGAATAATATAAGTCATCAAAAATCCAGTCCAGTTTAAAAAAAATAAATAAATAAAATAAAATCTAGGTAGTTTATGTGCCCACACTTTTGGAAGGGTGCATTAAGCATTATATTATATCTTGTAGTCCACATAAATGTCATATAAGCTGTCGCGGTGATCGATGTCTAGAAGGATGTCTGTATCTGGATGGCAGGAGGTCACCAAAACAACATCTCTGCAAAGTCACACAGAGCAACACAACAGCACAAAATCAATACAATAAAATTATTGGTGCATTTCAGAACGTACCAACAGCTCAGGTGGTTCTCAAGTTTTCATTCCTCGCTGAGACAGAATGCAACATGAAATAAAATCTGGATCTGATATTGATCCCACAGTGTATTCAGCTGTCATGCTTTTTCTGAACTCATGTCCAGTCAGATCTGAAGGTTTTGGCTGACAGGAGATAAATGGACCAGGCTTTTAATTTACAGACAATGTCAGTCAGAAAATGTCTAGGACAGGACGCTCACTCTCCTCGCTGCTGGTATTATGAAGCATGAGCGTGAGAGCACAGAGCATAAGAGCACTGATAGAAACAGCATGCTCATTCACAAACAACACATACTGATGGAAAAAGGCCTTGGACTTGCGTAAAGAACATAGCATTCTCAAGGAACACAGAAAGAGAAAGACTAGCTTTTTTGTGGTCATTTTTTAATACTCGAGTAAGAAAACCAGAACCCAAATATATTCATGTTTATTCTAATGCAACTTCAAACTTCGTGTGAGCTTCTTGTGTTAGCTAAAAACTTTTGAACTGTTTATTATCACGTTTTTCTTGCATTTCCTTCAGGAATCTCTTCAATCGAAGTGGGCTGCATTATAAGCTTAAAAAATCAATGCCGTGTTATCTAAGTGGTTTCCGCTGAAAACAAACAGAGAGATAAAATGCGAAAACTCCAATTAAGTGAAAATCAATATAAAACACGGTACTTTAAGAGACGGATCATGATATACACAGGTAGCGCTGCATCACTGCCTCTTATAAAAGTTAAAAGCATTCAGTGCAGCATCTCTGCATGAAAGCGATATGAATTGGAACTGGTGAAAAGAGGCCTACTGTGAGAACTGATTAGAAACTGATACGGTGGGAGTCCTAACTTCACCTCCGGCATGGGGGAGGTTCTGCGTTTAGAAGAGCATTCTAAGCAAAAGCAAAAGTGTGTGTCGACTGAGGATTGCAAACATGAAAAAGGCAGCCAGCGTGACATCAATAATGGTCCCTGATAGCTGCTCCAAAAAAGACTTTAGCATGGTGTGTTTGCTGTCTTTCCTCTAGCGACAGTGAGACTCTTACTGGTTTAATTGGATCTTTAGTGGATTCGAGGATACTCAAGAGCTTGACTCTCAGCGCAACACATTAAAACCCGCAACAAACCTTGTTAACGTACAAATTAATCACTCAAAGTGCAATAAAAATATTTATTTGTAGACAACGCTGATTGATTTAGTTTTTTCACAGAGTGATGTTTTTTATTCAGTCCTTTTAAAAATTCACTCATGGTTTTCTGAGCTTCGGATCAGCTCTGTGAATCATCATGATGGTGTCGTTTAAATTGCATGAGCTCTCGTTTCTAAGCCTCATCCCCTACAAGGATGTCTTGTTTATGAATTGCTCCAACGGATAAAGCGGTAATCATATTTGGGTCATGGAACATGCTGAAAATGGCAAGGACTGTGAGTCAGAGAACTGTTCTATGCTCATTATAATAAGACTTTATGTTTATGTTTATGAGCACTGACCTGGTTTCACAGCTTCAATGTGAATATTTCTGTTATATGCCCATACAATCTTAAAGGGGTACTCCACCTCAAAATGAAAATTTGGTTATTAATCACTTACGCCCATGTCATTCCTAATCCGTAAAACAGGGCATTTTGAAAAGTATCCACTGGATGTAAACAGCGTATGCTGTTCTGTGTCAGCCACAACACATGGATACGCTGTTTTAGTTCAAATCAAAACGTAAATACACATAGAAAACGTATCCGTGTGTTGTGGCTGACACAGAACAGCGTACGCTGTTTACATCCAGTGGATACTTTCCAAAATGGCGCTACGGTGAAATGAATTGTTGACTAAAGTCATTTTTGTTTTCTTTGCCTACAAAGAAGTATCCTCGTAGCTTCGTAAAGTTATGGTTGAACCACTGATGGCAGATGGACTTTTTTGACAACGTCTTTCATAGGTTTCTGGGCCTTGATAGTGTTGTTTACTTGGCAGTCAATGGGACAGTCAAAAAGCTACCGGTTTTCATCCAAAATATCCTAAATTGTGACATGGGGGTAAGTTATTAATGACAAAATTTTCATTTTGGGGTGGAGTATCCCTTTAAAGGGATAGTTCAGCTAAAAATGACAATTCTGTTATTCTGTCAGTACACAAATTAAGATATTTTGATGAAATCCAATATATTTTTGACCCTGCATACACAGCAATGCAACTGACAAGTTCAAAGCCCAGAAAGGTAGTAAGAACATCATTAAAATAGTCCATGTGACATCAGTGGTTCAACCTTAATTTTATGAAGCTACAATAATACTTTTTGTGCGCAAACAAATCAAAAATAACAACTACGACACAGCTTCACAACAGCACCGCACATATGTTTCGAAGACTGACACGAAAGAAAAAAAATTGCTTAATAAAGTTATTTTTGTTTACTTATTTGTGTGCACACAAAGAATTCTCGTAGCTTCAAGGGTTACTCCACACCAAAATGAAAATGTAGTCATTAATCACTTACCCCCATGCCGTTCCATACCCGTAAAAGCTTTGTTCGTCTTCGGAACACAATTTAAGATATTTTGGATGAAAATCTGAGCTTTGTGGCTGTCCCATTGACTGCCAAGTAATGACAACTGACAACATTTTCATTTTGGGGTGGAGTAACCCCTTCAGAAAATAAAAAAGTTCAGCATTTTAGTGTATTTGAACCCTTTCTAACACTTTCACACTGAGGAAAACTGAGGGACTCATATGCAACTATTACGGAAGGTTCAACCGCTAACTGATGCTCCAGAAAGAAACACAAGGCATTAAGAGCTGGGGGTGAAAACTTTTTGAATTTGAAGATCAGGGTAAATGTAACTTATTTTGTCTTCTGGGAAACATGCAAGTACATTCTGTAGCTCCTGAAGGGCAGTACTAAATGAAAAAAAAAAAAAGATATTTAGAAAAAATAAGAAAAATGTACACATCTTCATTCTGTTCAAAAGTTTACACCCCTGGCTCATCGTGTTTCCTTCTGGAGCATCAGTGAGCGTTTGAACCTTCTGTAATAGTTGCTGAGGCCCTTAGTGTGTAAAGATAGATCTCAAAATCATCATTTCAAAATCATTTTGGTAAAATAATTAACATTTAGCAGATTCTGAATGTATGTATGTAAACTTTTGACTTTAACTGTATGTATGTAAATTGTTGCATAGAATTCAGTAAGTTTCAATAATAAGGCCTAGGAGTGACATATGTAAGACCTAGGCTGAATAGGAGTCCATTTTAATTCTAGTCACATCATCACATGCTGTGTCTTCATGGGATATCAATTGCATTTCTTATTAATTCTGTCAGTGTGCCACTATAGTAATGTGAAGACCCAACCATTATCCCTCCTCATTAAACTGAGAATCGCATTGTAAAATTATGTGGTCAAGAGCAAGCCTCTCCTCGCCTGAAGTGCAAAGCATTATGGTCAGATGGGAAATAGAGCCAAAAATAAATCAAGAGGAAGCGCTCTAGTGTTCCTGCTCATGGTTACCTCAATTCAGTGCATCAAATCTTTATTTTAGCAGTGCCAAAAAGTTATCTGATTTATCCACAGTGTGAAATTACCCTCTCAAAGCCGACATAATGTCAAGAGCTACTGAGCACACACTTAAACCCAGAGTGAGAAAAAGTAAATGTGTGTGGAACCAGCTGGATAACAGCTACAATGTTCCTGAGCCCTTTTTTGTTCAAAAGCACCACTTTATGTTTAAAATACGGAATGATAATGCTTCCAAAGTTTTTACATGTAGTTAGTAGAAGCCACTTGAACCATATTTTAAAAAGTGTGAATGTCATAGTAATGTCAACAAAAAATGTTGTCCGAAAAATTATATTTTTATTGGTACTTACCAAGAACCTAAGAACTAGGTTGTACTAAAATGCGTCATTTATGGCTGGAAATTTGTGTTTGAGTTTGCTGCCTCATGGACATTTTCTGTGTGCAATGGGCTCTTTTCATTTGGCTTTGTGTTTAGCTTAGTCATATTTTACTTTATTTCTTTATTAACATGCCAAGTCTAGCAGAGGCTTTCTATCCATCAGCCAGCCTCCTCCTGAGTTTCTCATATAATTGAATCAAACCTGCTTTTGCATGCATCAACAACTTACATGAGCAGTCTTTGTTCTGGCTTTTGGCTACCCTCTAATATTCAAAACAGTGGCGGTGACCCATAGCCAGATGTTATTCATCACAGCCAAGCAGAGAATGGCCTCTTTTCAAGGTGTTTTTCAAGTTATTTACTTTACAAGCTGCCTTATGTCTAGTGCAAGAAAAATAAGCATGAAGCTTCTGTTCAAATAAGAAAACATATTGCACATTAACATCAAAACCAAAAGAATTCTTCTTCTTCTTCTTCTTCTTTTTTTTTTTTTAATTGTGCGTTGCAAGCAACAGCAAAGCAATTATACAAATAAGAGAGTGGCATGATTGGTGATACTCATTTTTGTTTTTGTCACACAGATGAATTGCAAACACATGCAAACATGAAAGAGCATGACTGTGACTGTGCCAGGGGGTTTCACCCGTCTAACCTTTGAATTCATTTTCATTTCTCAAGCTGGGCGATGTCTCTCCTATCGCCCTAAAGGTTAATTGATTTCTCCCCTTGAGCACAGAATACTCCGGAATACGGACATGAATAATAGAACAGGACTGTGAACGATGCCGGCACACTGGGTGACGTGTGCCGATCATCTGTGCATTGTGTCAAGATCATGTAAAACAGACGTCTCCACCCCAGCTGAACAACGCAGACCTGAGGGGAAGGAGAAGTAAAAAAAAAAAAAAAAAAAAAACTTAATGGTAAAAATTGCAACCATCAGTATACTGGCTGAATCATTTTTTATAATGATTTGAACTAAAGAGCAGTGTTATTTTTGTATTTTTATATATTATACCTGTTGAATGCTAGATTTTGATTGGTTGATGAATGTTCTAAAGTGCAATTATTTTTCAAGGAACTATGAAGTAGTATCAGGTCTGTTTAAAAATAATGCATTACCACTTGAGGTGTGCATTTTTTTGCAATAATTCAGTGGCCCTTCACCAAATGTTCCTTCATTATTTCGTTAATGTTCTGAATTACTTTTTATTTGAGTTTAGAAATGTTATGTACTTTATATATATATATATATATATATATATATATATATATATAAATTTATATATATATATATATATATATATTTAGAAAAGTTATGCCACTTTGGCTTTTTTTTTTTCCTTTTTCTTTTTTTTTTTTTATTTATTTATTTTTTGTTAATAGCTTTCAGTTTCTTTTTATTTAAGTTTTAGTTTTTGTAAATGTATTTTTTTTGTTTTTCAGTGAATTGCCAAGTCAACATTTCTTTATATATATATATATATATATATATATATATTTATTTATTTTTTTTTTTTTATTTTTTTTTTTCAGTTTTACTTTTAGTTGTATATTTACTATGTCAAATTATTATTATTATTATTATTATTATTTATTTATTTTTATTTTTATTTTTATTTTTTCAATTAAACTGCCAAGGGAACATTTCTAATTTTCTATAATTTAGCTTTCATTTGCTTTATTTAGTTTTTTAGTAGCCAAGGCAAAATTTTACATTTTCTATAATTCAACATACCGTCATAAATTATTTCTTACTTATTTTGTTACAATGTTGAAATTAGCTTTTTTTTTTTTCCTTTTTTTCCCCTTCCTTACTTTTTTTTTAGTTTATTTCGGGGGGTTGGTAGCTTTCAAAGTCTACTTTTTTCAGTTTTAGCTGTTGTATATTTACTACTTCAAATTAAACTAATTTTTGTTTTTCAGAAAATTGCCAAGGAAACATTTCTAATTTTCTATAATTCAGTGTACTGCCATTAATTATTTCTTACTTATTTTATAAAAAAAAAAAAAAAAAAAATGTAATTGGCTTTTTTTAGCTTTCATCTGATTTATTCATTTTGGGTATTTAGTAGCTTTCAAGGTCTACTTTTTTTCAGGTTTAGTTTTTGTAAATGTACTACTTTAAATTAAACAAATTTGTATTTTTCAGTAAATTGCCAAGGCAATAATTTTCTATAATTCAATGTACCGTCATAAATTATTTCTTACTTATTTTGCTGTATTTATCTTTTTTTTTTCAGCTTTCTTTTTTTTTTTTTTTTCTTAAATTTTTAATAGCTTTCAAAAGTCTGTTTTTTTTTTCAGTTTTCTTTTTTTAATGTAGTATTTCAAATTAAACAAATGAGTTGCAACATTTCTATTTTGGTTCTGTTTGGTTTTTGTTCTATTCTGTTTTTATTGTTTTTCCTAATATTTACTATATAATACTTACATTCTTTTTTCTTTCTTTTTATTATATTTCTTTCGGCTTTTTAATGAAAGAAATTAATTAAAATTGGAAATGAAAACATATGAGAATGGAATAATGTTTGACAGTTGCACTTTTAGAAACTTTTTACATTGAAAGTGACTTGCAAAAAGTGCATTGGCTTCCTGTATGAGGTCATAATTTAGAAACATTTTGTATTACTCAAAGGTGCATTTTTTTGCTTGCTTGTTTTAGTATTCAACTGGTCATGTGATCTCATAATGGCAGCCAAGTTTCTTCTAAACCACTGATGACTCAAGGCTTCATCTCATGTAAGTGTACATAATTTTTGATAGATACAAGATACAAGTCCTTTGCAAACACATGTAAAGGGCAGATGCTGTTCCTTTTCCAACAAAGATGTCTACATCTCACTGGGGATCTGTCACATAATGAAAGATGAAAATCTTATCCTTCAGGCCACAAAGTAAAGGTCACCACGGCCAGTTATACTCAGTCTGGGGTCACACAAATGTCACGACCAAGGTTCCTAAACTCAGACGAGGATTTCTATTTGCAGATCAACGCTCTTGTTCACCTGCTGCGTGTGTCTCTCACCTGCTTTTGAGTCGGTTAGAAGGCAGGTGGCCAAATCTATGCCATTGCCCTGCAGGATCCGCCCAGATCGATTGGTGACACTTTAATGCCTGCGGTGCCTCTTTCACACAAAATATGTGTCAAACGGTTCAGGAGAATCAAAATGTCTGGGTTTAGCAAATCAGATACACCTACATAACAATCTTTAGCAACAAGTCTGGAACACAAGTCTACAGCACAATTTCAGAAAGTCTCATAGAAGAGGCAATGAGAGAGGCTTCCAAGTGAACAGAGCCAAAAAAGAGATTCGTAAAATGAACACAAAAGAAAGGCAGCGGCGCAGAGCTGATGGGGTAGTTTGCTGAAACACCAGGCAAATTGATTTCCTGGCTGACAGCAACAGCAGCAGCGCGGCCGTGCATCATGGGTTACATAAGCGGTCTGCCATCATGATCAAGCACAGCGGGAAGAAACATGCCAGCGATCCACCGCCGGCGAGATTGACAGCGACAGGGTCGGCATCATGGGTTACAGGAAACGCGACGTGGAAATCGGCAGGGCAGAAAATCTTTCCAGCGCCCACCTTGTGTCTGTCGAGTGGCATCAAAGCAAGACGCTTGGCTACAAAATCGTCTTGGCAATAAAGAAGTAAATACCTTTTGACATGCTTTGATGCTTTTGACATCACCAGGGTCGGAGGCTTGTTCTGTGGCGTGTTTTCTTCGGTGGCTAGAATTAGCCTTGCTTAACCTCGCTTGTTTCAAGCCAGCATTATTTCACTTTAAACATGGCCATTTGTTTTGAGGAAACAGCTATGTTTTGGTTTCAACAACAGATTTATTCTGCATTTAATAACAGTCCCCTGGCAGTGCATGTCTAAAGTCTGAAATTTATGGATGCGCTGGCCTTAAAAAAAATGTAGTTCCCTCAGGAAAAGTTAGCATTGAAAAATTACTGAAGTTATTTTTTAAACATCCTTTTTAAATTGGGTTTTGCACTGGTAGAGCAATTTAAAGCTTATTTCTAACACTACTGTTCAAAAGTTTGAGGTTCTTTATATTTTTTGTGCACCAAGCCATCATTTGTTTGATCAAAAATACTGTAAAAGCTATAATATTGTGAAACAATATTGTAATTTAAAACACTTTTTTTTTTTTTTTTGTATTTGAAAATATTATAACAAGTAATTTATTCCTGTAATGCGAAGCTAAATTTTTTTAAAGCTAATACTCCAGTCATCAGTGTCACATGATCCTTCAGAAATCATTGTAATATGCTGATTTGGTGCTTTTTATTATTAGTGGTAAAAAAAAATGTTGTTCTGCTTAATATTTTACATACAGATTACATGTAGATTACATACAAAGACAATGAAAAGATGGGAACAGACGCAAATTCATGCTGGGCAGAGCCGAAAAGCAGAAAATTCACATGACGCATTGTCGCACAAGCCGATCAGCAAAGAACTTATTGACATGTTCAGTTTGGCATGTCCGGTTGTATCAGAAAATGGAGAAAAGCATTATGCAATGATTTTATTTGCGCCAGTGACATGTAAAACATCCAGCAAGTAATCTAAAGCGATAACGCAATGAGAATATTCACTTCATGTTTGGTGTGCACGCAGTATTATAATGTTCACAACAAAAACAAATTTCATTATTTGCACCAGTAGATTACAAACAAAGTCAATGCAAAGACGGGAATAGCATGAAACGAATGATCCAAATCGAGAATTCACATGGCGCTTTGTCAGGCAAGCCAATCAGCAAAGAACTCATTGACATGTTGTATCAGAAAAAGGAGGAAAGCATTTTTTAATTTTTAATTTCATTATTTCCGCCAGATTGGTATGCACACAGCATTATAATGTTCACATCAAAAGTGAATTTAAAGGGTACATAACATACAGAGTTTCACCTAATCTCATGTTAATCATGAGTACCTATAGAGTAGTACTGCATCCTTAAAATCTCCAAAAAGTTAGTTTTATCATATTTATAAAAGAGAAATACAGCTTTACGATTCTCTCCGTAAAAAAGCCAAGCTTCTGGAGGCGCGCCATGGGCGGAGCTAAGTTTGACGATCACTTGTGCTCGGATTGCCAATAAAACAGACATTTGATGCAATTTCACTTATCATCTGCAGTTCTGAATTATGATCGTTTTTTTTTTTTTTAATAGCTGGGACTGCTCCATCTTTCAGTATCAAACAATGTGCAAATCCAGCGCCATACTGGGCCTGGTATATGAAGCGTTCATCAACAAACACACTTGCAAAACTCCATTGCTGCCCCGGAAAAAGGAACTGCATCCACTGTTCATGTAATGCTGGGTTCTTCGGGAAGCTGAGCAAAGTTATCTTTGCCTTACAACCAAAACCACACTCCTTTAGAGAGTGAATCCCTTGCATCAGTGCAGCCGAATGAAGCGTGTTGATGGGTGCGCTCTTTCTTTCGCTCTACGCTACGTGTGCGCAGCCCCGCTTTCCCGGGAGAAATGCTCATATAAGGAGTTCCACCTGCGTCTACGTCATTACAGCCATGATCAAAAAAAAACAGCCGAAACTTGTTCCAACCCGGAAGTAAGATTTTTGGCACAGAAAATTCTTCACTGTAAACAACTCTGAATACACGAAACACAATTGTACCCCCCATTTAATTATTTGCACAAGTAGATTACACACAAAGTCAATGCAAAGACGTGAATAGATGCAAATTCGCACTGGGTGATACAAATGACGAAAATAGGTCAACCCGATTTCCCCAAACACACAGTATACACCTCAATTGTGTCTTCTGCGCAAGTTTAAATATTTCAACTTGACTGGAAAATTCGCATGATGCATTGTCATGCAAGCCAACCAGCGAAGAGTTCATTGACACATCTGGCTATATCAGAAAATGTTTTTATTCACGTGAATGACGCAAAAAACATCCCACGAGTAAACTAGAGCAAGTAATGGTGTGTGCACACCAAAAGTGAATACAATTATTTGCACAAGTACATTACATACAAAAACGATGCAAAGACATGAATACATGCAAATTTGCGTCGCACAATCAGCAAAGAACTTAAGCCCCGTTCAGACTGTCATCCCAAATCCGATTTTTATGCAAATCCGATTGAAATCTGATCATATTTAGTCTGAATGGCAACAAACTACATGAAATCCGATTTGTGCAAATCCGTTTCGAGCTACATTTGTATGTGGTTTGGAATCCTATTCAAATCGAATTTCTGGAAATGTGTTTTAGTCTGACCAGTCAGATCGGATTTAGTGTAGCTTTTTCACGTTGTCGTGCCACATAAAACTTAAAGGGTACATAACATACACAATTTCACCTAATCTCATGTTAATCCTGAGTACCAATAGAGTAGTACTGTATCTTTATCTCCAGAAAGTCTTTAGTTTTATTATAATTTATAAAAGAAAAATACAGCTTTCCGATTTTCTCTGGAAAAACCCAAGCTTCTGGAGGCGCGCCATGGGCGGGATTGCCAATAAAACAGACATTTGATGCCGTTTCACTTATCATCTGCAGTTCTGAATCATAAGCGGGATCTATTATAGCTGGGACCGTTCCATCTTTCAGTATCAAACAATGTGCAAATCCAGCATCAAACTGGGCCTGGTTTATGAAACGTTCATCAACAAACACACACTTGCAAAACTCCATTGCTGCCACGGAAAAAAAGGAACTGCATCCACTGCATCCATAACGCTGGGTTCTTCTGGAAGCTGAGCAAAGTTATCTTTGCCTTACAACCAAAACCACACTCCTTTAGAGACAATTCTTCCCGAGATGCAGCCAAATGAACCGCGTTGATGGGTGCGCTCTCTTTCTCACGGTCTAGCTGACGTGAGCGTGGGCGCCACAGGCGCACTTTTCCGGGAGAAATGCTCATATAAGGAGTTCCACCACTGACCACGTCATCAAAGCCACAAAAAAAACTTGTACCAACCCGGAAGTAAGATTTTAAATCTAAATATTTTTTTTTTAACTTTGGCCATGTTTAGAATGAGAATCCAACTCTTTAACACTGTAAACAACTCTGAATATACGAAACACCATTGTACTTTAAACACGCCAGGCGTTTTTGTGGAAAACATAATAAATATGTTTGCAGAAACATGTTTGTGCTGTTGCAAACTGTAAGTCAACGCGGAAAAGACAATACGGCTAGTATATGAACCTCTTTGAGTTTTGAAACCAGCAGAGACGCAGCACAGAGTAAAGTTGCACATTCTGCTTCCTGTACTTATGCCGCTGCCTCAGACGAATATAATCCAAAGCGATGGCAACGCGATTGCGTCTGTATTGCTGTTTTTAGCATTGGCATATCAACGCAACGGCATTGCCATAGAAACCAACGTGCATACCGTTAAAGGAAAGAGCGCTTATGGACACACAAATCGGATATAAACAGTTGTGATACACAGTGTGGACAGTCAGTTGTTCAAATCAGATTCCATCTGACAGTCTGAACGAAGCTTTATTGACACGTCTGGTTGTATCAGAAAATGGAGGAAAGCATTACTCTATGATTTTATTTGCGCTAGTAACACGTAAAACGTAATCAACACATAATCAAGAGCGATGAAGTGTTGAGAATATTCGCTGCGTTTGGTGTGTACACGGCATGAGGAGATTCAAATATTTGCTTCTTTCAAAGGACAGCTTTATTTTAAATAGGATTTTTGTAACAAAGTCTTTGCTGTCACCTTTAATGCATCCTTGGTAAATAAAAGTATCCATTTTGGGAGAAAAAAAAAATCTAACCCCAATCTTTTAACCAGTAATGTACTGTCTAAGATCAGTTTTAGTCCTAGTCACATTCATTACGTTATTAACTACTAAAAGATTTATTTGAAAACTCTAATTAAAAAAAAAAAAAACACTCATCTTGGCAGCACATTTGCACTTTAATTGCAGTATTTTGACTCTGAACCGCTCAGTGTTAAGCAGTAGTATTAGAGTCTCAGCACTGAGATAGCTTACAAACTCAGTGACCCTGCAGAGAGCTCAGTGGCAGAGGAAAACAAAGACGAATGGAGACAGAAGTCTAGTAGCTGACCGCAGGGGCCGAATGAAACGAAATCAAGCATAGAAAAAGAAAGCAGCCGCTGGCTGACAGGTAATAAGTATCGAAGTCTGAGGTTACGCTCCGGTGTGCTCAGGATACCAGAGTCAATAACCACGAGACATCGCGCATTCAGATGTTGACATTCAGCTTGACTGACGTGCAGGCAAAGGGAATGCCAGCTCCTAGTGTAACACAGCTGTCCCTCTGAGTCTCCTGCAATGAAGACAAAGTGGCAGTGGCTTCAAACAATTGATCCCATCAGCTGAAATCAATGCCTGTGCGCACGACATGATCTGAACTGTTACAACCCTCTGCGAAAGGCCATGGCAGGTGAGCAGTCAAACCAAGATATTTAATTCACAGCAGGTGAGTTTTAGTTTGTGTTCTTGACCCCAAACACTGTACAATATGTTGGCTACTTTGTTGCTTAAAATAATCGTTGCACAAAATGTTCAAACAAGACACGGTTGAACAGGAATACATCCTGATTAAGACTTTTTTCAGTTCATTTGTTCGAAGTCATTAAAACAGCAGGGAATAAGCGCACACTAATGATTTAGGTCCGTCTTAAGTTATCTAACAAAACGCTTCGGGTATTAGGGACATTTTTCTGTGTCTAATATTTTTTTTTTGTTTGGCTCTTGGCGCTTGGAAACCTTCATGCTTACTTTCCTCACATTTCGAGATTTGTGTCCATTTTTCATGGATTAAGCTAAAGTGCATTTAACATTTTTGATTTAAGACATAAAAAGACAACATATATAAAGAAAGACAAAAGAAATAGACTTCATATTATTATTATTATTATTATTATTATTATTATTATTATTATTATTACTTAACTTTCTAGGTACATGAAATGCAAATTTTATGTAGATGCATGTTATATATAAACCTAAATAATAAAAATAAAGTGAACTTTTTACTTTTTAAACTATTTAATTAAAAAAATATTGCATAATTGTGTGTATATACACAAGAAAAAAAAATATATATATATATATATATTAGGGCTGTCAAATGATTAATCGCGATTATTCCATGGAATGTCTGGATACTGGATTCTGATTGGCTGGCAGGTATGCATTAAAATCCTTTAATGCACAGGTAGTTCCAAGTCAGTTTAATCACCGTTCTATATTAATGCGCTGCTTTAATTGATGCACGCAACCGCACACTGAGAGAGAGAGAGAGAGAGAGAGAGAGGTCGGAGATCGTATTGTGCTGCGCACATAAACTTGTTGTCAAGGCTTCCTCTCGATTCATATTAATCAAATAGCCTGGATAATAGATCGCTACATAATATTCCTCAGCAACGAGGTGGTAAGACCGCTGTTTTTGAATTAATTCGTTGTTTGAGAGACGCGCAGACGCGCAGCAGGCAGGTAACACGCACATAACAACTGTCATCTCTCCCTTTCTCCTTCTCTCTCTCTGTCTTTCTCTCGAACAATCGATAATTAATTGAAATAAATGCTGTAATTCGTTCAAATAAATGTGATTTATCATTATTTCATCTCAGTGTCTGATTTGAATCGGGCAGAATGATAGAGCTGATGAGCTGACGAAAATAACCGTCATTTTTACCCATTCAGTCAAGTCTTGCGCTGCAAAGAGCAATACTAGTTGTAACGTGTCTATAAATTTGCAAATAACCATGGAATAAGCGGGACGCGAAGCGGAGGGTGGTTGCCTCCGCGAAGTGCATTAAAATCCTTTAATGCACGGCAAACCGTTGATTATCCCTTACTTAATCACATCCAAAATAAAAGTTTATGTTTACATACTATATGTGTGTTTACTTTGTACATTTATTATGTACATATAAATACACACACATACATGTATATATTAAAACAAAATATCATATGTATATATATTTATACCTGTATACATTTTAGATTATAAATAAATATTAATATTTTAGATATAAATCTAAAATATTTTTCCTTAATATATACATACATGTGTGTGTATTTATATATACATATTAAATATACACAGTACACAAATATATAGTATGTAAACATAAACTTTTATTTTGGATGCGATTAATCACGATTAATCGTTTGACAGCACTAATATATATATATATATATATATATATATTCATGTTTTATACTGTTCCTATATATATATATATATATATATATATGTGTGTGTGTGTGTGTGTGTGTGTATACAAATATATATATATATATATATTTTTTTTTTTTTTTTTTTGTATATACACTTTTCATATTTTTTTATGGATTTTAATGAAAAAGAAATGCACACACACACACATATACATATATACACACACACACACACAAACAAGAAAAAAATATATATTTGTATGTAAACTTCATATTTTTGTGGATTTAATTAATTTAATTTAATTTAATTAATTCATTTGATTATTTACTATATATATATATATATATATATATATATATATAGTTACTTTGCAAAATATATAAAGAGTTACTTTGAAAAAACAGACTCAAAGACTACATTTTTAATCATTTTCAAAAAATCTTTTTTTTTTTTTTTTTTTTTTCATTGTGCATTCCAAGTAATCTCAATCAAACTGCAGTTGGGTTACTCCGATTAAGTAAAAATAACCAATAAACACATGACAACAACATAAAAAACAGGATTTTTTTAAATCTTTAAAACGGAGTATATATATATATATAGTTTATTTGTATAAAAAAAAAAGTTTATATATATTGTATGTACACTTTTTTTATTTTTATTGATTTTAATTAATTTATTTAATTATATATTAATGTCTTTTTATACATAAAATCAAACTGCAGCAGTGGTTTCAAGCTAAAGTTTTGGCCTTCACAGAATCATAGGCCAAATATTTTGTTGGTCTTTGTGTTTGCTGCTCGCTGCCAACCAGTCTGATAGTCCTGCCAGCATAATGTCAGTCACACAAATACACACAGGCATCTTCCTTCTCTCTCCTCTCTGTGCCCTTGTCTCGCCTTTTTAATTAACCTCCAGTCCACCCTTAAATCAATTCACACTGCTGAGACGTCTTGCGGATAACCTATGGTTCCTCTCTGAGCCCTTCCATGATTGGCTGCCTCTTCCACAGCACTTCCTGATTGCTTGACAAACACCCCTCCAAATTGTGGGGCTAGAGACGTCAGGGACGTTCTTATTTGCGGCATGTAGAGGACAATGCATTCAGATTTTACAGCATTAAAGTCATATATATGGGATCTATTCAATTTCAAACCACAGAGATGCCAATTCTGGTCAGTGAGAGCAGGGATTGTCCCCTTTGGACCCCTGTAACTCCAGTAATGGGATTCGACTTTTGTTTTAATTGGTCATTGAGCTGCTCTGTTGCTGTTGCATAGCTGCAGATCAGCTTTCGGAGCTATTAGAGCTGATTGAGGTCAGATGTTAATTGCAGACTAGTTCTCATACGCGTATCTGCCCGTGAATCCCATTACAGCAGCTGAGATCTACATTACAGTGTCAATACATGTGAGGCAGGGGGCACATGAGACTGTGTAATGATACAACATGTGGCAGGACAATACACTTTCAGTGATTAAACTACTCTGATGTGACAACTGTAATTTACAGATACACGTTTTTTTGTTGCTCATGTCTAAACAGTTTGGCTTAGATGTTTGTGTGCTATTCTTAGACGACTAAATCTAATGCGTAAACTGACTCTTTTCTTTCTGTTTAATTAGGTAATAGTTCTGATTGGATTTGTGTCCTCTAAGATCAATCTGAGCACTTAATTCTGACATCCAGCAGAGAAACATCTGGCTTAGGCCAAACTAGGCTTCTATTTTGGCAGTTAATTACTGTTTTCTCATTACTTGTCTTTGCATTTGTATGCATGTCCTACAGATCCTACAGAAATATTCACACATTCCTGTCCTTCACATTTGTGTATGTTTGATTTTATTAACCGCTTTTATGTTTAAATCCATTTCATATTTTAATACAAAGAATAAACAGGCATTATTATTATATTATTTAAAAATGTATTATTATTATTAGTAGTAGTATTATTATTATTATTATTATTATTGTTATTATTATACTTCATATAAGACAGACTGCCATCTTCTTTATCTTATTTTTAAATTACTTTTTATTCAAATGAATATATTGATACATATATTTATTGTAGCATTTATTCAAAAAGACAACAAATAAATAAATGAATATCATTATTTATTTATTTATTTTTATTTATACAGAGAATTATGATGTCATTGTCTTCTTGCTATTATTATTATTATTATTATTATTATTTAAATTAATTTATGTACATTTAAAAAAAAAAAAAAACTTTATTGTTATATTTTGCCATTTATTCATACAGGACAGTACAAAGAATGACCAGGCATTATACTGTTGTCTTCTGTAATTATTATTATTATTATTATTATTATTATTATTATTATTAAATAATTTATGTAAAAATAAATAAATATACAAATAAATAGTTATCATTATTGATATATTTCTCCATTTTTTCATATAAGACAGTAGAAAGAATGACCAGGCTTTATATTATTATTATTATTATTATTATTATTATTATTATTATTATTATTATTGTTATTATTATATGGTTATTAAAATATATATTTTTTTAAATGGCTAAATAAATAACATTATTTATTTATTTATTTATTTATTCATACATACAGAGGATGAACATGCATTATAATATCATCTTCTTCCTGTTATTGTTGTTGTTGTTGTTATTATTATTATTATTGTTGTTGTTGTTATTCTTATTATTATTATTAGTATTATTATTATTGTTATTATTATTGTTTTATGTAAATAAATTATTATCATTATTAAATATTTCCATTATTTACATATGACAGTACAAAGAATGATCAGGCATTATTATTATTATTATTATTATTATTATTATTATTTGGTTATTACAATTATTTTTTTATAAATGGCTAAATAAATAGCATTATTTATTTATTTATTCATACATACAGACAATGAACAGGCATTATAATGTCATCTTCTTCCTATTATTATTATTATTATTATTATTATTATTATTTCAGTTTATGTAAATAAATAATTATCATTATTAATATAAATTCCATTATTTATATAAGACAGTACAAAGAATGGCCAGGTAATATAATGTTGTTGTTGTTGTTGTTGTTGTTGTTGTTGTTGTTGTTATTATTATTATTATAATTATTATTATTATTATTATTATTATTGTTGTTGTTGTTGTTAATAATAAAATATTTTTATAAATACATACATACATACATACATAACATTATTTATTTATATAGAGAATGAACATGCATTATAATATCTTCCTCCTATTATTATTATTATTATTATTATTATTACAATTTCTTTATGTAAACTAATTATTATTTAAATTATTAATATATTCTGACATTTATTCATATAGGGCAGTACAAAAAATAAACAAGCATTATTATTTTTTTTATTATTATTATTATTATTATTAATTGCAATATTAAATAAATAAATACCAATGTTATTATACTATTATACTATTTTTTATAGAAAAGTATAAAGAGTGAACAGGCATTATAATGTCTTCTTTTTTCTTCTTGTTATTATTGTTAATAATATTATTGTTAATAATATTATTCATTGATTGTTTGGTGACTTCCGACACAGAAATTACACACTTCAGCTTTAAACACTTTCTATAGTAACTTAAACCAATGATCCATTTTTCTTTGCATGTTTTTCTTCACAACCTTTTAGATTTGAAGTGTTCTTTTGTCCAGCTTCTGTTGAAATGCAAGACTGACAATATTTCTGGCCACAAATGTACATTAAAAGCCTTTCGAATGCCAACAGCAGAATCCAGCTTTGCCCTCTGGAGAAGTTGTGAAAGACTCAGCAGGTTAAGTCTCTTGCCAGGATTTCTGTGCAGCTGGTGCTGGACGCACAGTAGGTTGTGAATGGCTCTGTGAATGTGCACTTAGCATGGTACCTTCCTCATTAGAGCTGTTCGCTCACACAGAAGGGCATGATAGGAAAAAAGTGTAAGGGTGTGAAATTAGTGCTTTATGGACAAAGTTGCCAAAATTCTTACTTTACAACCTTATAGACATCAAACCAAGTGCAAAAAGAAAAAGAAAAAAAGGATGGAAAGTGAAAGAAAAGTGTGTATGTGTGCTTGGGAGCTTGGAATAGGCAGTAGATTTCAAAGAACAAAAAAGAGGAAAAGAGATCATTAGAACGAACAGGAAAACACAGATGTGTGCATTTGCTTGCGCACTTATCTATCGGTCCTGGTGTCTGTCGGTTTGAGTGTCTTTCTGAGAGTAATGAAGGACAACCAGGCCAGAAGGGATATTGAAAAGGTTTCAAAGTAGCGCAGTCACTAAGTGCTCTCTGTCCTCGTAAACAGGGAGGATGCCTCGCATGCTGCCGAGCTGATAAAGTCTTTCTAATGGCCTTGAAATGCATTATTTGCTTCAAAAAGCTGGGTTTTGTTCTTTCTTGTGAAAAACAGTTTGCAAAAAGGTGTTCCAACATATGCGCATAATTGTTATTAGGGTACAATTTTCAACAGTTGACACACTGTGTGCTAGAAAGCAACATGATGGATAATTAGTTATAAAACCTAATTGGACCTAACCTTTTTTTTTTTTTTTTTGATGATTCAAACATGACGAATGTGGGGAGAAAAACAAACGCATATGAAAATTTTGTACTCGGTGTGCATTGACCATAAGACATTCACAATGTTACAAAGTTCTCTATTTATAATAAATGCTGTTCTTTTGAACTTTCTATTCATCAAAAATCCTTAGAAAAGAATCAAAATGTTCACTAGTTGATAATAATATGAAATGTTACTTGAACATCAAATCATATTAGAATGATTTCTAGGATCATGTGACGCTGAAGACTGGAGTAATGATGCTAAAAATTCAACTTTGCCTTCACAAGATTAAATTACAATTTATACATTAAAATAGACAACAGTTTCTTTAAATTGTAATATTTCAGAAAATTTTTAGTATTTTGTTTGGTATTTTTAATAGTGTTATTGTATTTTTAATAAAATGTATTGTACTTTTAATTGTATTTTTGTTGAAATAAAAGCAGCTTAGGCAAGCTTACTTCTGTGTGTGTGTAATGTTATTAAATAATAATAGAAATTATTAAAATAGTATTATTAATAATATCATAACTATATATCTATATAACAATTCTATACCACTTGCATCAGCCAACAATAAACAAATTAATTAATAATAATAATATTATTATTAAAATAATAATATAATAAATATATCTAATAATATAATAATAGTAAATAGTGTCATTTTTTTGCCACTTGCTACAGACAAATAATAAAATTAAAATAAATTAAATAATAATAATAATAATAATTATTATTATTATTATTATAAATAATAATGTATTTTTGATCAAATAAAGCAATATCGGTGAGGATACTTCTGGGAGTGCATAATGTATTAAATAATAATAATATAAATTATTAAAATAGTATTATTAATAATAGTATATAACTATATATCTATTAATAATATAATGATATAAAATATTTTTTTTTAAAAAGCTGTGTGACTTACATCAGCCACTAATAATAATAATAATAATTATTATTATTATTATTATTATTATAAATAATACTAATACAAATTTATTAATATATTGGTCTTTTTGATCAATGTATTTTTGATCCAATAAAGACAGCTTTGGTAGGCATACTTCTGGGAGTGTATAATGTTATTAAATAATAATAATATTATTATTTATTAAAACAGTATTATTAATACTATTATAACTATATATAATAATATGAAATATTTGTAAAATTCTGTGCCACTTGCATCAGCCAAAAATAAATGAATAATAATAATAATATAACTATATATAATAATATAATTCTATTAAATAGTGTATATAATTTTTATTATTATTATTATAAATAATAATCATCATATATTTTTTTATCAAATAAAGGCAGTTTTGGTGAGAATACTTCTGGGAGTGTATAATGTTATTAAATAATAATATAAATTATTAAAATAGTATTATTAAAAATATTATAAGTACATATCTATTAATAATATAATAATATAAATTAATGAAAATTCTGAACTGCTTGCATCAGCAAATAAATAAATAAATAATGCTCAAATAGATATAAATGTCAATAATAATTAAACTGGTATAGGAGAAAGTATTTTCATTAAAAAAAAAAAAATCATATCACTGCTGCAGTCTGCCACTTTACCTAAAAGAATTGATTGCAATCTAAATTATTACACAATCCTTCCTCTACAATGAAGTATATATACTAATTTAGAGACTCTTCAGATTATGAAAACTTTCCACTTCAACTTTCCAGTGGTTTGTTGATTTTTTTTTTTAACAAGTTCACTCAAAGGTCAATAGCATATTCTTCAGACAGATTTATGGTTCAGACTTGGGGATTGCAGTGCAAGTCAGCCAGACTGAGGGTTGAATTCATTACCATTTTCTGCAACACAGGGAACAAAAGCACTTCATGCCTTCTGTCACTCCTCTTCACTCAAGTGTGGTACTTTGTGTGCATATGCAGATGTAAGTGCTTAAAACCTCGAACATTTGCCTGGAAATTGAGTGACTTTTTTTCCACCCTTAAATTAGCCTAGATTTCAAGATGTCGTACATGATCAAAAAGTAATTTGATTTTCTTTTTCCCTTTTTGTTTGTATGTTTTGATGTTGCCATAATCTCACGTTATTATCAGAAATTTGTTTGTTTTGCTGGCATTTGGTTAAGAAGACGAAATGCTGAGGATGTCTAGACACAGCCTGACCTTTATGAAGTTCTCGTTGGGTAAGACCTCAAAGCATTTGGCACAATATTAGCATAGCTGCTGACGAGCGTTCACATGCGTGACCTTTTCCTGGTTGACAACAGTCTTGTCTTGTGGTATAGTTGACTTTGAGATTACAAGTACTTGCAAGTACATCTCATTGTTTGAGTAATATCAGCTGTTTGAGGTCGACCATATATGGATGGTTCTAGAGACAAATTAAAAGCTGAAAGGGGTTTATAAAATGTTAGTAATGTGTCCTTTTTCAACCCCCAATCTATTTTCATAGGTCACAACAAGCCTTAATCGTGCTTTGAAATGCTTTTGGGTGCACCGGTCATTGAACATCATCTCTGCTTCAAAATTGTTTGCTGCAAATTTGATGTTTTCTCATCAAAGCATAAATGCCCGCTTATGCTGAATAGCAAACAGATTGCCTTTAAAGTTGTCTTTTAAATTTGGATAATCAAACCTAACCTTGAACATGCAAATTGCCCCTTATAAGTCAAGTTGCATTCAATTTCACAAAATATTTTTTCCCAGGATAAACATGCCTTGGAATCAAGATCACCAGTTATTCAGCATTATTCATCAGATAGTCAAAAGATAAGTAAAGCTAGCCTTTATTTTTTATTATAATTGTCAATAAACATGCACAATATATTGGAATTATGTGATTGTAAGCCAATTTAAAACATTTTTTCATCTATTTTTACATAAATTTTACATTTTTACATTTGATCAACTAATACTATTAAAGATTAGTTCACTTCCCGAATAAAAAATGTCTGATAATTTACTCACCCCCATGTCATCCAAGGTGTTCATGACTTTCTTCGTTCAATAGAAAAGAAATTAAGATATTTCTCCATATAGTAGACTTCAATGGGGGCCAAAGGGTTGAAGCTCTAAACTGCCGTTTCAATGCAGCTTCGAGGAATATGTGTGAAGTCAAGCATTTGTGGTTAAAAAGTATATACATTTTTGTTTTTTGTTTTTTGGAAAATGACCGATCATTTTGATCGATAAGTTAATAATAGCTAATCCTCAGCTATCCTCATGTAGAGCCCTTTGAAGCTTCATTTTCCACAAGATGGTATATTATTTAGGGTCTATAACATACTGTGGTTAAAATTCTCAATAGTAAATTTTTTTTGTTATGATATTCGAGAGATTTCTGACCCTGCATATAGATGAGAAGCAGCTGAGACTTTGAAGGCCTAGAAAGGTAGTAAATACATTGTTAAAATAGTCCATGTGACATCAGTGGTTCAACCGTAAGCTATAAAGCTATACTTTTTCTGCACAAAGCAAACAAAAATAATGATTTTATTTACCAATTTTTTCTCTTCCATGTCAGTCTTTGCCACGCTTTCATGAGCAGAGGAAGATAGATTTATTGCAGCAATATATTGCTGTTTTGCAACAATGTTGTGCGTCATTTACTGTCTTAAATTAATTGCTTTTTAAACCTATCCAGCTAAATGCATCTTAGTGAACAAGATTTGGATGTGTTTTTCCATTCTCTACATCTGTATATTGCTTTGAAGGTATCAGTTTCAGCTTTCAGACACAGCTGAAGTCAAGCATTAACGATCCTGAACTCATGCCCGTGTGAAACAGACCTCTGCAAATTCTAATTCAAAATTCTCAATAGTGGTGTAAAAAACACACTTTTACCTTGTCAAAATCAGCTCTGCAAAAAATCTTTTGCATGATTCTACTGCATGTTCCTTTTAATGCAAATGAGCTCTGCTTGCCCCACCCCTCTCTTCTCTCTGTGGAGTGACGAGCCATTGTTTACATTGGCTGCGTCCGAAAGCTCTAAAATGCTGCCTTCGGAGGCAACATTCCAAGGCAGTAAGGCATCAAGACACGTCCAAATCCAATTTCTGCTTCACTTCCAGTCTTCTGATCGAATTTTGAAGGCAGCATAGATGTATCTGCTGCCTTTGATATCTCACAAACATGTGCGTTCCATTCCGTGACGGCTGAGGAAAAACTAAAAAAAGATATCTTCTGAAAGTTTCATTTGGTGGTCAATTTTTGTGTAAATGTATATTTCTGACTAACTTTTTGATGTTATTTCTAGCAAAAAATCAGTATTATAGTAATTAAATATTCATTCAGTTATCAATCTTTTTCTATTTTGTTGCAGATCATTAATACGTTTGCTGCCTCAGAAGGCTGTCCGAAATCACTTTCGTGAGGTGCCTTCATGCAAAAATGCGGCCTGCGAAGTCTTTTGGACGTAGCCATTAGTGTGTTTAGCCACATTTAGCCGCAAAACTTGCTAACTAGCACGTTATTAGGAAAGGCGATTGCAAACATTCATAAAAAAAAAAAAAAAAAAAAAACATATACTCACTTCTGCTGTAAGTGAAGCTGGATCACGGATGATCACAGATGCAGATTGGGAGGCCATTAGATTCACAAACAAAAGTCATCCACTGCATCTTCAGCGGCTCAGATGAGGACTACTATGTTCATTATTATCTCCAACAAAAGCACACCTCAATCGCTGAGGAACCATTCTTGTCTACATCCCTGCTCCGGCATCAAAATACTGGTGATCGGACCGTCTCAGCTCATTCAGGGCGGCTCTGAGGTAAGATGTCTGTCAATCAATCTATCGTAGAAGCGGCCTCTGGCAGTGTTACGTCACACCGACAAGAACCTGAGAATGGCTTGATTTGAAAAAAGGGGAAATTATTTTTACAGATTAAATAAAAAACACTGGGAGGATTTTTATCATTATTGGCTAGATGTGTACACAAACTGCCAACACACATTTATGTTCAAACAACATGAACTTTGCATCCGATGACTCCTTTAAAACAGCAGTTTGGACCTTAAACCTGTTGGGTCCCTTTCTTGTGGACTAAAGAAAGAGATCTTAATATGTATAAAATTGTATAAAATGTATACAATTCATTAGTTAATTTCTAGCCAAATTTGTAATACCAGTCCATTCCTTATTCTCAATATTTAAACAACTTTAAACTTTAAAATTTACATTACTGCATACTTTGGCTCTACCCTTTTGGCGATAGATTTGTTTAGTATTCTGTTTGTATTTCTGTATTTCCGTTCCACTGGTAAATTATGAGATTTTTAAACTGGATTGTGCCCAAAGCCATTTAGACAGTAGAGCTGTAATTTGTTCAGCAAGTTTAGTGTTTCTGGCTCTTACAGATGCGGCAGCGAGCTGAATTTGTGGCCTTTACAGGTGAGCCAGAGCCGTCGTTATGTAACTGTTAACCTTCAAGCTTGTTGATATGTTGACATAACTTCAAACAAGCATTTGAGCAGGATATAATGATCTTGGTTAAAAGAATTATGTAATACTGACAGACAATCAGCTCCTTGCCATACCCCCCGCCAGCATCTGATCTCCTTTCAAAGGCGCCAAACAGCGTCCAGCGCCGTTACATAATCGGCTGCGGTCGTTAAAACACAACAAACGTTTACACAGGAGCCTCATGTTGGGTGCCGTTTTATTTGCTCACATTGTTTCTTTAGGAGGATGTGGGATGTCTAAAGAGGATTAGGCTTTACAAACACTCTCTACAGAAAATCACTATCAAGTCTATTTCTCATCAGACAGAGCCTCGTATCGCCAGCTCCCAGGCTCATACTAAAATTAAAAGCTGCTATTTTGACGGATACTGTAATGAATCATGCCATTCAAAGGAACAATTTTAAGTACAAAAACAAACTTCAACTGGAATGACAAAACTCCTAAACTTAAAGGGATAGTTCACCCAAAAATGAAATTCTGTCATTAATTACTCACCCTCATGACATTTTCAAACCCTTAAGATATTTTTGATGAAATCCGAGAGCTTTTTGACCCCGCATAGACGATGTTAGACCTAGAAAGGTAGTAAAGACATTGTTAAAATAGTCCATGTGACATCAGTGGTTCAAACATAAGCTATGAAGCTACGAGAATAGTTTTTGTGCACAAAGCATATATTGCCTTTTTGCAACGATGTTGTGCGTCATTTACTGTCTTTAATTAAATGCTTTTTAAACCCATCCAGTTGAATGCATCTTAGTGAACAAGATTTGGATGTGTTTTCCCTTTTCTACTTCTATATATTGCTTTGAAGGTATCCGCTTCAGCTTTCAGACACAGCTGAAGCCAAGCTTTAACCAACCTGAGCTCATGCCCATGTGAAACAGACCTTTGCAAATTCTGTTTGGCTCTTTAGCCACTTTAGACCGAATGATTTACAGCTTCTCTCACAATGTCATTTGTTGGAAAGCTTGACAACTAAACTAATGAGTGATATGATATTGGAACAGGTGGTCTAATGTGAATCCCTCTGTAAGCGTAATTACATTTATCATGCAGAAATGTCAGTTTGCATAACTCAGGCTGAATGAAAATGAGGAGTGATTTGGTTTGGCCATCCAGACGGCATGAATACCTTTCTCACACACAGACGACACCGTACAAAGATATCAAATTCCTTTAATTTACATTAAAACAGTTTGATTAATTAATGTGTCTGTGTTAATGTTTTACAATGTGTGTGCATTTATCATTTTTAGTTTGTTTTCAAAGTGTTAATTAGGCAGATAAGTGGGTCTCATTGCCAGCATATTGCATTTAAAAGCTCCAAGGTAAGATTGTGTTTCATGCATTTAATTTATTGAGTTTCTCCTTAGACTGGTATTACTTAATTACTGTTTAACTTCAAGACAAACAGATTGAAAGTTATTAAAGCGAATAATGAATAAAGGATCAAACTTATAATCTCAACAGGCTCCGCTGCTTGATGTGACTTAAGTATGTAGACAGTTTTATTCTTTATTCAATCACCTAATCAGAAATTATGTAATTATACAGAGTAGCAGAGCAGAAGAGACCGGAGACTGTCTGAAATACTGTCTACCAACCTCATTTATTTCAAAGGACAAATCATTATTATCACAAAAGTATTATGCAACTTTGAATGAAAGAAGTCAAAGAGACTTATGAACAAAGATGTAAAGGGAATTAACTTTGAAGGCACTAAAGAAGCTGTGCCATTTCGTTATCACTAAGAAAAGCATACACTTTCTGAAGGATGGTTTTGAGATCCATCTTTTCACACTGAGGTCAACTGAGGGACTCTATTAACTCTCTCAAATGCTCACCGATGCTCCAGAAGGAAACACAATGCATTAATAGCCAGGGGTGTAAACTTTTGAACAAAATGAAGATGTGTACATATTTCTTATTTTGCCTAAATAGCATATTTAGTTTTATTTAGTACTGGCCTTCAGAAGCTACAAAAAATACTTACATGTTTCCCAGAAGACAAAATAAGTGAAATTTACCCTGATCTTATCATTCAAAATGTTTTCACCCCCCAGCTCTTAATGCATCATGTTTCCTTCAGAAGCATCAGTGAGTGTTTGAATCTTCTGTAATAGTTGCATATGAGTCCCTCAGTTGTCCTAAGTGTGAAAAGATGGATCTCACAGTCATACAGTCATTGATGGAAAGGGTTCAAATACACAAAAATGCTGAAGAACCAAAGAATTTGTGGGACCTTTAGGACAAACAAGAAACAATCAGGTAAAAAAAAAACAAGTGTATGTAAACTTTTGAATTAGGATTCAGCATCTGGTTTGAGGGTTTCATGAGATCACAATATCTTTTTATGTTAACAACTTTTTTCTCAGCCTTTCTTTTTACTCATAGCAATACGTAATTATAAGCTTAAATGAGCTTGGATTATGTGTTGGCTATTGTTAGCAACAGACAAAACTGTCTGGTTATATTTGTTGTTCTTTGTGCACCCAAAAAATGGCTGTACATACTGTACAAGGACACTTCTATCTTGCTATCATTAGTATGACAAAAGGGTACAGTATACATGTAGCATTAAGAAATTGGCTTCTCAATTTCATTATTCAAACATTAGCTGATTTGACATTATCCTTCAGCCTCACAGGCGACCTGTTACAGCAGGGATGTGCACTGCATATATCATTATTTTTAGCTTGGCATAGCTCCCAAAATAAAATATGACAACGGAGGGACTGAATATAATTTACACTGCCATTCTTGTTGCTTTTTTCCATGCTGGGTTACTTTGTGAAAGCTGTAGAAAACTAAAATGTCTTACTAATAGGTGAAATGCCTAAATGTTGAATTTGTTCATTACAAACACATAGCTTTTCACTCCACAAAGCATTAATTGATGGACTGGAGTCGTGTGGATTACTTGTGGATTGTTGTGATGTTTTTATCAGCTGTTTGGACTTTCATTCTGACGGCACCCATTCACTGCAAAAGATCCATTGGTGAGCAAGTGATGTAATGCTAAATTTCTCAAAATCTGAGGCCTGAGACAGTAAACTGACAGTAATCCTGGTAGTTTAAATAAATACAAAAATAATTAAACTTTATATTTCAACCCATTGATATAAAAGAGACATATTGAGGCTTTAACATTTACCATGTGCAGACCAATCCATGCATGACTCACTGCTTGAGTCACTCACACGTCTGAAAACTACTCTGAATGACCATTAAGACTATACGCTTATTATCAGCAATTCCACCCCAACACGCTCACGACAAACAAGAGCCTTTGATGAGTAAATAACATCACTGCTTCGTTGTGTTTATTTTAAACTCCTAAACTCCGCTAGGAATAATCTGTTTTCTGAGAACTTTCTACAGCATTTGAAGTTCTTCCGAGTGAGTATTTAGAGAGAAAAACTAAAGCGTGCAAGACCATAATGAATAATGGAACTAGAAACCTTGGGGTATGAAAAAGCTTGACTCTAAATAAGTGATCTAACTGTGTTTATCTTATATAGCCCAAGATCCAACTCATCCATCTGACTGAGAGCAACGTTATGGCATTTCTTTACTAGGTGTTACTAAGTGCCTCCCCTAACACGATTCCCCTGCTGAGCTATAGGCTCCTTGTTACTGGCTCCTGGCTACCACAGATAATTACTGAATGTCGCAGGACCTTCCATACTATGAAAGGCTATTTGTAGACTACTCTCATTTTCTTTCACTGAGGGAGAGTTCAGTCCATCTACAAATAGACAGTCTGTCATGTCTATGACATTTACTCATCCTAATGTTGTTTTAAACCTGTATGACTTTGTTTCTTCTGCAGAACATAAAAAAAGATATTCTGATGAACAATTTTTGTCCATACAACAAAAGTTAATAAGGTCTAAAACAGCATTTCAGATATGGACTTAACGATGCACCCCGAACCGGTTGAAATAGATACAAATATGTGACATTCAAATTGGTTAAGATGTTACTATTCTCGATACAGTTGGGGGTAGGAGTTATGAATGTATCTCTGACAGAGGTGGGACCAAGTCATTGTTTTGCAAGTCACAAGTAAGTCTCAAGTCTTTGCATTCAAGTCTCGAGTCAAGTCCTGAGTCAAGACAGACAAGTCACAAGTCAAGTCCCGAGTCAAGACGAGCAAGTCGAAGTCGAGTTGCAAGTTCTCAACTTTGAGCTTCAAGTCCTAAACAAGTCATTAGTGCCATTTGTCTCTGTATTAATTATTACAGTCAATTTAAAGTCAGTAATAGTTTATAGTAAGTACAATTGCAAAGATACAATAATTAGTGGTGTTTCATCAAGGAATTAATCATTGTTTGTGAACAAATATAGGACTAATTGAATGAATTATTTATTTTAAGTCCACTGTTTTATTTGTTTATGATTCAGTGATTTGAATGAATCAATTGAATCAGTTGGGGTCCTAGTTTTGGTATCAAAATATGTCATTTCCATACCAAAACTACATATTTTAGTCACCACTATACAGATTGATATTGAATATTTCCAACTTTTAACCCACGTGAGATAATCAATACACCACAAGAGTTTAAAATCAGCCCAAAAATGCGGATTTGGCTTACATCCAACATTAGCTGCATCCAAGGCAATTTAAATACTCCGCACATTGATAGCGACTCCATGATGCATAAAAATGATATTCAATATGTTTGAGGGATAAGAAAACAGTCCTGTGCAAGGCTTTAATACAAAAACGCACAAAATGAATGGAGACTGTAGGAAGCAAAAGCCAAATCCCGGACATTTTGGGTGATTTAGGAATCCCGGCCGGACACATTTTTTAAGTCCAAAAAGAGTATGTATGGTCACCCTAATTATGTAATACAAGTGCTAACTTAGCTAGTCCCTCTCTGGCTCAGTGCCAAAAAGCTGCGCTAATCATACCATTGTAATCATACGCTTCAGTAAACCAGCCTAAATCGATCAGAACTTTTTTTTTTTTTGAAGATAAAGCCATAAAGACTTGCCGAGTCACAGGGTTCAAGTCCAAGTCAAGTCTCGAGTCATTGCTGTCAAAGTCTAAGTCGAGTCTCAGTCTCAGGTCATCTTTGACTATGTCCAGTCAAGTCACAAGTCATGTGACTCGAGTCCACAACTCTGATATCTGAAGAGAAGTGACTGTGTTTAGAAAAATGTTGATAGCTTTTTCTTTTCATCTTAGTACTTACAAGCGCAGCGCTGCTTTGTTCACAGCAGTAACCAAGAAAATGCTGTATCGCTGCTGCCACCTATGGTCAGAGAGTGAATTTGCATCTCATTCATCTTGTCTGCTGTTTTTGTTTCGTGCACATATGTTTTATGTAGTATAATCTCACAAAGCTAAATTCACACCATTCTGTTTTTCTTTTCGGTCCTTCAGATTTCAAAATTATACAATCTAATTTAGATTAAAAACTGCCTGCATCTTTGTTTGGATTGCAATTAAAATGCAGTGGTTGTCTCTAATTTTAAATGGAAAGCACAGTAAAAGTCTTTCGTGTTTCGCAGAATAAAGAAAGTCATTTTTGGACAACATGAAGACAGGTTTATTTTTATTTATTTATTTATTTATTCATTTTTGCACATCCTAATAAAGAAATCAGCTATTCCGTCATGTTTTATTATTATTATTATTATTATTTAAAATTTAATTTTATAATTTAATTCAAAATGTTAATCAATAAATAAGGTGCTATTAACAGCTTATTTTGTACAAATAAAAAATTGTTGCTTTCACTGTATTTGATTGGGCAGTAGTGGGCAATAGTGAACAATTTAATTTAATTTAAATAATAAAAATAATAATAGCTAATTTTGTACAAGAGAATGAGATGATGCTTTTTAATTGTTTGAGCAGTGCTGAAAAATATTTAAAAACTCGTTTAGTTTTTGATTTTTGCAGGCATTCACCATTCCCACTGCCTGAATGTTTGAGCAGCAATGAAGAATAATTTACTTTAGAATAGTTTAATTTCATTTCATTTAAAACATTAATAATAAACTAAGTGCTATTAATAGCTTAGTTTGCATGAATACATTAGTTTTTTCTTTCAGTGTACTTGACTCATGTACACATTATTAATTCCTACTGCATGAATGTTTATGTGTGTATTTTTAATCACAGGCATTGGACAAGTGTTCTATTTCTGGGGAAATGACATTCTTACATGCACAGAGGTGAGTGGTACCATGCAGTTGCCCAGGTGAGAGAAAGAGATTGCTGGTCTCCTTCCCGTTAATTAACATGCTGTGTCCTTATACGCAGTGAATGCAATAAACAAAGGTCATCTCTGTGACTGTATCACCTGGAAGGAAAAATGATTACATAAAAACCCCTTCATGTTGGTGGTTCGGTGTGGGGTGTTTGCTGTAATGAGAGTCCTCTGTGTTCTTTGGACACAGTGAGTCACTGGTTTCATTCAGAGATGGATTTAAAATGCCTCTGCTTTGTTATTGAGGATTCTCAATACTATTTGGTAGATATCTGGCTCTATTCACTTGGGGTAAATTCGGCAATACCTCTGCCCAAACAAAATTGCTAAGATTGAAGTGGAAAGCTATTTTGAATACTAAGTTCTGATTTTTTTTCCTCCTCATAGTACACTTTGTTCTTTTCCAAAAGTGACAACTTGACCCACACAGGGAACAAACTCTTGGCCCGGTGGGCAAAATAAGTGGGATGTTTGTGCCATTGAGGAAAAAGGACTAAAATGATTCCCTGTGAGCCTGGTTGCCATGGACACAGAAGTGCCTAGATCCAAAAGGCAGAGAAAATAGACCCAATATTACAGGTTACTGGAAGTAACTTCACTCGTGCTGTTTTTCAATGTCTTAACGCAATAAATCATTGGGTTCGGACTGTAAAGATGGACCAGCAAATCTCTTCAGATTATAAAATCATAGATCTGTCCAGGAAGAACAATATTTAAACACTCTCTGGTGACAGGGGATCATGTTTAGCAACTTTAACTTTTGAGCATTTAAGGCATAACTTAAAATACAAAAAATTGAATTATGATATGATCCCATAATGAATAATGGTTTCAATAAAAGTCACAATTGTATAAAGTATAAAGAATTTAACTCAGAAAGAAAGAAACAGCTGTTTCATCAAACTTCAGCTGTACAAAAAGCTAGCATTTGCCTGCCATCTAGTGTAAAGCGTTTGACAATAAAACGAAGACAAGAATAGGGGGAAAAAAAATTAGTAAATGTGGTTACATTGTATACTATAACATTTTTGATATTATAATTAAGCTAATACGTAATATATTTAATATCCACAAGAGGGCGATATTCATCCGTTTGTCAATTTACCGTTTACTTGTTTCTAGGTAGATAAATCCATATCTGAACATTTTGGAAACCTTTTAGTAACTCTTATTACTAACATCAACAAAAATTACACAACATTATATTATAATACTAGTTTGTGCATATTCAAATCGGTAAACAAACATGTTATTCATACTACTTTATCATGTAGCCTAACTTTTTTTATTTGATTCTTAGCATTGTATATTTAACAATGAATTATTAATGAACATTATTATAAAGTGAAACTTAATTTAGTAAACAATGGATTTTTAAAGCTCTCATTGGAGGAAATAGGTCATTTTATGTTAATTAGATTTAGTTAGTTAAAAAAAAATATCAGTATATGTTCGTAACAAAGGGATATATTGATTAATTAATAGTTAACTTACAAATAAATTAATTAAAATTGATCTTAATCCTATGATTAAACAAAAACGCCCATTAGTCATCACAAACTTGCTTAGCCTGAGCAAAGTGAGCATCGATGAAGAAATAAACAAATACCACGTGATAACGCCGTCTGATTTAATTTGAATACGAAATTACATATACAAATACATAGTGAATAGTTTAATTATATTATTATTGTATTGGAACCATACCTGACCGATTACCTAGATTACAAGCTTTCTTTTTTCTATTCTTCCTATTCAGTTTCTGTTGAGGTAATTGCATTGTTATCATTTTTTTTTTTAAATGAACACTGAAGGCTCACGTATGTAAAAATATTATGTTAAAATCATTTTTTTTTTTTTTTTTTTTTACTTTTTTGTCTGTGGAGGTAATTAATAACGGTGGATGGTTTTATGATTGCGATTGGATGAATCCGCGCATGCGCACTCGGGCGCACAACTCAACTTGAAGTCTGAAAGTTTGGCCGCTGTTCCTGGGGGAGACACGTTCAACTCACAATAATATGAGGGACGCTCGGGATTATATGCTGATTTCGGACACATACATCTGCTGAAGGAAGTTTATCAGTTCAGATAACGTTAGGAGTTCTTATTACATTAGAAGGTGAGCCATTTTCCGATATTTAAAAAAGCGATTAAGCAGTAATAACGCACTTCATCTGTATCGCACCTGAGAGTCTTTAAGCGTTTTATAGTTAGAATGATTTTTTTGTGTTTTTCTATGCATTTTTCTTTTGTTTACTCATTCTTTTTCTTCGTTTTTCAGCAGTTTAAATGAATGTAAGACATTACAATTATTAATTTGTGCAAAATCACTATTTTTTACGTTTGTACCAGATTAAAAAAGGGAAACGTCCGCTTTTTGGAAGGTAATGCTATTTTAGGGTATGAGCTGCAGTAACTCAGTATCTCTCTTTTTTAATTTGTGGGTGTGTATTTTGTTGGAGAATATCCTTATTTACAGTTCTGAATCCGCTTGTGGGTGTGACTCTTGGTGTGTGAATGAATCCTAAATCTGAAGTTGATCATGATTCTGTGTAAACAAAGTTAAATGACTGTCTTTCCCTGGTGCTGTAAAGACTTTAAACCTGGAGCGTGTAAGTATATCCTGTGTTTACTGTAACTTTCAGGGAGGAACTGTGGCCTTTCACAGTGGAAAAAGGTCAGCTATGACATCAGAGATTTTTTTTTTTTTTTTTTTTTTTTTTATTCTTCAAATATAAGACCCCAAATTGCTTCCATGCAGGCTTAAAGTGTGGGTCAGATGTTTCCTATCTTGTCCTCCACATGTTTCCTTGTATTCATTTGAACAAACCACAGACAAGCTACAGAATGTCAGAATCAAAGCATTATCAATGCAGCCGTTTGGGGGGGGGGGGGTTATGTGATCACATACAGTATACTGTATGATATGTGATCACATACAGTACAGTCAAACCAAAATTTATTTAGACACTTTATCACAGTTTATTTGCTAAAAATGGTAATTGTTTAGAAAATGGTAGTAAAATATGACAAGAACTCAAGAGATAAACTGTGTTAGAAGGAATTCATCTTGATAATGTCAGATAACATCGATAGAAAGGTATGTAATGGATTACAATCAACCAAAAAAATCAGCGTTAATATGACAATATTTACGCAACTAACAATACTTTGTTGTCCAATTATCAAGCAATGCTTAATTTTGTTCAGTCTGTGGTGTAAAAACATTAGCCACATATATATATATATATATATATATATATATATATATATATGTGTGTATATCCCCTATATATATATATATATATATATATTTGTATGATCATGTCATGATCATGTTAAATGATCCTGTATTTAATAAGAACCCATTTCTGGATTGTGTCGATCAAGGGCGTTAATGGTGAGAGATAGCTATGGTGAGAGATGTGTCTCTGGTCTTTATCGGTCGACAGCTCACTCCTCTTTAAGAGGAATGCTGCTATCATCCCTTGCCATTAAAGCACTTTATCAAACCAAGTGATACGAGATGGGATATGCGTTTACTTTTAATCAAAAACTTGAAAGAAGCAATGTGGAAATCTCAACTTGCACACTCCAACATCCAACCGAACCATTAGTAGCGGATGGAACTTTGCCACTGAGCTGATTTAATGCTTAGGCCACATATGTGTCACATCTGTGTGTTTGTATAACGTATAGTTCAGTAGCACGATCCGTCTGAGATATTAGGAGTATTTAGGACGAGGCTCAGTCTGAATAACGGCACGGGCAACGGGTTGTTTTTCTTTCAGACTACCCCCACTCCATCCCCTATCTCCACATCTGGCCAACGTCAGAGTATGTAAATAAATCAAATTGACTTCTACCTTTGTACTCGAAGGACCGTCTGGGCACCAAGCCAGCTAGTCACAACCATCCCTCCTACAGTGCTTCAGTTAACAACCCTGTAAGGCAATATGCGGTCTGCCTGATTTATCGTATATTTACTAGTAAAGCACGCAAATTAATTTTCACAAGGGGCTTGACAGTGCTTTGGCCTAAGGGTGGGCTGTACCATATCTATGTTTAGAGGAAGTGCTGATTGTGAAGGTATGTGGAGGGAGCGCACATCTGGAGGAGTTTTTCAGGAATCAGGGAGAAGGGGGATGTTCTCGATGGAGTTGGTCATCTGGGTCATGGAGCCACTGGTGCATGGTACACATACGGAATATTTAGTACTACAGCCAATTAAGTCTGTTTTTTCCCCTCTTTCCGTATGGAAATGTAATTCCTCAGTCCATTTGTGACTGATTAAAATCTCCAGTTTACTACTGGAAAGTATTGTTTAAAAGTTTGCTTGCAGCCAAAGATCACTTCACGCTATCACAAGGGGCTCGCTTTTATCCATATGATTTTCCGTCCAGGCTTCGTGAAATGGAAAATCAAAATATCTGTGAAAAGAACACATCAGAGCTGGTTCTCATCAGAGTGGATGGAAACACAATATGTGTGGTCATACTTGAGCTTAGTTCACAATGCTTAAACTGGTCACATCTAAGCAAATATTCACTTTCAGAGTTTCTCCTTGTACTATTTACAGAAACTGCCAGATATTCAGGGCTTCCCCATAGGAAGTGATGCAGGCAGCTGACTAAATACAGCTCTTTTTCCCTCCGGGGATGTGGAGAATGTTTTCTTTTAGCCAAAAGTAACTGGAAAAGCTGTGGATTTCAAGCTGGGCGGACCTTCGCTTTGGCCAGTGTTTCTACAGGTGGTCATTTGTTTGAATGTAATTCAAATCCAGTGGATTGTAACTTATTTTAGCACTTTCATTAATTAATTCATTCATTCATTCATCAGTCAAGTTTCGGTGAGGCTCTGCTTCAGGAAGAAGTTTGATTTGGTCATGGGGTTTTAAAACAGCTTTTATTTGCAGTGTATTTTGAACGAGCTTTTTTTGACCTGACAAAATCTAATATCCATAAACAAACTCTTGCCTGCTCCTCTTGCTACAGAAAAACTGTGAAGTGACGTGGGCCGGTCTTGCCCTTTCTGCTTTCTGCAGTCCTTGTTGATCAGATAAGTTCATAATTGAATAGGTTCGTGTTAGAATGAGAATGTGGCTTGTTTCTATGCTCTTTCTCTGGGGGTCGGTGGTAAATGGACAAACAAAGACCTCTGTGTTAGTTGTTGAGAGTTCCAGCTCTCTTGCAGTTTGTAACGAAATTAAGTAGGTAATTTTTGGGAGCGTTTTACCCCACTGTTTGGCTTGTAATTGTGACCAGCAGTGTAGTCCTATATAGTGCTGGGTCAGTGTGGTTTACTAGTTGCTCAACAAACAACTGATATATTGTGTTATCTTTGATATTTTTAGATTTTAGATTTTAGATATTTTTAGTTTGCATAGTAAAACTTGTGTAACTTGAGTATATTTGTATTCATCCCCCTTTATAGCTCTGCTGTGAAATCAAACACATTTAGAAGGATATGTTTTACCATTGCATTCAATCTGTTTTTTGAGTTTCCTTCAGAATCATAATGCAATGCAACTATTAAAATAGTAGAACTAACTATAAACTTATCTTGAGACCCATTTATTCTGTTTTCAGCTTGAAGTCAACCTATCGTATGCTATTATTAATATGAACAGTTATTAGAATTTGAAACATTGTGGTTAAATTAGTAAATGCAATATAATATTACATTTAAACACAGTATTGTGTTTGTCCTTCCTGCGTTAGTTATTTTAGTGTTTAGCTTATTTCTTATTATTTGTAATATCTAAATGAATATATTTCTTAACATTTTGTATTAACTTAAATATTTTTTAGTCCCTTTTTTTTAGTTTCAGTTTAGTTGCTATTTTTTTATTTTATTTATTTTAAGTTTTCATAAAAAAATTTAGGCAACACTTTAGAATAAGGTTCATTCATTTACATTAGTTAAGAGTAAACAACGTCTACAACATTTATTAATTCTACTTAATGTTAATTTCAACATTTATGTGTGTTTTTGTGTTTGTTAACATTAGTTAATGCACTGTGAACTAACATGAACAAACAATGAATGACTGTATTTTTAATTAACTAAAATTAACAAAGATTAATAAATAGTGTAATAAACGCATTGCTCATTGTTCGTTCGTGTTAGTTGATACATTAACCAATGTTAACAAATGACACCTTACTGTAAAGTGTTACCAAATTTAATTTTATTTTATCGTTATTTGAATTAACTGAAATTATTTTAATAGTTCATTTTTAGTTAACAATAACAACACTGTTCTGCATACCTTAAGGGTTGCAGTATGATTTATTTATTTTTTTTAAACACATTTGAGCAGCTGCTTATACATGTTTTGACATGTGTTCGTAAGTGAGGCATAGCCGTCTATTAGGCTTAATTTGCCTTGCTAATATAAATTAATTTTGAAATCGTAATTACAAGGTTCATTCAGGGATCCAACCTGTTGGGTGGAGAAGGAAAGCTTCTGGCGAGCTGTAGGCCAGTGCCACTAACAGACTGGACATGAAGCCTGTGGGACTTTGTTTTGAAAGTCTGGAATTCCAAGCATTCCAACGCACAGCGGAGAAAAATCCTGGGAGAATCGTGTCATTATCCCACACGAGTCCTCCCATTGCGTAGTGAGAAAGAAACGCCTCATATCAGTGCCAGGCAGGAGAGAGACCATCAGATAGATGGAATTGTTGTTACAAGATATGCCATTTATGGACCAATAATGACCTTTAAAAAAGAAAAAAAATGAGCGAGAGCAATGGCCTTGCTTACCTTTAAGTCTTACATTTGCAGGTTTCAAGAAAGGGGATCATGATGTGCGATGCAAGTGAAATGCTGGCAGCTGCTCTGGAGCAGATGGATGGCATCATTGCAGGTACAACTGAATAAATGCTAAACACCCTACAAAAATGATTCTTTCATTTTCTTTCAGACCCAACCTTTTTTTAGGGTCATTGCACATCCGTAAACTTGCATGGAGAATAAATCTGCACTGTGAGTGTTTCTGCAGATTGTACGAACTGAAAGTTTGCGTAGTGAGCACCATTACGAGCTTTTTCCATTATTTCAGCACTGATGAAATCTAATGCTTATTCAGTATGCGACCACATTATCGTCCATCTCTGGGAACATCAGGGACACATCAGAGAAAAATGAATGTCTTTGCTCGGAGCAAGAGTGAGTCTCTGGAAGGTTATGAAGGTTTTCCATCCCCTATGTAATTATGGCAGTGGACGATAAGCCACCCGAGAAGTGCGGTTACAGTCATCCAACCTGTGTTTTGTTTTGGAAAGTGCTGAAAGTGGCTAAAGCAAAACATACAGGTTTAAAGTGAAGTCACTCAAAAAATTACATTTAAAATAAAATAAATTCAGTAATTTACTTACTCCCATTTTGTGTTTATTTTTTTGGAATACAACCACACAGTCATGTTCCAAAAATGACGGAAAATATTAAATTGAAGTTTAATTGTAAATAGAAATCCTTAAATCCCTTCACTAATCCTCATTTCCTGCACTTGCATCAGGTTCTAAGGCTATGAACTACACCAATGGCCTTTTTGATTGTCAGTCGCCAACTTCCCCATTCCTGGGTAGCCTTCGGGTGCTGCACCTCTTGGAGGACCTGAGGGCTGCGTTGGACTTGATGGATCCCGAGGAAAAGGAGGGTCTACGCAGTCAGGTGTCCGAAACCACAGCTGAGGGTCTGATGGAGTGGCTACAAGGCCGACTGGTGGGTTTACTTGTTTAAAAAAAAAAAAAAAGCTTTAATGAAGTTTTGGACACAGTTTTGTAAATTGTTAGATGCAAAAATGATTACTGACTTTTTCATACAATGTATTCGTCCGTAAGATTTCGTCCCTTTGCATTTTCCAGTCATGATTCATCTGGGTTAAGCACATTTCAGCTCTCCATCCCCTTTTTCCATATTTAACCTGAAGCATGCATGCTTTGTGAAATTTCCACTCCTGGGCAGCAAATTCTTATGTGAAAACCTTTCACATGCATCTCATATAGCAGAGTATCATCCGTACAAACCCACATGACTCACCGATGGCAGCATGTGATTTTCTTTTTCAGGTCCCACTGGCGTTTGACTGAATATGGTCATTTCGGTTCATTGCACTGCGTTTTGTTGACTGTTTAGAGCTTGCTATTTCAAGGATGCAATATGTATCACACTACACAGTTAGTAAATCTGCTGTGTCTATTTGGAAATGTTTTTATGCATGTTTAATGTAGAATGAAACTTCATCTAGCACTCTAAGCAGTTGTTTATGTTTCCAGACCAATGGCCATGGATCTGCAGCAGGGGATTTGGTCTACCAGGAGCGACTCTCACGCTTGGAAAGTGACAAAGAATGTCTAGTGCTCCAGGTGTGTTGTCAAAACCAAGTCGAGAGATTTGGGTTGTGTGAGATTTTTCTTGTCAGGTTTGAGGTTGAAATTGCTGAAAACTGCTATTGTAGTTTCTAAATGTCACGCATCACATAAACTCAATAACTGTCCACTCTGATCCCCCAGGTAAGTGTTCTGACAGACCAGGTGGAAGTTCAAGGAGAAAAAATAAGGGACTTAGACTCGAGCCTTGAGGAACACCGCATGAAACTGAATGCTACAGAAGAGTTACTACAGCAGGTGTGTGGTCTCTTTTATAAGCTTATGTCCAATAACAGAAGTGCACAGCATTTAAAGAGCAGGTCATATGGGTTTTCGAAAAATATCATTTTTTGCCATTTGTAATGTAGCTATCCTTCAATGTAAACAGTCTGCAACATTGTTAATAAAAAAATGTTATAAATAAAGATATTGTCTCTCAAAAAAACTTGAACCACAAGTTTTGTTGTGTGCTTTTCATTTTACCAAGGACTGCTTTTTTTAATCTTGGCAAGTTCAATGCGGGTTTCGTAAAAAAGCTTGTCCATGATAAGATAAGTCTGTACCTTCTTTATTTGGACTAACAAGCCAAACCACAACCTGAAATCTGATTTTCAATTGAGTGCTCAAAATATCTGTTTTTTGTCTGCTAATTTGTGATGTATACCTAGTGCAGCTTTAGGTTTTCAGGTAAGCCACAACATTACAGTCTTACTGAAATGGTTCTGATAATTCTCTATTAACCCATTATTTCCTAAGAATGTGTTGATTAATGTAGACTGTCGTTCTAATTACTTCGTGTAATAATAAAATTTTTTGCCATATTTTGTTTTGTGTAATAATGATGGTGAATACAAAACACATGAACAGGGGTATCATGAAAAACAACACTGATCATTTGATTTCATACAGTTGAGGTCAAAAGTTTACTTACTCCTTGCAGAATCTGCAAAATGTTAATTATTTTACCAAAATAGCAGGGATCATACAAAATAAATGCTATTTTTTTTTTTTTAAGTTACCTGGTTGTTTTAACATTTTTGGTTCAGTCAACTCGAAAAACGTTTATTCAATGTGAAATGTTCCATTTTTACTAAGTAACAACTTGGATATTTGAGTTGTTTCAACTTAAAATTTTAAGGTAGCGGAGTAACAAACACAGCTGTTAAGTTTAACGAACACTATTTTAGTTAAGTCAACTCGAATATCTAAGTTGCCACTTAACATTTCAACTTGAATAAACTGAGTTGACTGAATTTAAAATTTTAAGGCAGCAGGGTAACAAATTATTTTAAGTTGACTCAACAAATTGTGTTTTTTGTTTTTTACAGTGTAGTCCACAAAAGAAAATAAGAATTAAATTTATAAAAAATTATAAAAATGTACAGTTTAGCAGCTAAACTTAAGCTGTGGGCATGATTCAATTGCATTATATATGGGAAAGGTCAATCACAACAGACTTGGCCAGCTGACCAATCAGTGCAGAGTAGGCTTGGAAGGGAGGGGTTTACAGACCTTAAACTCAGAACTGCTTTGAACGAATCATTTCGAACTCATTGCAAAATGATTAAATGTATATTCTGAGAAATGTATTTTCTGACTGTAGATGCATTTAAACCTGTTGTAGGGGACTCCGACACAGTATTAGGACACTTTAAAATACCATATGACCTGCTCTTAAAGACACATTGTTGTAAGAGTGGTCAGTATTAAAGGAATCGATTTCCAAAAAATGAAAACCAATATGTAAATTGTTTGTAGGAGCTGCTTAGCAGGAGTGCTTTGGAGACGGAGAAACTGGAACTGCTGACTGAGGTATCAAGTCTGAAACTAAGACTAGCTGCTGCAGAAGGGGATTGCAGAGAAAGTGAGGTAAAGAGCACATGTTTGCATCATCACCACTGTGAAATTTCATAGGGCACAGAGTTCCACAGCCCTAATAAATTACAGTCTCCAGTCGTTAATCAGAACATTAAAAGTGCTCCGAATGCAGAACAGAATGAGCTGCACTGACAATCTGAACATTTAATGAAATTAAACCTGGCTATTATGGTTTGACCACCCTGTGGTTTCCATAGTGACATTCATTGCTGCTTAAGCCCCCAGCTTTATCCAGCAGAGGGTGAGAGTAAAACGCTTGGTGCCAGAGCCATTTCCTGTTCTAAAGCTTTTTTGCCCCGTTTGAGTCTAGACTACACTGGACCCATTCAGCTTTCTCTCACTTGCATGAGGGAGTTTTAGAAACCAGAAATCCACAGTGGACCTAAAGAATGGGCTAGGTTTCCTCTGTGTTGGATGAAAATCTAGATTTCATTTTAAGTATACTTTTAAGTTCTCAGTTTCAGTGTTTTGCAAGTCACATATTTCCTCTTGACACTTTGACCTATAGATCTCATGCTCTGTCTCTATAGGGTCTTTATCAGGATGTGAAAGACATGCGCCTTCAGTTGACTTCTATGGAGGACGAGAGACAAGAGTATGAGAGAAGTCTTAACTCTACCAAAGTACGAATGCCTCATGGTCAGGTGATAATTACACAACATAAGATTAACAGCAGTGAAGTGTAACAGCAAGCGCTTGCCTATGAATCACTTTACCACACAGAGAAATCCTTGTGTAGTTCGCTCTAACCTTCAGGACTAGCCACTGGAATGTGCCAAGCTAATGAAATTTATCCACATGCTCAAAGCAGGACAAATTTATGTAGCTAGACAGGATCATGTAAAATCACGTCTCTTGTTCTAAGTAAATTTGGGGTTGGCACACGGTAAGCTTATTTTTAGTTCTTGAACTGAATCTGAACTAAAGATGTTAATTGTGGTCTTTATTGGTCAGGAGGAGCTGATATCACTACAAAAGCAGTTGGAGGAGAGAGAACAGGCATTTAGAAGACTGCAGGACCAGGAGATGCCAGGAGCCAGAAACGCAGAACAGTCACAAAACAGAGAGAAAGGTACAATATGCACATTGTGCTATGTACAGTTGAGGTCAAAAGTTTGCATACGCCTTGTCAAATCTGCAAAATGTTAATTATTTGACCAAAATAAGAAAGATCATACAAAATGCATGTTATTTTTTTTAGTATGGACCTGAGTAAGATATTTCACATAAAGGATGTTAACATATAGTCCACAAGAGAAAATAATCATTAAATTTGTAAAAAATAACCCTTTTCAAAAGTTTAAAAAACTATTCAAAACCTGAATGATCCACAGCTGTCTTTTTGTTTGTTTGTTTGTTTAGTGATAGTTGTTCATGAGTCCCACTGTTTTTCAGAAAAATCTTTCAGGTCCTAATTTTTTTTTTTTTTTTTTTGCACCCATTCCAATAATGACTGTATGGTTTTGAGATCCATCTTTTCACACTGAGGACAACTGAGGGACTCATAAGCAACTATTACAGAAGGTTTAAACACGCACTGATGCTCCAAAGGAAAAAAACGATGCACTAAGAGCCAGGGGTGTAAACTTTTGAACAGAATGAACGTGTACATTTTCCTTATTTTGCCTAAATATCTTTTTTTTTTTTTTTTTTCATTTAGTACTGCCCTGTGAGCATTTTGAACCTTCTGTAATAGTTGCATATGAGTCCCTCAGTTGTCCTCAGTGTGAAAAGATTGATCTCAAAATCAAACAGTCATTGTTGCAAAGGGTTCAAATACAAAAAAATGCTGAAAAACCCAAGAATGTTTGGGACCTGAAGGTTTTTTTTTAAGAACAGTGGGTAGTTTAACTGTTCAGGACAAACAAGGAGCTCATGAACAACTATCACTGAACAAAAACTGCAGCTGTGGATAATTCAGGTAACAACACAGTATTAAGAATCAAGTGTATGCACACTTTTGAACGGGGTCATTTTTATAAATTCAACTAGTCAACTTAAAATAATTTGTTACCCTGCTGCCTTAAAATTTTAAGTTCAGTCAACTCGTAAGTTTATTCAAGTTGAAATGTTAAGTTGTACTAAGTGACAACTTAGATATTTGAGTTGACTAAACTAAAATATTGTTTTTGTTACTCGGCTGCCTTAGATATTTTAGTTGATTTAACTTAAAATTTTAAGTTATCACTTAGTAAAATGTAACATTTTAAACTTTTTTTTCGAGTTGACTGAACTTAAAACTTTAAGGCAACCAAGTAACAAATTGTTTTTTACACTGTATTTTATGTGAAGTATCTTATTCAGGTCAGAACTAAATAATAAATAGCATGCATTTTGTATGATTCGTCCTCTTTTGGTCAAATAATGAACATCTTGCAGATTCTTCAAGGAGTATGTAAACTTTTGACCTCAACTGTATGTAATCCAATGATCAGTGTTGTTTCTCATGATATCTCTGCTTCATGTGTTTTGTATTCACCATCATTATTCATGCTGATTGGCATGAGTGGAAAACATGACTAGTCTTAAGACTTTTGGACTCCACTGTGTACACTATCTAAAGGGAGTCCTGCACAGAACCATTTTGCAGCCATTAAATCCACTATTAAGCGAATGACACAGGAACAAAAACATTTTTATGTTGGAATGAGGGAGAAACTATCCCATTTCCAGCACATTGTAAGCCCAAGGAAAACAGTGTTGGAATGTATGAGGTATATGAAGGTTTGTATTACACACGTCTAGACACGCTTTTTGATTGATGGTGACCTGATTTTGGCTGTAAACGTACCTGCTCTTATAACACTGATTTGCAACATGTGCTTGTATTGTCTCACATTGTTTATTTATTACTGCAACTCATCTTTACTTCATGTGACAGTTTTGTTGTTTCTGGGGTGTTAATTTTAGTGATTCCAGAGATCTAAAAATGCATCAAAGGCCTCAGTTTTGTTCTGAAATCTTTAGCATGTTATGTATGCTATAAGATGCTATTTGTGGAGTTGTTTTTTGTGTTCAGACATGGAGGTGCAGAGAATGAGAAGTGCTGTTGAGTCCTTGAAGGCTGCTAATGAAGAGAAGGTAAACAATATGATGTCCCGCTATTTTGCTGTGACGATCACATCAACCACCTGCCAGCACACACATTATTTCACAGACTGTAGCTTCTAATTAAACCATCTCCACAATCTTTCTTATTAAACAGATTTTGCGTGAATGTGTGCATGTAGAAGTAGATATAAAGAACCAGTCAAAGCATTTATTACTTTTATTCAGCAAGTATGCATAAAATCGATCAAAAGCTTTCAAAAACTGTATTTTTATATATATATATATATATATATATATATATATATATATATATATATATATATATATATATAATTAATATATTAATTAATTAATTATATATTTTAACAAGCTGTTTCAGGATTCTTTAAAAAATTAAACATTAAAAAATGTTTTTATTTAAAATATAAATCTTTTGTAACATAACAATATAAACTACCATTTAAACATTATTAATAGTTTTATTCACCAAAGATTTGTTACATTTATAAAAAGTGATAGCAAAGACTTATATTGTTAGAAAAGATTTCTATTTTGAATAAATGCTGTTCTTTTTACTTTTTATTCAACAAAGAATCTTAAAAAAAGAATAACAGGTCCCCCCACCCCCCACAAAAAAAGAAAACAGGACAACTATTTCCAACATTGATAATAAAAGTATAAAAAAAAAATAAAAAAAATCTGCATTAGAATGATTTCTAATGGATCATGTGAAACTTAAAACTGGAGTACTGAAGCTTTGCATCACAAGAATAAATTATATTTTAAAATAGAAAACCATTACTTATTTTACAATATTACTATTTTTTCTGTTTTTTTGATCAAGTAAATGCAGCATTAATGAGCATTAGAGAATAAAAAAAACATAAAAAAAAAAATCGTACTGATCCCAAACTTTTGAATTGTTTTAAATTAATTTGTTTCATATGATATTCAATTTTATATTGTTTTAATCTGAAACTTTTTAGGATTTGAAGATAAAAGAGCTGCAGCAGTCTCTGATCCGTTACAAGCGAGTTCAGGATATGGTGATGTCCGTGCAGGCATCGAAAGGTGAGATGTCAATGGCACACTTTTATGTCGTTCTTTTGTTTATACGTTATTTCCTTTTGGGGGAAAAATGCTCATGTTACAATGGGCATGCTATAAACAATTAAATAAATCAAAACCTGTTGGCTTTCAAAAACCTCTGAGCATAAGCCTTTCTATTTCTTTAACTTCTGCTATAATGTAAACCTCCTGATCTTTAGTAGGTGAATCTCCTATTACCATTTACAAGGTACTTGATGCCAGTAATATTTTAAACGAGATTTATTGCTTAATCAGTCCCTCTTGTGTCTTTTTCAAAAAGATTTTGATCTCAAGAATATTTCCCAGAAAGCTTTTGTCTGCATCCCAGTCTAATAGCCTGGCTGATTTATCCTGCCTTATGACTTGTGCTGTTTTCCCAGACAAACCCAGGGATGACGACACAAGAGAAGGGCTGTGTGACACTGAGATGGTCTCCACAGGAGGCGCAGAGGAAACTGATGAAGTATGAAGGGTCTTACACACACACAGACACACGGTTATGTACACAGGATGTTCCTCAGACTTCCTTTTAGACCCCCTCCTTGCATTACTTTCATTGTGATGGTCTGACAGCGAATAACAATTTAACCATAACTACTTTTTTTTTTTTTGACGGGGAATGTCTCTGTTGTTTTTGTTTGGGAGTTGCATCCTGTGACTTCAGGTCATTTCAGATCAGTAACTCCTCAGAGAAAATACTTCTCTCTTGCATATTCGCATTTATCAGTGTTGTTGTTTCTTACACAGCCTCAGCTCATTCCGTGTTCAGAGCTGCTCCCTGAAGTGACCACACACAAATCTGCAGCTGAGACCACTGACAGGTCTGTTTACTCACTCTAGACATTTGTTATTCCTACTGTGTTCATACAAAGATGTATTGATGTTCAAGTATTTTCCATGGTTGGGGAACAAAGCAGATTAAAAGAATAGATCTGTATTGATGTTCATGCACTTTCTATGAATAGTGTACAAAATAGGACTTAAAAAATGTATAAAATAATAAAAACTTTTTTTTAAGTTAAAAAAATTAAGGTAAATATAAGAATTATAAAAAAAAACCCAGATAAAATTCATCATATGTGACCCTGGACCACAAAACCAGTCATAAGTGTAAATTTTTCAAAATAGAAAAAAATCTGAATATTGAAAAAATGGCCTTTAAAATTGTCCAAATGAAGTTCTTAGCAATGCTATTATTAATCAAAAAATTAAGTTTTTATATATTTATGGTATGATTTTTGGCATAAAAGAAAATTTGATAGTTTTGACCCATACAATGTATGGTTGGCTATTGCTACAAATATCCCTGTGCTACTTAAGACTGGTTTTGTGGTCCAGGGTCACATATCTTACATATCACCTTCTTCCTGACAGTCATGGGATTTGTGCCGGTATTGCACATCTTTATTGTAATTTATTATTACATTATTTAATTTGTGACTGATTTGATTTCTTTCTTTTTTTAGTATCGCTGAAGTACAGCAGCCTGAAAGGTCTCGTTTGACAAGCAATAATGAGGTACCAACTTAATCTATATGAGAAATTATGAAATAGATGGCTGTAGTTTAGAAAATGGTGATTAAAATATGACAAACTGTCAGTACAAATTAATCTTGATAATTTCAGATAATTTTGATAGAAAGGTTTGTAACAAAACAAGGACAGGTCAAAGTGCCAAATCAAATTTTTGATTGGTAGTCCACTGTATGAAGAATTTTTGGGTATAATGTCACAGTTTACTTTATTTTGCTATCCTCACTTACATAAATTAACTATAGTGTTCTGCACCCACTAGTAAAAAATATCAAAAAGTATATCTGTTGTCTGAATAATTTTTGGTTTGACTGTAATAAGATCCAGTAAAAAAGGATTTGCATATTTATCTTTCGGGCACCACCTGTTGGTTAAAAACTCTAGTTGCACACACTAATGTCACTGTTCTCATTTAAGCACAATGGCTCCCCCTACAGCATCTCTCATCACCCAAGCCAGCACACTTTACAAGTTCATTGTAAAATTAGATCAACATGAGCCTGACAAAAAACTCTATTACAATAAAACTGTTTATTACTAAGCATCTAATTTGTTTTTAAATAGAACTTGGGAGCTTTTTAGAAGCAGAAGTGCAATATTATAACTTAAGATCTGCAAACTTGCTTGTAATGCTTCAGGATGATACCAGTAAAAATGGAGGCTCTCCATCCAACTCCCCAACTCAGCCCAGCTCAGGAGGCAACGAGAGTTTTGGCTCTAAAAAAACACGTTCCTCTTTTGGACGTGGCTTTTTCAAGATCAGAGGCAACAAGATGACTAGCAGCGCTCCCAATCTGGGTGAGTGAGGCCAAACGCTTCTTTGTAAGCCTATTTATTTAAAACTTGCTTTTTTACCTGCATTAATAATTCATAGGAATTATACATGATGAAAGCTGAATACATAAGCTTTCCATTGATATATGGTTTGCTAGGATGGGACATCTCAATTTTGTTTATCGAGATATAACTATTCATTTAAAATCAGGAATGTGAGGGTGCAAAAAATCTAAATATTGGGAATATCGCCTTTAAAGTTGTCCAAATTAAGTTCTTAGCAATGCATATTACTAATCAAAAATTACGTTTTGATATATTTACGGTAGGAAATTTACAAAATATTTTCATGGAACACGATCTTTACTTAATATCCTAATGATTTTTGGCATAAAAGAAAAGTCCCATACAATGAAATTTTGGCTATTGCTACAAATATACCCATGCTACTTAAGACACATATTTCTTGGCAGGTTTTTTGTAAGATTCTTTATATTAATGGATTATTGGTTATATATTGGCAGTTGAAGGAGAGCGCAAGGGGACAGAGCACTTGGATTTGGCCGGAGTGCAAACTCAGAAACCGAAAGCATTAGAGACGCTCTCGCCTGAAGGGAAGAAGAAATCCAAAGGGATCATGAAGTTATTTGGAAGGTCTTTTACCGTGTTTTTTAGTAAGCTTCACTGGTTATTAGGAGGAAGATTTTAACTTTTATGCATCCCTACGTTAGGATGAAGAGAAGTCAGTCCACCTCCTCCGACCTGGATGATTCTCCAGAGTCTGCGTTTAGGAGAGGAGGAGTCCGAGCCACAGCGGGACCCAGACTGGGCTGGTCACGTGATCCACAACGAAGCAATAATAAGTACATACAGTTTGTTTGTTAAAAGTTCGTTCTTTTCTTTTGTAACACTTTTAATATGTTGTAAATGTCTCTGTCAGCGAGCTGGACAGCCCGTTTTCTCGCTGGAGTAAAGAGCAGGTGTGCGAGTGGCTGCAAAAACAGGGATTGGACTTGTATGTAAACCAGGCGCAGCATTGGATCAGCTCTGGACAGACATTACTGAAGGCATCTCAGCATGATTTAGAAAAGGTTTTCCTGAAAAGCCCCACATTTTCAAACATGCACGTACTTTTAGGATTTCTCAATTTGTAACTTTTGGTTATTCTGTGAAATTTCTGACTGTGCTTTAGGAAATGGGCATCAGGCATCCTCTACACAGAAAGAAACTGCAGCTGGCTCTACAGTCGCTGGGCTCAGAAGAAGAAGATGCCATGGGTAAACTGGACTACAGCTGGGTTACTCGTAAGTAACAATAATCATACCCAGATGTTTGTGAATACAGTTGATTTACAAATGTTATTTAGAACTGATAAACCTAGTAGTAGGGATGCACCATTAAACTTTAATTACATTTTATTATTATCCTTTATCTTAAAGGATGGCTGGATGACATCGGCCTGCCTCAGTATAAATCTCAGTTTGACGAGGGCAGAGTGGATGGCCGCATGCTTCACTATATGACTGTGGTAGGTGCAAAAAATGGCTTAATTTAACATAAATTACTTCTTGTACTAAAACATGTAGTAGAAAACGTAGCTGTGGTTTACTAAAAGCCTTAAAGGCATCAGGGCTAAAGTGGAAAGAACAAAGACACAGGTCTTTAGGAAGTTTTATTTGTCCATGGGCATCTTCCTATTCTGTTCTTCTCTTCTTATCGCTAGGAAAAGCAGTGAAGACCTACATCGATTTTCTTGTTGCCCTTTGACTGAAAATTACAACCAAAAGCCATACGATGTGGCAGTGTACACAGAGTGCAACCATTTTACGTCATCGTAATAATGGCACCCCCATAGTCCAAAATGTATATAAAACAATTAGGATTTTTTAAATGACGCAATAGTTCATGGGTTTTCTACGACATATTTTAGTAAGATACATCATTAATTTTATATTAAGCCATGCAAATCTTAATACACAGGGTTTACTTTAATATTACCGTTTTGAAATACCTTTTAATGTATGTTAAAGTGTAATTTATTCCTGTGGTGACACAACTGAATTTTCAGCAGCATTTACTCTAGTCTTAAGTGTCACATGATCCTTCAGAAATCATTCTAAGATGCTGATTTGGTGTTTAAGAAACTATTAAATTATTAATGTTAGTAACTTTTTCCACACATCTTTGGTTAGGATGATCTGCTGGGTCTAAAAGTGGGCAGTGTGCTTCACCATCTCAGTATTAAGCGGGCCATTCAGGTGCTACGCATCAACTGCTATGACCCCAACTGTCTCCGCCGCCGACCGACAGAGGTAGCGCACCCTGCCATTATGCTACCATACCTAGTTCCATTCACTTTGAATACAACTTTGATTTTTGCTGTATTTTTCCCCTTTGATTAGAATAATCCCACGCCAGCAGAAATCTGTCAATGGACCAATCACAGAGTGATGGAGTGGCTTCGTTCAGTGGATCTAGCAGAGTACGCACCCAACCTGAGAGGAAGCGGAGTCCACGGAGGCCTAATGGTACATGCAGTGTGGCAGAGGACATCAAAGTTCTTAAACAAGTTGTTTTTACTTATTTCTTTACCTGTGTTTTTATAGGTTTTAGAGCCTCGGTTCAATGTTGAGACAATGGCTCTGCTTCTTAACATCCCACCAAATAAGACGCTGTTGAGACGTCACCTTGCGACACACTTCCACGTTCTGATCGGCTCAGAGGCACAAAGGCTAAAGCAGGAGTATCTTGAAAATCCAGATTACACTGTTCTCACGGCCACAGCCAAAGTTAAGGCAAGTAACTGGATGCCTCTTTGCCTGTGGAACGCTATTGTTTGGTATAGTTTAACCTGTCTTTTACCATTCTCTCCTCCTTTTAGCCAAGACGTCTGTCGTTTGGAAATTTTGGGACATTGAGACGGAAGCGTCAGGAGGAGATGGAAGAGTATATTTGCCCCATGGATATGCAGATGCCTCAGAACAGTAGTTTCCATAAAGGCCTTGGCATATATGAGGAGAGCCTGGAGCAGGTATGAGCAATTCCACTGACTAGGAAGCAAGTTTTCTGGACATTGATGGTTTAAATGATGTGGTGCATCTTTGTGCAGATGGAGGACTCTGAAGGCACAGTGCGACAGATTGGCGCTTTCTCAGAGGGAATCAACAACTTGACTGTAAGACAACCACATAATATTCCTGCTGTACTGTATCTGCTTGTGGTCTTTTGTCCTTACCTTAGTTTCTCCTGTGTTCTCCAGAGCATGCTAAAAGAGGATGAGCTCTTCAGAGAAGCGTCCTCTCGTTCACCTGAAACCAGCGCCATAGACGACTAAGACTTTAAACGTGACAATCTTCGCTTAAGTCTAACTGTGAAATTAAAAAAAAACTGAGTCACTGTGATTTTACAATGAAACTATAAGCTCCAATCACAGTGAAATGCTATTTATTCATTTAGGAACTGCATATACCGTAACTGAAACAGTCTTTGCACCAAGCTAAAACCAAAGATGACAAATCAAAACAGCAGTTAGTTTTTTAATGTCTTTCTTTTATACCCTAGGCTATTCATATGTGACCAATTGCTGCATGTTTTTATCATTTTCTAGTTGAATGTTTACGTAATTTTATTGGGAGGGAAAATTGCTCATTTTGCCTGCAAACTCTTGATATTGTTATATTATAACCATATCAGTGAATACCATGTACTATGTACTGTTTTATGCATGTGTAAGTCAAAGAAATTTAATTAAAACTATTTTTTTTCCCCAAAATCCAATCTCTGTTTTTAAACAATGTACATTAGGTTTACTTGTTTAGAGGATGATTACCGTCATCGCCACCTTGTGGACAATAAGTGTAATAATGATGTTCCTAATTAAAAAAGCAACGCTGTCGAATCCTGCTCCTGGTGAGCCACTTTCCAGAGTTTAGCTGCAACCTGATTTAAAACACCTGAAGCAGCTAATTAAGGTCTGTAAAATCACTAGACCAGTGGTTCCCAATTCCGGTCCTGGGGACCCCCTGCTCTGCACATTTTGCATATCTCCCTTATTTAACACACCTGATTAACATCATCAGCTTGTTAAGGGAGAGAGCCATGAATGGAACTAATGAGCTGATGATCTCAATCAGGTGTGTTAAATAATGGGAGACATGCAAAATGTGCAGAGCAGGGGGTCCCCAGGACCGGAATTGGGAACCACTGCACTAGACACTTTCAGGCAGGTTTGTTGGATTCAGTGTTTCTAATTAAAAGAAAAATATAAAAAAGGAATAAGCAAATTATTAATTTTATTTGCATGATATGAGTTTGTGTTTATCAGTCCGAGTTTGAATAAAGTTCTTCATGACTATTATCTTTGTTTGTACATTTGGTTCTGACTGAAATCTGACATCACCACAAGAGTTTTTTTTTTTTTTTTTAAATACAACACAATGCAATACAATATATCTATTAATGACAAATGCAGATCACTTAAGTCTTTCTGTAGTCCTAATATAAGGATAATACTCAAACTGAAATAAGTGTTGATGAAACAATAAGGTGGATTGCTATACTACCTTATTGTACATAAAATTCTATCCAAAGCACCTGACAACTCTACAAGCTATATAGCTCAGATGATAAAATTTTTGGTTTAAATGTGGAAATCTGAGTTCAAATTCCGCTGTTTAATTGTTGCAGTAATTAGAGCCGTAGCTATATTTATTTGCTCATACATTAAATGAAACATTTAAAACTTAAGATAAATTTTGTGGCTCAGTGCACAGTGATTCTCATATTGTGTAGTTTATATACCACTATTGTACTAATAATTGCTTTTCAGCATATAAAACCAAACTCGATAAAACCCATCCAAACTTTTCTTACAATCCACAGACTGGTGCAGGGAGTGAATCTTTGCATTTGAATCCCACATGTGCTGATGTTCTCCATAAAATCCAATCTAAATCACCAGGATGGTCCCCTGGAAAAAAAAATCTTTTCACTTTAATGTTGGAATCAAGTCCAAGTAATGTTGGAGTTCAAATCACAAATTTGCTAACGTTGGTCATCATATAAAACAAAGCTCTGAATAACCTCTTATCTTAAATCTCTTTGAATGTCATAAGCTCAGTGGAACAGAAGATAAATCTTTGCCTTTCAAGATTTGAAGCTTTGAGTCCTGGGTTCAAATACCAAAGTTGTAAGCATTTTTCATCATATAAAGCAAAGCTTTCAATAACACCCCATCCAAAATGCCCAGACTCGCCACAGACTCAGTGGTGCAGCAATTGAATCTTTGCATCTTCATCTTAGAGTCCAGGATTCAAATCCCAAAGTTACAAACATTTTTCATCACATAAATCAAAGCTCTCAATAACACCCCATCCAAAATGCCTGGACTCTCCACAGGCTCAGTGGCGCAGGAGATAAATCTTTGCATCTTCATCTTGGAGTCCTAGGTTCAAATCCCAAAATTACAAATGTTTTTCATCATATAAAACAAAGCTCTCAATAACACCCCATCCAAAATGCCCAGACTCTCCCCAGGCTCAGTGGCGCAAGAGATAAATCTTTGCATCTTCATCTTGGAGTCCTAGGTTCAAATCCCAAAATTACAAATGTTTTTCATCATATAAAACAAAGCTCTCAATAACACCCCATCCAAAATGCCCAGACTCTCCACAGGCTCAGTGGCGCAAGAGATAAATCTTTGCATCTTCATCTTGGAGTCCTGGGTTCAAATCCCAAAGTTACAAACATTTTTCATCATAAAAAACGAATCTCTCACTAACACCCCATCAAAAACGCCCGGAATGTCCACAGGCTCAGTGGCGCAGAAGATAAATCTTTGCATTTTCATCTTGGAGTCCTAGGTTCAAATCCCAAAGTTACAAACATTTTTCATCATAAAAAACGAATCTCTCAATAACACCCCATCAAAACCGCCCAGAATGTCCACAGGCTCAGTGGCACAGGAGATAAATCTTTGCATCTTCATCTTGGAGTCCTAGGTTCAAATCCCAAAATTACAATGTTTTTCATCATATAAAACAAAGCTCTCAATAACACCCCATCCAAAATGCCCAGACTCTCCACAGGCTCAGTGGCGCAGGAGATAAATCTTTGCATCTTCATCTTGGAGTCCTAGGTTCAAATCCCAAAATTACAAATGTTTTTCATCATATAAAACAAAGCTCTCAATAACACCCCATCCAAAATGCCCAGACTCTCCACAGGCTCAGTGGCGCAAGAGATAAATCTTTGCATCTTCATCTTGGAGTCCTGGGTTCAAATCCCAAAATTACAAACATTTTTCATCATAAAAAACGAATCTCTCAATAACACCCCATCAAAAACGCCCGGAATGTCCACAGGCTCAGTGGCGCAAGAGATAAATCTTTGCATCTTCATCTTGGAGTCCTGGGTTCAAATCCCAAAGTTACAAACATTTTTCATCATAAAAAACGAATCTCTCACTAACACCCCATCAAAAATGCCCGGAATGTCCACAGGCTCAGTGGCGCAGAAGACAAATCTTTGCATTTTCATCTTGGAGTCCTAGGTTCAAATCCCAAAATTACAAACATTTTTCATCATAAAAAACGAATCTCTCAATAACACCCCATCAAAACCGCCCGGAATGTCCACAGGCTCAGTGGCACAGGAGATAAATCTTTGCATCTTCATCTTGGAGTCCTGGGTTCAAATCCCAAAATTACAAACATTTTTCATCATAAAAAACGAATCTCTCAATAACACCCCATCAAAAACGCCCGGAATGTCCACAGGCTCAGTGGCACAGGAGATAAATCTTTGCATCTTCATCTTGGAGTCCTAGGTTCAAATCCCAAAATTACAAATGTTTTTCATCATATAAAACAAAGCTCTCAATAACACCCCATCCAAAATGCCCAGATTCTCCACAGGCTCAGTGGCGCAAGAGATAAATCTTTGCATCTTCATCTTGGAGTCCTGGGTTCAAATCCCAAAGTTACAAACATTTTTCATCATAAAAAACGAATCTCTCACTAACACCCCATCAAAAATGCCCGGAATGTCCACAGGCTCAGTGGCGCAGAAGACAAATCTTCGCATTTTCATCTTGGAGTCCTAGGTTCAAATCCCAAAGTTACAAACATTTTTCATCATAAAAAACGAATCTTTTAATAACACCCCATCAAAACCGCCCGGAATGTCCACAGGCTCAGTGGCACAGGAGATAAATCTTTGCATCTTCATCTTGGAGTCCTAGGTTCAAATCCCAAAATTACAATGTTTTTCATCATATAAAACAAAGCTCTCAATAACACCCCATCCAAAATGCCCAGACTCTCCACAGGCTCAGTGGCGCAGAAGATAAATCTTTGCATTTTCATCTTGGAGTCCTAGGTTCAAATCCCAAAGTTACAAACATTTTTCATCATAAAAAACGAATCTCTCACTAACACCCCATCAAAAACGCCCGGAATGTCCACAGGCTCAGTGGCACAGGAGATAAATCTTTGCATCTTCATCTTGGAGTCCTGGGTTCAAATCCCAAAATTACAAACATTTTTCATCATAAAAAACGAATCTCTCAATAACACCCCATCAAAAACGCCCGGAATGTCCACAGGCTCAGTGGCACAGGAGATAAATCTTTGCATCTTCATCTTGGAGTCCTAGGTTCAAATCCCAAAATTACAAATGTTTTTCATCATATAAAACAAAGCTCTCAATAACACCCCATCCAAAATGCCCAGACTCTCCACAGGCTCAGTGGCGCAAGAGATAAATCTTTGCATCTTCATCTTGGAGTCCTGGGTTCAAATCCCAAAGTTACAAACATTTTTCATCATAAAAAACGAATCTCTCACTAACACCCCATCAAAAACGCCCGGAATGTCCACAGGCTCAGTGGCGCAGAAGATAAATCTTTGCATTTTCATCTTGGAGTCCTAGGTTCAAATCCCAAAGTTACAAACATTTTTCATCATAAAAAACGAATCTCTCAATAACACCCCATCAAAACCGCCCGGAATGTCCACAGGCTCAGTGGCACAGGAGATAAATCTTTGCATCTTCATCTTGGAGTCCTAGGTTCAAATCCCAAAATTACAATGTTTTTCATCATATAAAACAAAGCTCTCAATAACACCCCATCCAAAATGCCCAGACTCTCCACAGGCTCAGTGGCGCAAGAGATAAATCTTTGCATCTTCATCTTGGAGTCCTGGGTTCAAATCCCAAAATTACAAACATTTTTCATCATAAAAAACGAATCTCTCAATAACACCCCATCAAAAACGCCCGGAATGTCCACAGGCTCAGTGGCGCAAGAGATAAATCTTTGCATCTTCATCTTGGAGTCCTGGGTTCAAATCCCAAAGTTACAAACATTTTTCATCATAAAAAACGAATCTCTCACTAACACCCCATCAAAAATGCCCGGAATGTCCACAGGCTCAGTGGCGCAGAAGACAAATCTTTGCATTTTCATCTTGGAGTCCTAGGTTCAAATCCCAAAGTTACAAACATTTTTCATCATAAAAAACGAATCTCTCAATAACACCCCATCAAAACCGCCCGGAATGTCCACAGGCTCAGTGGCACAGGAGATAAATCTTTGCATCTTCATCTTGGAGTCCTGGGTTCAAATCCCAAAATTACAAACATTTTTCATCATAAAAAACTAATCTCTCAATAACACCCCATCAAAAACGCCCGGAATGTCCACAGGCTCAGTGGCACAGGAGACAAATCTTTGCATCTTCATCTTGGAGTCCTGGGTTCAAATCCCAAAGTTACAAACATTTTTCATCATAAAAAACGAATCTCTCACTAACACCCCATCAAAAACGCCCGGAATGTCCACAGGCTCAGTGGCACAGGAGATAAATCTTTGCATCTTCATCTTGGAGTCCTGGGTTCAAATCCCAAAATTACAAACATTTTTCATCATAAAAAACGAATCTCTCAATAACACCCCATCAAAAACGCCCGGAACGTCCACAGGCTCAGTGGCACAGGAGATAAATCTTTGCATCTTCATCTTGGAGTCCTGGGTTCAAATCCCAAAATTACAAATGTTTTTCATCATATAAAACAAAGCTCTCAATAACACCCCATCCAAAATGCCCAGACTCTCCACAGGCTCAGTGGCGCAAGAGATAAATCTTTGCATCTTCATCTTGGAGTCCTGGGTTCAAATCCCAAAGTTACAAACATTTTTCATCATAAAAAACGAATCTCTCACTAACACCCCATCAAAAACGCCCGGAATGTCCACAGGCTCAGTGGCGCAGAAGATAAATCTTTGCATTTTCATCTTGGAGTCCTAGGTTCAAATCCCAAAGTTACAAACATTTTTCATCATAAAAAACGAATCTCTCAATAACACCCCATCCAAAATGCCCAGACTCTCCACAGGCTCAGTGGCGCAAGAGATAAATCTTTGCATCTTCATCTTGGAGTCCTGGGTTCAAATCCCAAAATTACAAACATTTTTCATCATAAAAAACGAATCTCTCAATAACACCCCATCAAAAACGCCCGGAATGTCCACAGGCTCAGTGGCGCAAGAGATAAATCTTTGCATCTTCATCTTGGAGTCCTGGGTTCAAATCCCAAAGTTACAAACATTTTTCATCATATAAAACAAAGCTCTCAATGACACCCCATCCAAAATGCCCAGACTCTCCACAGGCTCAGTGGCGCAGGAGATAAATCTTTGCATCTTCATCTTGGAGTCCTGGGTTCAAATCCAGCACTCGTTGAGATTTTTCATTAAATAAAGATAAAACATATGCAACAAAGCGCCACAAAAACTAACTCTCAAAGTGAAAGCCACAATAGGTCAGTGGTTAAACACACTTTGTCTTTGGATACAGCTGCGATAGAGACATGGGTTCAAACCCCACCTCGCACAGCTTTAACTGGTTTATTGTAAAATCACAGGTCACATACAGATGAATAGTCAAATGTAAGGTCCTTCATCTGCTGAGACAAGAGATCTGTGGCTCACTAGTAAGAGCACTGCCTCACAGTTCAGAGGTTGCTGGTTCGATTCCAGCCAGATCAATACAATATGTCTGAGTAAAGAGACAGCCAAAGCTTTATCTGTTTTATTGTAGAATCACTGGTAAACAGTGAAATATAAGTTCCAGCACACAATTCAACATGTGATCTGTGGCTCAGCGGTAAGGGCACCGCCTCATGGTTCAGAGGTTGCCGGTTCAATTCCGGCCAGATCGCTGCGTTAAGGAGTGAGTGTTGTGTGAATGAAGGGGCGGGGATGATTCGGGTCCCCCCCCGCGCTGCGGCACGATGTCCAGCAGGGGTTATGCTTCTTTTCAGACTGAAAAAAAATTAGCTGTATAACAATTTTGAACCGCCGTCCCTTCCCCACCCGTTTAGGTTACCATCATTTGCTTTCTAGAGGAGTGACCCTCCAAAAAGTAAATGATAGTAACCTACAACAACAAAACACAAACAAAACTCTAAGCCTTACCTGTCCGTGAGCAGATGTCCATTACGTCTATCCACACGTCTCAGAAACTCTGTGTGGTCCAAACACATCCTTCTTCTGCAGGGAAAACATATTAACACACAGAAATCAATAACATCATAAAATTAAATTATCCATCCCTTCACCCATTTAGGTCACCATTATTTGCTTTCTAGAGGGGTGACCCTCCAAAAAGAAAGTGATGGTAACATACATTTTTAAGTACACAATAAAACACAAACACAAGTTATAACTCATACCTGTCCATTAGCAGATGTCCATAATTACAGTGACTGTCCGTCCACACATCCTAGAACTCTGTATGGTCCAAACATCTCTTATTCTATAGGAGAAACACATAAAAACCACAAATGTAATTAAGGTTGTATACTATGAAAAATCTAAAGCTACACATATTATGCTTAAGTAATGCTATATCAGTAATCATTTTGGTTCAATCTACTGTTTTTCTCAAATTAGCTCTGATGACAATTAAATTACTGTCTTACACGTCACACAATTATAAGAACACTGAATGGAAAACTCTCCTTCAGTATAAGTACTGACAAAACAAAACAAAACAATATTTACATTTTGATCTTTGATAATTTTGTTCTCGTAAGGTTAAGGTCAGGTTGTAATTCATCTTCACCATAAACAATTAAAAAAGTAAAACAAAATCAACAATAGGTAAGTAGTTAACAGCAAAATCTTGCCTTGAGCAAGACTACAACAGAGAAAAATACACAATTTCTATTTAATAACAGGCGATTTATTCATTATTCTACCAGTCTAACAGAGAGAGAGCAGCATGTAAACCCTCAAAGCTTCATAAACCTTCAAAGCAAGTAGCCATTTTTAACATAACATTTTAAATTAAAGGCACCATTGATAATGACTAAATGAGGACACTTCAAGTGATGACACGTATGAGAAAGGTAATGTACTTACAGGTGAGTTGCGTGACGATCGATTCCTTCACTTTATCGCATTGTGCGACAGTTTTATTTGTTTAAGATCTTAAATATGTGTTATTCAGTGCTATCAAATACTGTCGTTGTGCTGTCATCTTCACGAGCTGTGTTTAAAACCGCCTGCACGTGTTGTTTAACCAAGCGTCATGTTGTCAAACATCCGAAGCTGTCGAACTGTCCGTAAAACCGCTTACGCCGCCTAGTGGAGCGGATGGAAAGTTACACTCCGGTTTCGAGTTGTAGTCGCAGACGAGAGCTCTGAGATTTGAATTTCATTTCAGGACAAAAATATGATTTTGCCAGGATCTCAATATGCAAAATAACATGTATCTACCAGTATAGATCAACAAACCAGAGCAGCACTCACCTGATGGGGTAAGACCATGGGTAAGTCGGATGAAATGTTGTGTTGAACTCAAGAGCACATGGTCAAAGTGTAAACACACAGAAAATACAGAACGATTCTTTAAGACAGGTTTAGTTTGGTAAAGTAGATGTGTATTTGTTTTGATTTATTTAAATGAACATGTATCGTGTCTGTTCACAGTTAAATAATTATTTCAATGTGTTGGTGTGTCGTTACAAACTCAAGCAGCTTTTATAATCAAGCTTGATTGGAAGACAAGACAGATTTGGACAAATTATTTTAAAGCCAAAATATTTTAAATGATTGTTCACACATATAATCTATAAGCTAATGACTGATATAATGTCTATAATAGTATCTAAAGGTGACTATTTATTAATATTTATAATAAGCAAATGTAGGAGATCAGATTCAACATATCCCCTTGAGGAGCATCCGGACAGTGAGTAGTCTCTTTTTTATTCTTAAAAGCCACACAATATTTTCAATTTAAAACGTTTTTCTCATTTCACTTTTCTTCCTCAGGAAACTTGTAGTAAGGATGATGAGAACAGTGTGCAGATGAGAACAGGGTTCAGCCAAGTGTCAAATTCCCTGACTTTTCCCTGACTTTCACGGACTGGGGAAAAAAAGCTGAATATCCATGACCTATAATGAATGGAACCATCCATTTGCAAGCTTTATTTACTTGTTCACAGACGTTTTAACACGCATACAATTTGCCTTTACATGCTAAATGCACTTTAATATTTTTCGGTAGTATTTCTACAGAAATTAATTTTATGCTTTCAGGGTTCATCATTCAGTCTTTCATTTTATAACTTTAGAATTTTTGCTTTTCTATCATCTACTTTTAACACCCAGTCTTTGAAGTGGTCATTTCGTAGCCAAAGCTCTTGAAATTGACATTTTCTTGGCATGTTTGCCTTAACAGGTACAACCTACAATGCAAAAAAATGCTTTTCCTACTTAGATTTTTTTTGTCTTGTTTCCAGCCAGTTGACGAGAGGAAAGAGAATAAAATGGAGCTGAAAAATAGCCTAACCAAGACAATAGGCACAGCTCGTGAAACAATGCGATGAAAAAAAAAATATGTCATTGGAAAAATTACATTTTGATAAATAGAAACTAAAATTCAAAGCATCAAACAAAAATCCCTGATATTCTATGACTTAACCAAAAAACTATATAAAATTCCCTGACTTTCAATGACTGGAATAGACCTTTTAAAATTCCATGATATTCCAGAAATTCCATGACCCATGGGAACCCTGTGAGAAGGACGTGAAGTTTGTGGAGTCTCTATCTGGAGCTCTGGATGCTCACCAAGCCTGCATTTTTTTGATCCAAAGTAAAGCAAAAGCAGTAAAATTTAGATTTTTTTTTTACTATTTTAAATAACTGTTTTCTATTTGAATATTTTAAAACATAATTTTACTTGTGATCAAAGCTAAACTTTCAGCATCATTACTCCAGTCCTCAGTGTCACATAATCCTTCGGAAATCATTCTGATATGCTGATTTGTTGTAAAAGGAATTTTTTTTAGTAATATTAATATTTTAAACCGTTGAGAATTTTTTCAGCCTTTTTTAATGAATAGAAAGATCAGCATTTTAGAAATTAATACATTTGTTTAGCAAGGATGTTTTAAATTCATGATAAAAATATTAACAATGTTACAGAAGATAAATGCTGTTCTTCTGAAAATTCCATTTATAAGAGAACCTGACAAAATTCTACTAAGCTATAATAAAAATATTTTTTGAGCAGCAAATCAGAATTTTAGAATGAGTTCTGAAGGATAGTGTGGCTGGAGTAATCATTCTAAATTTCAATAAATGATCAAATAAATTCAGGCTTGGTGAGCAGAAGATACTTTTTTTAAAAAAAGCATTAGAAATCTTACCAATCAAAAACTTTTGACTGGTAGCGTACATATATGTGTGTGTGTATACATTTTACTCATTGAATACAGCATTTATGGAATCACACACTTAGAACTGAATCTCACCAGTGTAACATTTGGTAAATAACTTGCAAAATAAAAATTTTTTGCTCAACTCTCATTTATGTCTCTCTTATCTGACAGACACAGTCTAGTTCATGTGGCTCTCTGAAAATGGATGGATTAAATATGGTCAAGGATCAAAATACAGGTTTGTAGGTGAACTGAATCATGGGAAGTGTGTCATCTGCAGATGGAGAAAGGAGGTTCTTCAGTGATATTGCCTTGGCTGTATTTCCTACCTAGCACACACATGAAGTCGGTTACTTCCACTTGTCACCTTTTGCTTGATTACTAATGTCTGGTTAAACTTGAGTCACCTAAACTAAAGTTGTTGATCTGGCTGAACAGCAGCTCAATAAACAACACATTTTACCGTATGATCCCTGTCGATGATGTACCACAGCTGAAAACATGTCAGATGACTGGCCATGGCTTCTTCTAACTGAGGAGGAGCTTCTAACTTTCTGTCTGTTGGAGAAAACAAAAAGAGTAGTAAGTGGGAATTCTTAGTCTTAAATAATTCAAGCTATTGCCATGAAACTTTAACATAAAAAAGTCTATTTTCAGTGGCTCACCTTGTTTGCTGATTTCTCGTCAGGGCTGACTGAGTGAGACACCTGCTGGTCAAAATTGTGTAAATGCAATAACAGTGCAAACATGTAATGACACCTTTTACAAATTGATTGCAAGTATTTTCCTGGAAGTTTATTAACATTAAATATGAAGTTTCTGTGTTGTTTTATTCATTTTTATTTCTTGTTTTCTAAGTTTCTGGACAGCTCTAGTAATCAGGCAAATTACATTTAACAATCACTCACCATTTTTCCATTATTGAAACAAGTGTTTGTCATTAAACTAAAGCTAAATTATACAACTGACCTGAGATCAGTTAAAACCATATATTAGACATTGGTTAGAGAATTTAACAGAGTAACACTGCCCCTAGCGGCCAATCATTCGGGATGTTTCAAAATGTACTTAAAGTTTTGCTGAAATCACATGACTTGACCAGATGCTCTGAATCACTGATTCAAACTAAAGATTCGAAGCTTAATAAAGCAGTGATTCAAAAGCACCTGTCAATGTTAACTGTGTTTGAGATCGTCATTTATTTCCTGTTAAAAAAAAAAAAAAAAAAAAAGTAGTCCTGTAGGGACAGGGAAGTGAGTATGGACAACATTGCCATCTGCTGGCTCCAAACATTTACAACACCCATAAAATCCTGTAAATATAATACATACTTTATCAACTGAAAATGTCATTTCTTACTCCATAAAAAAAGAGAAGATAAATCAGCATAAATTGCCAAATAAATTTACAAAGTACACTAAACACAATTTAACCAATCACACTGTGCCATCCTAAAGTAAATCTTTTGCAGATTAAATACAGTGATAGCATAAAATGAGGGTTTAAAAAAAAATTTAAAGCCACTTTGTGGCTAAGCACATAATCGTCACATAAAGTCACCAGACTCAGTGGCTCGGTAGCTAAAGCAGTGCATTATAATCATGGCGTTCTGAGTTCAAATCCCACTATTGCTTACATTATACTGATGCCATTATATACAACAAAGTGGCACAAACACAACCCCTCAATGTGAAAGCCATGATGGGTTAGTGGCTAAACACATGTTGTCTGTAGATAAAGCTGTGATAGAGGCATGGGTTCAAACCCCACCACACACAGCTTTAACTGGTTTATTGTAAAATCGCAGGGCACATACAGATGAATAGTCAAATATAAGTTCCTTCATCAGTTGAGAAAAGAAATCTGTGGCTCACAGGCAAGAGTGCTGCCTCACGGTTCAGAGGTTGTTGGTTTGATTCCAGCCAAATTGATGCCCTATGAGTGACAAAACTTTAACTGGTTTATTCTAAAATCACTGGTAAACAGTGAAATATAAGTTCCAGCACATTCTTAGATATGTGATCTGTGGCTCAGCGGTAAGAGCACTGGTTAATGGTTCAGAGGTCGCTGGTTCGACTCCAGCCAGATCACTGCGTAAGGTGTGAGTGTTGTGTGAATGAAGGGGCGGGGATGATTCAGGTCCTCCCTTAGCCCTGGTAACATGTCCAGCAGGGGTTATACTTCTTTATCGAAAAAAATACGTTGTATTAATAAAAAAAAAAAAAAAAAAAAGAAAAGAAAAGAAAAAAAAAAAAAAAACATACTTACCTGGCCATGAGCAGATGTCCATCATCACACTCAATTTACATTGACTGTGATGATGGACATCTGCTCATGGCTACACGTCCCAGAACTCTGTAGGGGAAACACAAATAAAACAGATATTAGAGACTTTAAGAAATAAAGACTTAAATTTTATGTACACTTCCTAATTTACATATTTAAAAAAATACAAATTAAATTTTATATACTATAGACAAAGATTTAAAACCAGTTAGGAGGAGTAATATCATGAAGATATGACACTCAACTGTATGTATGTGTATATATATGTGTGTGTATATATATATATATGTGTGTGTATATATATATATATATATATATATATATATATATATATATATATATATATATGTGTGTGTATATATATATATATATATATATATATATATATATATATATATATATATATATATATATATACACACACACACACATGTATGTGTGTATATATATGTTGCACACGTTCCAATGTGCATACTAGCCATCCTAAATTCTATGCGAGTTTCTAAGTAATTTTTGGAACACTATTTAGGGCAGATGGGTGGATAGTACATGTAAAACTGACACGCCTTTACCCCACCCTTAAAAGAAACCACAACCAATCCGAAAAAAAGAGGAGTGCCGTTCTCCACTCCCATTGGCCCGTTTCGTTAGTCAATCACACTGTTTGGCAGCATGTAAACACACCCACCAAATCCAGCTTTTCGTCGCTTGATTAAAAGTTATTTAACTGCCTTTTCGTTTTTGTCCCTTAAATCACTTTAAATGCTTACAGTTACAAATTTTCTACCCGCCAAGTAAATAATAAGACTTACACAGAACAGCCCCTGTTCTAGTTTAAGGAAACTCAGTGCGAGGAAATGCTGCTGTAAAGCTAACTTACGTCCGTACAGTTCGGTTAACTTGTGTGAAATTACATTAAACGATTAACGTTAACATAACTTTAAAATATACAAATTTCGATAAAGCCTTAGACTAGAGTGTAGCATTTGTTTTTTATGTGGCGTTTCAGCAACTCACATGGTACAAACTGTCGTGTCTCAGCCGGAAGTTCTTCTTCTTCTATTTCATATGGCCAATGATCCGAAGTCTCTGAAAGTGCTTCTGCCGCCTAGTGGAGCGAATGGAAAACTGCATTTGCACTGTCGTTTCACAGCGTCAAACACGCTCAAAGTTGCTTCAAATTGGCTAATATGCCTATGCGACACATTGTTAACATTTTCAAACTCAAGCAAAAGTCCCTATTTGTTGTGGTAAATCTGAATAAAGTCATGTAACCAATAAGTGATCATTAGCTCCCTCTTGTGGTCAGTTACATGAAACTGCAAACCCAAGGTGGTCGGTCATAGGTGAGAGGAAGTTAACTTTCATACATTTGAAAACAATTGAAAATTTTACAAAGTCTCGACCAGCATAACAACATACATTTAGTAGTTTCAGTAAATGATCCAGATATGCTTGCGACTAATGGGGTAAGAAAGATAAAATGTCTAATGTTTTCAATTCAAAGCCAAATGCCCAAAACTTTAATTTATTTGTACCCACAGATAATTTTGAGAGGAAAAAAAGAAAGCAATTATCATAAAAAGAAAGGTCCAAACAAACAGGCTGCATCCCAAATTATGCACTGATGTGTGCAGTTTGGCAAGAGCAGTGTTTTGACAATTTTTACACAATTCTTAAATCATGTACTCTTACCTCTGAACTCTCTTCCACAGTGACTTGTTCAAACTTCTGGTTTTCTTTATTTAAAATGCAGAGTGCACAACTTTTGTCAAAAGTGAAAACCGAACCCAAAATTGTCACATACACCATCTGTTTTTACCATTTTGTTTAACAGAAAATTATTTTCAGGTGTATGTACTTGAAGGTGCTTTGAATAATTAAGCATTTGTCACGTGTCAAAAATTGCAACCCCAAAAGAGACTTATTATGCATATAATATACATATAGAGCTCTGGAAAGGTTGGTTTATGGTTATAAAAATGAAACCTAAAGTAACCATCAGAGAACATTCTGTATAGGTTTCTGTATAGATTATTATTATTATTATTATTATGTCATTTTGGGAAACATAATAAGGTGATACACCACATATAGGCAATGTGTCCCATATCTCACTCAGGTTAGTGCAGATGCCACAGTCCACAATCCCCATGTGTCCAAAGCCACATTTAGCGTTTGTCAAGCCAATGCACATTAAGTCAAGTCAAGTCAGCTTTATTTATATAGCACTTTTTACAATACAAATTGTGTCAAAGCAACTTTACAATATCAAATAGAAAAATAAATTATCAAATATGCAAAAAGAAACCGTAAACAATTTTAGTTAGAGGAAATTAATCAATAGTTCCAAATTAATAAATTGATTGTCCCAAATTAATTGTCCCCAATTTAGTTGTCCCCAACTGAGCAAGCCATTGGCGACAGTGGCAAGGAACCAAAACTCCATCTGTGCCACTGATGGAGAAAAAAAAAACCTTGGGAGAAACCAGGCTCAATCGGGGGGTCAGTTCTCCTCTGACCAATAAACAAGTAGTTTATACTCCCATACAGACCTGTAGAGGTGGTCTATATGTACTGACCCACCCTCTGGATACGAACTGGATCAGGGAACTGCAGTGGCCAACTGTTCAGGATTCATACTGGATCTGACCTCGGAATAAGCAGAAGACAGACTTATATTAGCATAGATGCCATTCTTCTTATGATGCAACGAGTGCATCAGGTGTTATGGGAAGTGTTCCCGGTTCCCGTTGACCTAATTAATGCAGCCTAACAATCCTTTAACAGATTTGAATATTAGTAATATTTAAATGTGTTATGTGTAAGCCAGGTTGAAGACATGGGTCTTTAGTCTAGATTTTGACAATTGACTGAGACTGAGACTGAGACTGAGATTGACTGTTCCATAGTTTTGGTGCCAAGTAAGAAAATGATCTACCGCCCGCAGTTGATTTTGATATTCTGGGTATTATCAGATTGTCAGAGTTTTGAGAATGCAGCGGGCATTCAAGTACTGAGGAGCTAAACCATTGAGGGCTTTATAAGTTATTATCAATATGATGTTTAATAGGGAGCCAGTGCAATGTTGACAGAACCGGGCTAATATGCTCATACTTTTTGATTCTAGTAAGAACTCTAGCTGCTGCATTTTGGACCAGCTGGAGTTTGCTTATTAAGTGTGTAGAACAATCACCCAATAAAGCATTACAATAATCTATCCTGGAGGTCATGAACGCATGAATTAACATTTCTTCATTTGAATTTGAGAGCATAGGTCATAATTTCGCTATGTTTTTAAGATGGAAAAATGCTGTTTTGCAAATGCTAGAAATGTGGTTTTCGAAGGAAAGATTGCTATCAAATAACACACCTAGGTTCCTGACTGGTGATGATGAATTTACAGAGCAGCCATCAAGTATTAGACTGTGTTTTAAGTTATTACTTGCTGAGGTTTTTGGCCCAATAATTAACACTTCTGTTTTTTCAGAATTTAGCAGTAAGAAATTACTTGTCATCCAGTTTTTTTATATCAACTATGCATTCCATTAGTTTTTCAACTTTGTATGTTTCGCCAGGCCTTGAAGAAATATAGAGCTGAGTATCATCAGCGTAACAGTGAAAGCTAACACCATGTTTTCTGATGATATCTCCTAAGGGTAACAAGCATAAAAAGTAATGGCCCTAGTACTGAGCCTTGAGGTACTCCATACTGCACTTGCGATCGATGCGATACCTCTTCATTTATTGCCACGAAATGATGGCGGTCAGATAAGTACGATTTAAACCATTCTAATGCACTACCACTAATGCCAACATAATTTTTGAGTTTATTCAAAAGAATGTTGTGGTCAATAGTATCAAATGCAGCAAATGCAGATGATAAGAGCAGGTCATTTGTTACTCTAATGAGAGTGGTTTGATAAGATCTAAATCCTGACTGGAAATCCTCACAGATATTATTTTTCTCTAAAAAGGAACATAATTGTGAGGATACTACCTTTTCTAGTATTTTTGATAGAAAAGGGAGATTCGAGATCGGTCTGTAATTAATCAATTGGTTGGGGTCAAAAGTTTTTTAATGAGAGGTTTAATAACAGCCTGTTTGAAGGTTTTGGGGACATATCCTAATGACAGTGATGAATTTATAAAATTCAGAAGAGGATCTAAGATATCTGGAAGCACCTCTTTTAGTAGTTTAGATGGGATAGGGTCTAACATACATGTTGTTGGTTTAGATGATTTAACAAGTTTATAAAATTCTTCCTCTCCTATAGTAGAGAATGAGTGGAATAGTTCCTCAGGAGATCTATAGCACACTATTTGATCCGATACTTGATCCGATACTGTTCCTAACGGCTGTATGGTTACAATATTATCTCTAATAGTATCGATCTTTGTTGTAAAGTATTTCATAAAGTCATTACTACTGTGCTGTTTGGAAAAATCTGTTGGTGCTGTATTTTTTGTTAATTTTGCCACTGTATTGAATAAATACCTAGGGTTATGTTTGTTTTCTTCCAAAAGAGATGAGAAGTAATCAGTTCTAGCAGTTTTTAATGTTTTTCTATAGGGTACGGTAGACTCACGCCAGCTGGAACGAAAGACCTCTAGTTTTGTTTTCCTCCAGCTGCGCTCCATTTTCCGGGCTGCTCTGTTTAGGGCATGAGTGTTCTCGTTATGCCATGGTGTCGGACTGTTTTCCTTAATCTTCCTTAAGCATAAAGGAGCAACTGCAACTAAAAAAGAGAGAGTCAATAGTTTCAGTTACATCATCAAGTTTATCTGAGCTATTGGATATACTAAGGAATTCAGATAAGTCAGGAAGATCGCATATAAAGCTGTCTTTTGTGGATGAGGTGATGGTTCTACCATACTTGTAGCAAGGAGTGGGATTTACAGTTTTAGCTATCTGGAGTATACATGAGACTAGATAATGATCTGAGATATCATCGCTTTGCTGCAGAATTTCAACGCCATTAACATCAATTCCGTGCGCCAGTATTAAATCTAGAGTATGATTTCGACAATGAGTAGGTCCTGACACACAGAATTCAGAATGCCTATAAAGGCTGATCCCAATACGTCTTTTTCATTTTCAACATGGATGTTAAAATCACCCACTATTAAGACTTTATCTGCAGACATCACTAACTCCGATAGAAACTCAGCAAATTCTTTAATAAAGTCTGTATGATGCCCTGGAGGCCTGTATACTGTAGCAAGTACAAACTTCGCGGGGGATTTATCCTTTGTACCCTTTTCTCTGGATAATGTTATGTGAAGCACCATTATTTCAAACGAGTTATACTTGAAGCCAGTTCTCTGAGAAACGCTAAAGTTATTGCTATAAATAGTAGAGACACCTCCCCCTTTACCTTTTACATGCAGCTCATGTTTATAACAGCAATCTTGGGGGGTAGACTCATTTAAAATAATATAATCATCTGGTTTTAGCCAGGTTTCTGTCAAACAGAGCACATCTAGGTTGTGATCAGTAATCAAGTCATGTACAAAAAGTGCTTTTGAAGAGAGGGACCTGATATTCAATAAGGCAAGCTTTATCATTTGTTCCTCTGTATTATGTGATTGTTTTATTTGTTGAACATCAATTAAATTGTTACTCTTAGATTGGTTTGGACGTTTTTTGGATTTTCTAGTTGGGGGAACAGACACAGTCTCTATAGTATGGTATCTAGGTAGAAGGTTTTCTATGTGCTGAAAGTTAGCTTAGCATGTTTATGGACGTGTAAAGATTTTAGCATCCTTAGAACAGCCGCTGTTCAAGTGCTTGCTCACATTGCTTTTGAGATCTTCATGTATGTACCTGTGCAGGTGATTCTGTCTCCTTCATAGAAGGGTTTACAGACACAGGTGTTATTCTCCATGGAAAGCCCTTCTCATGGCAGGCTGGTTTGCAAACAAGATTATTGGCTGAAACATCAGAAACATATGAAATGGACGTACAGGTATAAAGCAATGCTTGTCTTTTTCTAGTATGGCGTACAAGCCAAAAACTAAACTTTTTTTCCACATCAATTTACACTCCATTCACCATAATGAAAACAAAAAACAGGTTAACCATCTTTAAAAATGTATTTAAAAAAAAAAAAAAAAAAAAAAAAAAAAAACTTTAATGCTTTCATTGCATAATATTCATACCCTTATCTGGGACATTTGACATTTAACTCAGGAGCATTCATCTACACTTCACAAGAAGTTAACCTGTGGCAAATTCAATTGAATGTGAATGATCTGGAAGGGTCTAACACCTGAAAATGCACATTAGAGCAAAAACCAAGCCCTGAGTTCAAAACAACTGCCTGCAGAGCTCAGAAACAGGATTGCATCAAGTCACAGATCTGGGGAAGAGTTCAGAAAAAATCTGCTGCATTGAAGGTTCACAGAAGCATGTAGTCTCTGATACCCTTAATGCAAGAAGTTTGAAACAACCAGGAATCTTCCTAGAGCTGGAATCCTGGCCAAACTGAGCAATTGACGGAGAAGAGCTTTGGCTGGAATGGTGACCAAAATCCTGAGCTCCATGATCATATGTGAAGATAGGTGAAACCTACAAAAGGACAAACATCACTGCAACACTCCACCAATCTGGACTTTATGGCAGTGCAGCAAGACTCAAACCTCTCCTCAGTGAAGACACATGAAAACACATTTGCAAAAAAGCACCTGAAGGAGCCTCAGACTGTGAGAAACAATATTTTCTGGTCTGAAGAACCTTAGTTCCAAGCATCATGTATGGAGGAAACCAGCCACATGCTGTGGGGCTGTTTTTGAGCAGCAGGGACTGAGGAACTCATCAGAGAAAAAGGAAAGCTCAACACAGCAAAATATATAGATAGTCTTAATGAAAACCCAGTCCAGAGCATTCAGACAGCAAGAGTGGCTTATAGACAACTCTGTGAATGTCCTTGAGTGGTCCAGCCAGAGTCTGAACCCAGTCAAACATTTCAGGAGAAACCTGAAAATGAGTGCCTGTTCCCATCCAAGCTGACAGAGCTTGAGAGGTGAAGAGGTGAGGAGAACAAAGCAGATAATTGCCAAATGCTGATATACAAAGCTTGTCGCATCATACCCAAAATGACTTTAAAAAGACAGAGGCTGTAAAGGTGCTTCAAATAAGTACTGAGTTAAGGCTATGAATATTTATGCAATGTACTTATTTCAGTTTTTTCATTTTAAATAAATTTACGAAGTTGTGTCAACTCTGTTTTTGCTTTGTCACAATGGTGTAGGGAGTGCAGATTGATGTGGAAAATTTTTTTTTAAAGCAGTTTAACATAAGGCAGCAATAACAAAAATGTGAAAAAATGAAGGGGTGTGAATACTTTTGTGAGGCACCATATATAATGTATTGTATATAATACATTGATATTTATTTAAAAAATGCTTACCTTTGCATTAAAATCCAAAATGGCCATCCACACAGCTCACAGGTACACCTGTGAATTCACCACAAGTGCATGTGCTATTGCCTAAATGATCCTCATCACACATGCCATGGTTACAGCAAGAAAAACCAAGCCCTGAGATCAAAACAACTGCCTGTAGAGCTCAGAAACAGGATTGCATCAAGCCACAGATCTGGGGAAGATTTCAGAAAAATTGAAGGTTCACAAATTAATATGAATATGAGCAATACTTGGGTATGAATACTTTTGCAAGGCACCATATATAATTTATTTTATATAATAAATAAAAAATGTATTTTGAAAAGGCTTACCTTTGCATTCTGATCCAAAATGGCCATTCACACAGCTCACAGGCTACACCTGTGAATCCAGCACTGCAAATGCATGTGCCATTGCCTAAAACGATCCTCGTCACACATGCTATGGTTACTGCAAGGGGATCCTGGACCCCCAGGACATGCTGGAGAACAGGGAGAATGTTCTTATTAACTACATACATACAGTAGCTATAAAAAGTCTATTCCTCTTAAAATGGTAGGTTTTTGAGATATATAACAAAAGGAGAGTGTAGACTATTTGTAGCATTGTATTACATTTAATGTCTACAGATTACTGTGAATAGTACAGCGAGACACTGCTTACCAGGACAGTCCCCCAGCACTTGGGCTTCCATATGACCACTGTACATGTTGATTGACATCCTGAATACTTAGACATCAGCAAATCCAACACACTTTTGTTCTGGCTAGATTAAAAACACAACTAAATTAGTGCTTTGTCTTTAATACAGTATCCAATTAACTAGATGTAAATTAGGGTTTTAGTACATGACTGTTTTGCAGTCACCCCTACACGTAGACACACACACACACAAACACACAAAATCAATAAATAAGTAAAAAAAAAAAAGTCAATGTAAAAGTTTGTTGTCGATCAGATTTTAAAAATGTTTTTGAAGAAGTCTCTTATGCTCACAAAGGCTACATTTCTTTTATGAAAAAATACAGTAAAAGTTAAATAATATATTAAAATTAAAATGAATTGCTTTCTAATTTAACATTTTTATATGTCATTTATTCCTGTGATAACAGCTATTTTTTTTTTACTCTTTATAATCCTTCAGAAATCATTCTAATATGCTGTTTTGGTGCTCAAGAAATGTTAATGTAAATGTTAATTTAAAACAGTTCTTAATATTTTTGTGTAAACCATGATGCTCATTTTTCAGGATATTTTCATGAAAAGAAAGTTCATTGAATAGTATTTACTTGATGCAGAATGTCTTTTGTAACATCAAATCATGGTTCATAGCTGTGACAAAAGGAGTAAGGACTACTGGCTATTTAAAAACAGGGGATGAACCTTTTGGTATGACCTGCTCCAATTTCATATTTAAATAGAAAATATATAAATTTAGGAAAGAAAATGTACCACTAATTCAGTTTATGTTACAATAAACCCACAGCATCTAATAAGAGTACTAAATAGAGACTAAATATGTCAAATTTCCATATTATAAAAAGTAAGGTTTGGTTTTAAATGAAAATTAAATATCCCCTTTGCTTGATTCCAAGTGGTCAATCCAAATAGGTCAATGCCATAAATCATGCCTCCACTGAAATCAATGTTCCTCTTTACAATCCGACAGTTTTTTAAGATTCACATAAAGGTCCCTTTAAGAGTTAAATATGCATGATATGATGTATAGTCATTAAAGAAACTAAACTTTTTTTCTCCAGAAGTACTCATATGCTCTTCCCCCATGCAGGCCAGATCTGGCTAGATCTACTTTTCTAGTAGACACAATAAATTGTCATACTATATTAATCTTGATCATTAATGCAGCCATGCTCTTGCAAAAATTTCAACACACTGGATAGAGACCTACCTTGGTGTCACGCATGATGTGATATCTAAGATACTCAGCTAGCTGATCACAGTTATGCATCGTGTACAGTCTTTCTGCTCTCGGGCCAGGGCGAAAATTGCAGCATCTGTGGGCAGGAACAGGGTAACAGACTGATGAATTGGGTCCATCACCAACATCTTGTTTGTCCTATAACCAAAGTAACACAAGACTTTTATTAGATAGTAGAGGGTCACTCTAAAAATAGCACTAAAAATTTTTTTTTTAGAAAGAAATACATATTTCGGCTTATTTTACCTCAAGAAGCGTGTAGAATGTCTTTAAATCATGGAGACTGACCACATCTGAGAAGTTATGCTTTCAGATAATGACAAAAAAAAAAAAAAAGACAAAATACATTGAGTGTAATTTAATAATTTCATGCTTGATCATTACTCTTGTCATTATAAAATAAGAATATTATCAGAGACATACCGGTGTTGCTGTTGCTGGCTCATGGAAAATCCTGTTGCTACTTTCCAGATCACTGAACACCACTTTAGCTTTGTCATTGATATATATAGTATCCTGGAAACAAATATGCATAACATGTATCTTAGCATTCATTATCTGAATTATCTATGCATTAGACACACTGTACCTCAGAGTACGAAATGGTGAGGATGTCACCGGTAAGTGTGGTCAGGTTACGAGGCTGCATGAGGTCTTCTGGGAGGAGGGCACAACAGGCCACTTTGGGATTTTGGCATTTTAAGTATGAGTCCACTTTACAATGTACTTTAACTAAATAAAAGCTTGAATAATCAGTGAAAATAATGAAACATCACAATATCCTCTCATTCGTGATACTCTTTCAAATACAGATTTCACGTAGATCAAAGGCCATCTGGCTAAATCACATAAAAACCTGTTGTAAACATCACATTTAGCTTATATTCTGCTTCTGATTCATATCAATTAACCATATTATCTTACTAAATACTATTTTGAAAGCTAAAGCTTCCTCTGTCTGTCCTATCCTGTGTTTGTTTACCCAGATACCTCTTTTTCTATTCTTAAATGTATCTCAGTAACAATCTTATTAGCAGGTTTTGTGTTTATTTTATGACCAAGTTCAGTCACATGGCACAAGGGACATGATGGATAATCTTCTAGCCAGCTGATAGGTCCTCTACCTGTAATCTGTCAGCCAATCAGATTGCATTCTATGCAAACGAGCTAATAGGCTCATCATTTGTCAGCCAATGAGCTTGCATGCTGCCTATGCTGCTAGCATTTAAATAGCTAGCTTTATTCACTTCTCCTGTTTGGTCAGTTGCTGTAAGATGATTCACTGCACTGAGTTAGCAATTTTCTTGCTCATGGTCTGTGGCAGAATTTAGTTTCAACCCTGATCAAACACATCTGTCTGTAATTATCAAGTGTTCCTTCAGATCCTAATTAGTTAGTTCAGTTGTGTTTGATCAAGGTTGGAGCTGAACTCTACAGGAAGGCAATTCTACACAAACAGGGTTGGCAGCCCTGATCTACGGGGTGCAATTTGGGGTGAGTAAATGTTGTTTTTGTTTTTAAATGCTGTTTCTTTCTCAAACTAATTTTTTTATTTTGCAGGAGGTAGTTTTCGCTTATCATTATCTTGTTTTTGTAATATCCTGCATTTTCTGAGGTTTTGGCCTTCACAGTATGAGCTTTCTACAAGGTAGGCCTAATCCTTTACTAAATTGGTTCAGGGAGATGTGGTTCCATTATTAGGTTTGAAGTTAAACTCTACAGCAACTTTCAAACTTGTCCTGGACACAACCCTGCACATTTTTGTATGTCTCCCTTATCAGACACACCTGATTCAACTTCTCAGCTCGTTAGAGACTGCACAACCTGAATTGGCTGCATCTGACAAGGGAGACATACCGTTGTTGTATCCGAAATCGCCGAAAGACGGTCGTCCCCTCAAATAGTGTCCCTGTACCCTCAAACAGTGTCCTATTTGAGGGTACAGGGCACTATTTGAAGGGACGACCGTCTTTAGTGGTGTCCGAAACCATGGTAGACATTCTCGAGTGCACTCTAAGTCCACAATGTACCGCAAAAACGAGTGTGCAACCGCTGTACACAACGGCTAGAGTCGCGCACTGAATTACTTTCCGCGTGTCACCGGAAGATGGCGCCCGCAGCTGGATCATCCATCCATTCATTTTACAATGTGTGCGTCCACGGCGTAATTCAGCGTAAACACGGGTATAAATTCACTGTAAATTTAAATTAACAGCAAGCACAAATGCACATTTGGTACGTTATTCATTCCAAGTGAACTGAATATGTAGGGAGTGGCGAATAAGGGTATAGAGGTCGATTTTGGATAATGTGCAGGGGTGCCTCCGGGACAGGTTTGAAAACCACTGCTCTACAGGACTGTGACCTTCCATCCACCAATTAGACGCCCATGATTTATCCAGTCACACTGCTGCCTATGTCAGTTCTCAAGCATCTCAATATTTAATTGCGCTCATTTTTGTTGCTTGAAATCCAGGTAACTTATTTTATTGGAGTTTCAAAGTCTCTCTCACAGAGTTTGTCAATTAACCTTTTTTTTTTTTTTTTACACAGTGCGTCGAATGCTTTTTGCGGTCTTGCCTCATGTATTTCCATGCATGGTGGTGTGATTCACTCCAATGCAGAAATACCCACTATCGGGAACTAATTCTCATTTGGGGGGGGGGGGGGGAAGCTCAAGGTTACTAGGTATTGTATAAATGCTCTTAAAAGTTAACATGTTAGATAACACTTGGGTTATTTTTGGTTTAATTAATGTCTGGTATGTATACATGGGTAACTTTTATTTTTTGCAGATTTTAATGGACGGCACCTGCAAAACTTGGTTAATTTTAATGTTATTGTAGCAGTAATAAGCCACAAGTGAGTGTTTTTTTTTTTTTTTTTTTTTAAATGCCACATCTCTGGCATTTGTTTTTCATAACTCTAAAATGTCTAAACACCATTCAGAACAATACAAAGTGTGTTGTCCTTATCTAGATTCCATCTTAGTTTCCAACACACCCATTTTAATAGTGTAGCAATGCAAGTCTTCAATACAATTAAAGTGCTGCAGTTGGTGTTATTATAGGTAAGTAATTGAACTCAATTTTGCTTAATCTTTCCAAACTTGTGACCCTGGACCATGTAACCGGTCTTAAGTAGCACAGGTATATTTGTAGCAATAGCCAAAATACATTGTATGGGTCAAACAGATTTTTCTTTTATGGCAGAACTCATTAGGAGTAAAGACCATGTTCCATGAAGGCATTTTGTAAATTTCCTTCCGTAAATGTATCAACGTAATTTATAATTGGTAATATGCATTGCTAAATTCATTTGGACAACTTTCAATGTGATTTTCTCACTTTTTTTTTTTTTTTGCACGTTCAGATTCCAGATCTTCAAATATTTGTATTTCAGGCAAATATTGTCCTATCCAAGCCATACATCAATGGAAAGCTTATGTTCAGCTTTTATACGATGAATAAATCTCAATTTAAAAAAAAACTGACCCTTATGTCTGGTTTTGTGGTCCAGGGTTGCGTTTGAGTCTTACCTGGTTTGTTGTAAGCATCTGCATTACTGACACAATGTTCAGTAATTTATCTGTAAATTCAATCAGTCTCATTCAGGCTAAAGAAAAGTCTCCTAAAGTCCAAGTTCTGCTCTGAATCTCCTAAAATGAAAAAACTGGTTATTGCTTTATTTGTATGTCTGTTTACATTTTGCAAGTTTCTCCATCTCCAATAAAGCCAGGCCTACAAAGTGCAGTTCCCCTCCAGGGTTTTATCATTGTACATTTTCGCATGCCTGTGACATCCATTTTTCTGTCAAAAAATAAGTAATAGTGATGTTTCATGTTATTTGTGTTAATCTTTGACCCGAGTGCAACAATGTCATTTGTAATAGTACTTTTCAACTGGTGGGTTATGACTCAGAATGGATGAACAAGTAAGTCTGTTCTGATCAAACCAGTGAGTTTTAAAAGATTTAGTAACCAATGAATTTAATCTTTTCAGAGTTTAAGCTCGTTTAGTAAACAACTCTGGTGCTGTTGATGCACTTGGTATTGTGTAAATCTGGGTGGTGATATAAAACCAGTTGAGAACCACTAATACAGTCCTTTTAATGTACAGTAGTTAACATCTGAAGTGGGTCAAAAAAAAAAAGCTCATCAAAGTTGTCCTAAGACAAGAATGGGCTTTGTTTTGAAAGGTTTGATCTGCTTCAAGTAACATGCTGTCTGAAAACAGTCTAAATTAATGTACAGTGCCCTCAGCTTGATTGTAAGAGCAAGATTGTAAGTAATTTCTATCACAAAATATTTTGCTTAATCTAAGAGGTCTTTATGAAATTGTGAACAGAAGTAGTCCACAGTTCTCTTCCACTGCATTAGTGCAGTACATTGAGTGTATTAAAACAATGGCAAAAAGTTGTTTAAATGGTTTGGGAGTAAAATTTGAATCTGCATAAAGGCAGCACAAATACTCCCATTTTTTTTGGAAGAGATTTCAGGGTGTCTGTAGGTCAAGTGTGAGTTTATCTTATTTCCTAATTTCACAAAAGAAAGCGGAATAGAAAGTCCCAACATCATGCCATTAAATGTTGCATGCATTGCAAAAAAGTTGAGATTTACTAGACATGCAAAGCTTTCTTGTTTTTTGAGAAACAAAACTTCAAGTAAATGCAACTTGATTTAAGAATCTTTAGATATTTGGGCTGGAATAAAACATTTAGAGAATGTGTTCCCTCGAATTTATTCTTTACAGTAGGGGTTCTCAAGATCCATTTTTCTGCATAGTTTAGCTCCAACGTTAATCAAACTCACCTGCCTGTGACCTTCTAGTGATCCTAAAGACCTTAATTAACTTGATTAGTTCAGGTGTGATTGATTAGAGTTGGAGCTGAACTCTGAAGGAAAATTAATCTCATGGGCCAGAGCTGCTACAGTTTCTTAATTTGTTAAACCCTCGTTCACTTATAAAATTGAATCTCATTTGTTTGCTGGCTGTGTTGGATGGTCTGTTTTTTTTTCTCCCCTACCTTATTCGGGCCTGTATGAATGCAGTCACCATCTGCATGGCATCCCCCATTATTACCATCCAGACATGAATTGACACACATACTCTTTAACGTATCAAATGCAATAAGTTTGCTTCATTTGTAATGCACAGCACTGCATTCACAATATATATTGCGTTTCTGCTGGACATTGATGTAAGTGTACCAGTTGTGTATACCACTATTCGAACTGGATATCAAACAGACATACACCATTGCAAATGCATACTTTTCCACTGGCTGCATACCCAGGGTGGCACTCGCATATTCTCCATCCTGGGAGAGTTCACTTGCACGGAGCATGGATTGAGCAACCACCGCACATGCGTCCACCATTTGGGTTGAAGATAACCCTGTATAGTGCATTAAACCACCATTTAGACTCATTGGCTACAAATGTCATTTAAAAGCAATGATTTCAATTTTTTTGAGTTTACCTGTGCAATATGTGCCATTGACCTGAAACCCTGTGTTGTCTCTTTGTTTTTTGCAGATTCAAGCGGCATTTATTTTAATGCATGATTAGTTATGGGGAATTGGAAATAATTCTCCAGCTCCACTTTGAGGAGTGCTTCCCAAGCCATATCCTGCTCTGAGTCTGCATCTGAAGCTCTGGATGGGTGATGAGGTTATGGATGGAGAAGGGCGACAGTGAGCAGCCCGGATGTGAGGAGGAACATGCTGCAAAATTAGCCTAAAAGACAAAGACAAGCATCACTTTTTAAAAACAATTTAAACCATGGCCCACTGACTGGTCAGATCGACTGATTACTCTTCATGCATTTATAGTAATGCTATTTAGTTATTTGATTAAATAGCCTGCATCAAAACAGTAACAAAAATAAATATATATGTATATATATATATATATGCAGTCATGGCCAAAAGTTTTGGCAGTGACATAAATTTTGTGTTTTGCAAAGTTTACTGCTTCAGCATTTGTAGATTATTTTCCACATGTTTCTATGGTATGCTGAAAAACAATGATAAGCATATTAAAAGTTTTAAAGGATTTTATTGGCAAAAACTATAATGAGTCAATATTTACAGTGCTGACCCTTGTTCTTCATAACCTTTGTAATTCGCTCTGGCATGCTGGATATTAGCTTCTGGGTCAAATCCTGACTGATGGTAATCCGTTCTTGCCATATTAGTTCTTGGAGTTGACCACAATTTGTGGGCTTCTGCTTGTCCACTCGCCTTTTGAGGACTGACCACAGGTTCTCAATGGGGTTGAGATCCGGGGAATTGCCTGGCCAAGGATCCAAGATTTCAAATGTCATGATCTTCGAGCCACTTCATCACTCTTGATTTGTGACATGGTGCTCCATCATGCTGAAAAATCCATGGATCATTACCAAATTGCTCATGGATCATTGGAAGAAGTTGCTCTTGCAGGACGTTTTGATACCATTCTTTATTCATGGCAGTGTTTTTTGGCAAAATTATGAGAGAGCCCACACATGGATGGTCTCAGGATGTTTTACTGTTGGCACAACGCAGGACTCATAGTAGCGTTCACCTTTTCTTCTCCGGACAATCGATTTTCCAGATGTCCCAAACAGTCGGAAGGGAGCTTCATCAGAGAAAATAACTTTGTGTCTTCTGCTGTCCAAGCCTTGTACTTCCTGCAGAATTTTAGTCTGTCCTTGATGTTTTTCTTGGAGAGAAGTGGCTTCTTTGCTGCCCTTCTTGACACCAGTCCATTGTCCAAAAGTCTTGTGAGTGCAGATGCTCTCAAACCCACCTGTTGCCATTCTTGAGCAAGCTCTGCACTGGTTGTGGCACGATTCCGTAACCGACTCCTCAGGAGGAGACGGTCCTGGCGCTTGCTGGACACTCTGGGACGTCCTGAAGACTTCTTCACTGCAGTTGAACCTCTTTCCTTAAAGTTTTTGATGATCCAGTAAATAGTTCTTTCAGGTACAATATTCTTTGTAGCAATTTCCTTGCATGTGAGGCCATTTTGATGCAAAGCGATGATGGCTGCTTGTGTTTCTTTGGAGGTAACCATTGCTAACAAGAACACAATGATTGGAAGCTCCTCTTCCCTTCTTTTATAGCAATCAGTCTGCTGTTACAATCTAATTGGCATGATAGTGATTTCACTAGTGTTCTAGCGCTCATTCACACTTTCACATGTGCTGCTGATATTAGTCAACTGGTGTTAGCAGATCATTTTGTGTCAGGATCAAAAAACAGTGAAATTAGTTTTTTTGTGCAAAGTAAATTTTTTTGACCAATGAAGCTTTTAGCAATTATATAAAATGCATCTGATCACTCAGCACAATAATCTAGAAGCAATGTGAATGAACACCATTACAGCTTAAGCAGCAAACCTTTCAAAACACAAAATTTATGTCACTGCCAAAACTTTTGGCCATGACTGCATAATATAAAATGCACTTGCATGAGATCAGATCAGGGTGTCATCGCCGCCTTGTGGACAATAAATGTAATAATTGCATTTGTAATTTAAAAAAAGTAGTGGGAGCAAACAGAAAAAAAAAAAATTCTGAAAAACAGAGCTGTCTAATACCGCTCCAGGTGAGCCCCTTTCCAGAGTTTAGCAACAACCTGATCTGATGAAAAACACCTGATGCAGCTAATCAAGGTCTGTAGGATCACTAGACACTTCCAGGTGGGTTTGTTGGATTCTGTATTTAATTAAAAAAAAATGAAAAAGCAAATTATTATTTGCATATTATGAGTTTGAATAAAGTTCTTAATGACAATTATGACTGTACATTTGGTTGTGACTGACATCTGATAAATAAATAAATGAACAAACCATGAACACAACATCTTATTTAATAAAATACAATTCATTATCACCATCATCATCATTTTCCCCTGTAAAATTTCACAACAAACGCAGACCACTGGATATGTCTTTCTTTAACCCTGATATAAAGCTCACACTCAGAATAAGCTTATCAAACATAATCTTAATATTGGAGTCCTGAGTTCAAATACCACTGTTGTTGAAATTATTCATCATATATAACAAAGCTCTCATTGACACCCCATCCAAAATGACCTGAAAGGTCTAGATTCAGTGGCGCAGGAGATAAGTCGTTGCATCTCAATCTTGAAGTCCTGAGTTTAAATCCCGTAGTTACTTAACTTTTTTTTCGTCATGTAAAACAAAGCTCTTAATAACACCCTACCTTAAAAAAATATATAATTATATTTACAAACTCAGTGGTGCAGAAGATAAGTCTTTCCCTTTAAATCATGGAGTCCTGAGTTCAAATCCCACAAACATCAATGTTTTTTATCATATAAAACAAAGCTCTCAATAACCCCCCATCCAAAATGTTCAAAATGTCTACAGGCTCAGTGGCACAGGAGATAAATCTTCCCTGACATAATGTTTTAGATGTCTCCCTATTAAACACTTTAACAAGTTATTGAGATAATGAAGTGATGATTAAACCATTAATGATCAACTTTATTTGGACTTTAGTAGCTTATTTTGTGATGTTGAGAGTTAATATGTTTATCTGATTAGTTTGTTGATTGGCACCATTGTTGAGATTCATACACTGATTCTGTGTTTGGCCAGCTAGTTTAGTGGTTGATGTGCGCTTTTTTTTTTTTGATGATGTTTTTTTTTTTTTTTTTTAGTTCTTCGTAATGGTTGTTCAGCACAACAGTGTTTTAGAGCAGTAAATTGAGTTCAGCATAGCCAAAACACAATACACTATTTTCAAACATAAATACATCACTAATTTCATCCGATGTTAAAGTATTTTGGCTGTGCTTTGCTGTAATACAGAAGCTTTGAAAACATTATTACAGCAGCCTAAAAAAACAGTGTAAAGTCAAGAGGTCAATTAAAAGAAACACTAAACACTATTATGTGACTTTTTATTGTCCATGTTTTCTTCAGTGATTTTGTTTGTTAACAGCAGGTGTTTATCATTAATGATTCATTCATCACTTCATTATCTCATGAACTTGTTAACATGTTCAATAGGGAAACATCTAAAACATTATGTCAGGGGAGGCCCGAGGACTATGTTTGAAAACCCCTGATATAAAACAATGTTCTCAATAACACCCCATCAAAACTATCCAAAATGTCCACAGACTCAGTGGTGCAGGAGATAAATCTTTGCATTTTTATCTTAGAGTCCTCGGTTCAAATCCCAAAGTTACAAACGTTTTGCGTCATAAAAAAACTAATCTCTCAATAACACCCCATCCAAAATGCTCAAAAACTCCACAGACTCAGTGGTGCAGGAGATAAATCTTTGCATTTTTATCTTAGAGTCCTCGGTTCAAATCCCAAAGTTACAAACATTTTGCATCATAAAAAAACTAATCTCTCAATAACACCCCATCCAAAATGCTCAAAAACTCCACAGCCTCAGTGGCACAGGAGATAGGTCTTTGTATCCTCATCTTACAGTCCTGGGTTCAAATCCCAAAGTTACAAACATTTTTCATCATAAAAAACTAATCTCTCAATAACACCCCATCAAAAATGTTCAAAACATCTACAGACTCAGTGGCACAGAAGATAAATCTTTGCATCTTCATCTTAGAGTCCTGGGTTCAAATCCCAAAGTTACAAACATTTTGCATTATAAAAAAACTAATCTCTCAATAACACCCCATCAAAAATGTCCAAAAACTCCACAGAATCAGTGGCACAGAAGATAAATCTTTGCATCTTCATCTTAGAGTCCTGGGTTCAAATCCCAAAGTTGCAAACATTTTGCATCATAAAAAAACTAATCTCTCAATAACACCCCATCCAAATTGCCCAAAAACTCCACAGACTCAGTGGCGCAGGAGATAAATCTTTGCATCTTCATCTTACAGTCTTGGGTTCAAATCCCAAAGTTACAAACATTTTTCATCATAAAAAACTAATCTCTCAATAACACCCCATCAAAAATGTTCAAAACATCTACAGACTCAGTGGCACAGAAGATAAATCTTTGCATCTTCATCTTACAGTCTTGGGTTCAAATCCCAAAGTTACAAACATTTTTCATCATAAAAAACTAATCTCTCAATAACACCCCATCAAAAACACTCAAAACGTCCACAGACTCAGTGGCGCAGGAGATAAATCTTTGCATCTTCATCTTACAGTCTTGGGTTCAAATCCCAAAGTTACAAACATTTTTCATCATAAAAAACTAATCTCTCAATAACACCCCATCAAAAATGTTCAAAACATCTACAGACTCAGTGGCACAGAAGATAAATCTTTGCATCTTCATCTTAGAGTCCTGGGTTCAAATCCCAAAGTTACAAACATTTTGCATTATAAAAAAACTAATCTCTCAATAACACCCCATCAAAAATGCCCAAAAACTCCACAGACTCAGTGGCACAGGAGATAAGTCTTTGCATTTTCATCTTACAGTCCTGGGTTCAAATCCCAAAGTTACAAACATTTTGCATCATAAAAAACTCATCTCTCAATAACACCCCATCCAAAATGTTCAAAACATCCACAGACTCAGTGGCACAAGAGATAAGTCTTTGCATCTTCATCTTACAGTCCTGGGTTCAAATCTCAAAGTTACTAACATTTTGCATCATAAAAAAACTAATCTCTCAATAACACCCCATCCAAAATGTCCAAAAACTCCACAGACTCAGTGGCACAGAAGATAAATCTTTGTATCTTCATCTTAGAGTCCTGGGTTCAAATCCCAAAGTTACAAACATTTTGCATCATAAAAAAACTAATCTCTCAATAACACCCCATCCAAATTGCCCAAAAACTCCACAGACTCAGTGGCGCAGGAGATAAATCTTTGCATCTTCATCTTACAGTCTTGGGTTCAAATCCCAAAGTTACAAACATTTTTCATCATAAAAAACTAATCTCTCAATAACACCCCATCAAAATAACTCAAAACATCCACAGACTCAGTGGCGCAAAAGATAAATCTTTGCTTCTAAACCAAAGAATCATGTATTCAAATCCCGCAGTTGTTGAAATTTTCATCATATAAAACAAAACTCTCAATAACACCCCATCCAAAAAAACAAACCAAAAAACAAACAAACATCCACAGACTCAGTAGCATAGAAGATAAACCTTTGCATCTTCTGCTTGGAGTCCTGGGTTCAAATCCCCAAGTTGCAAACACTTTTCATCATAGAAAACAGGGCTTTTCAACTCCAGTCGTCGGGCCTCCCCTGACATAATGTTTTAGATGTCTCCCTATTAAACACTTTAACAAGTTATTGAGATAATGAAGTGATGATTAAACCATTAATGATCAACTTTATTCAGACTTTAGTAGCTTGTTTTGTGATGTTGAGAGTTAATATGTTTATCTGATTAGTTTGTTGATTGGCACCATTGTTGAGATTCATACACTGATTCTTGACATCTGTGTTTGGCCAGCTAGTTCAGTAGGTTTTTTTTTTTTTTTTTAGTTTTTCATAATGGTTGTTCAGCACAACAGTGTTTTAGAGCAGTAAACTGTGTTCAGCATAGACAAAACACAATACACTCTATCCAAACATAAACACATAAACATAAACTAATTTCATCTGATGTTAAAGTATTTTGGCTGTGCTTTGCTGTAATACAAAAGCTTTGAAAACATTACAGCAGCCTAAAAAAACAGTGTAAAGTCAAGAGATCATTTAAAAGAAACACTAAACACTATTATGTGACTTTTTATTGTCCATGTTTTCTTCAGTGATTTTGTTTGTTAACAGCAGGTGTTCATCATTAATGATTCATTCATCACTTCATTATCTCATGAACTTGTTAACATGTTCAATAGGGAAACAATGATATAAAACAATGTTCTAAATAACAGTCCATCAAAAATATCCAAACTGTCCACAGACTCAGTGGCGCAAGAGATAAATCTTAGCATCTTCATCTTAGAGTCCTGGGTTCAAATCCTAAAGTTACAAACATTTTTCATTATAAAAAAAACAAATCTCTCAATAACATCCCATCAAAAATACTAGAAACATCCACAAATTCAGTGGTGCAGGAGATAAATCTTTGCATCTTTGTCTTAGAGTCCTGGGTTCAAATCCCGAAGTTACGAACATTTTTCATCATAAAAAACTAATCTCTCAATAACACCCCATCAAAAATGTTCAAAACATCTACAGACTCAGTGGCACAGAAGATAAATCTTTGCATCTTCATCTTAGAGTCCTGGGTTCAAATCCCAAAGTTACAAACATTTTGCATTATAAAAAAAACTAATCTCTCAATAACACCCCATCAAAAATGCCCAAAAACTCCACAGACTCAGTGGCACAGGAGATAAGTCTTTGCATTTTCATCTTACAGTCCTAGGTTCAAATCCCAAAGTTACAAACATTTTGCATCATAAAAAACTAATCTCTCAATAACACCCCATCCAAAATGTTCAAAACATCCACAGACTCAGTGGCACAAGAGATAAGTCTTTGCATCTTCATCTTACAGTCCTGGGTTCAAATCCCAAAGTTACTAACATTTTGCATCATAAAAAAACTAATCTCTCAATAACACCCCATCCAAAATGTCCAAAAACTCCACAGAATCAGTGGCACAGAAGATAAATCTTTGCATCTTCATCTTAGAGTCCTGGGTTCAAATCCCAAAGTTACAAACATTTTGCATCATAAAAAAACTAATCTCTCAATAACACCCCATCCAAATTGCCTAAAAACTCCACAGACTCAGTGGCGCAGGAGATAAATCTTTGCATCTTCATCTTACAGTCTTGGGTTCAAATCCCAAAGTTACAAACATTTTTCATCATAAAAAACTAATCTCTCAATAACACCCCATCAAAAACACTCAAAACGTCCACAGACTCAGTGGCGCAGGAGATAAATCTTTGCATCTTCATCTTACAGTCTTGGGTTCAAATCCCAAAGTTACAAACATTTTTCATCATAAAAAACTAATCTCTCAATAACACCCCATCAAAAATGTTCAAAACATCTACAGACTCAGTGGCACAGAAGATAAATCTTTGCATCTTCATCTTAGAGTCCTGGGTTCAAATCCCAAAGTTACAAACATTTTGCATTATAAAAAAACTAATCTCTCAATAACACCCCATCAAAAATGCCCAAAAACTCCACAGACTCAGTGGCACAGGAGATAAGTCTTTGCATTTTCATCTTACAGTCCTGGGTTCAAATCCCAAAGTTACAAACATTTTGCATCATAAAAAACTCATCTCTCAATAACACCCCATCCAAAATGTTCAAAACATCCACAGACTCAGTGGCACAAGAGATAAGTCTTTGCATCTTCATCTTACAGTCCTGGGTTCAAATCTCAAAGTTACTAACATTTTGCATCATAAAAAAACTAATCTCTCAATAACACCCCATCCAAAATGTCCAAAAACTCCACAGACTCAGTGGCACAGAAGATAAATCTTTGTATCTTCATCTTAGAGTCCTGGGTTCAAATCCCAAAGTTACAAACATTTTGCATCATAAAAAAACTAATCTCTCAATAACACCCCATCCAAATTGCCCAAAAACTCCACAGACTCAGTGGCGCAGGAGATAAATCTTTGCATCTTCAGCTTACAGTCTTGGGTTCAAATCCCAAAGTTACAAACATTTTTCATCATAAAAAACTAATCTCTCAATAACACCCCATCAAAATAACTCAAAACATCCACAGACTCAGTGGCGCAAAAGATAAATCTTTGCTTCTAAACCAAAGAATCATGTATTCAAATCCCGCAGTTGTTGAAATTTTCATCATATAAAACAAAACTCTCAATAACACCCCATCCAAAAAAACAAACCAAAAAACAAACAAACATCCACAGACTCAGTAGCATAGAAGATAAACCTTTGCATCTTCTGCTTGGAGTCCTGGGTTCAAATCCCCAAGTTGCAAACACTTTTCATCATAGAAAACAGGGCTTTTCAACTCCAGTCGTCGGGCCTCCCCTGACATAATGTTTTAGATGTCTCCCTATTAAACACTTTAACAAGTTATTGAGATAATGAAGTGATGATTAAACCATTAATGATCAACTTTATTCAGACTTTAGTAGCTTGTTTTGTGATGTTGAGAGTTAATATGTTTATCTGATTAGTTTGTTGATTGGCACCATTGTTGAGATTCATACACTGATTCTTGACATCTGTGTTTGGCCAGCTAGTTCAGTAGGTTTTTTTTTTTTTTTTAGTTTTTCATAATGGTTGTTCAGCACAACAGTGTTTTAGAGCAGTAAACTGTGTTCAGCATAGACAAAACACAATACACTCTATCCAAACATAAACACATAAACATAAACTAATTTCATCTGATGTTAAAGTATTTTGGCTGTGCTTTGCTGTAATACAAAAGCTTTGAAAACATTACAGCAGCCTAAAAAAACAGTGTAAAGTCAAGAGATCATTTAAAAGAAACACTAAACACTATTATGTGACTTTTTATTGTCCATGTTTTCTTCAGTGATTTTGTTTGTTAACAGCAGGTGTTCATCATTAATGATTCATTCATCACTTCATTATCTCATGAACTTGTTAACATGTTCAATAGGGAAACAATGATATAAAACAATGTTCTAAATAACAGTCCATCAAAAATATCCAAACTGTCCACAGACTCAGTGGCGCAAGAGATAAATCTTAGCATCTTCATCTTAGAGTCCTGGGTTCAAATCCTAAAGTTACAAACATTTTTCATTATAAAAAAAACAAATCTCTCAATAACATCCCATCAAAAATACTAGAAACATCCACAAATTCAGTGGTGCAGGAGATAAATCTTTGCATCTTTGTCTTAGAGTCCTGGGTTCAAATCCCGAAGTTACGAACATTTTTCATCATAAAAAACTAATCTCTCAATAACACCCCATCAAAAATGTTCAAAACATCTACAGACTCAGTGGCACAGAAGATAAATCTTTGCATCTTCATCTTAGAGTCCTGGGTTCAAATCCCAAAGTTACAAACATTTTGCATTATAAAAAAAACTAATCTCTCAATAACACCCCATCAAAAATACTCAAAACGTCCACAGACTCAGTGGCGCAGGAGATAAATCTTTGCATCTTCATCTTAGAGTCCTGGGTTCAAATCCTAAAGTTACAAACATTTTTCATCATAAAAAAACAAATCTCTCAATAACACCCCATCAAAAATACTAGAAATGTCCACAGACTCAGTGGTGCAGGAGATAAATCTTTGCATCTTCATCTTAGAGTCCTGGGTTCAAATCCCAAAGTTACAAACATTTTGCATCATAAAAAACGAATCTCTCAATAACACCCCATCCAAATTGCTCAGCATGTCCACAGGCTCAGTGGCGCAGAAGATAAATCTTTGCATCTTCATCTTAGAGTCCTGGGTTCAAATCCCAAAGTTACAAACATTTTGCATCATAAAAAACGAATCTCTCAATAACACCCCATCCAAATTGCTCAGCATGTCCACAGACTCAGTGGCGCAGGAGATAAATCTTTGCATCTATATCTTAGAGTCCTGGGTTCAAATCCCAAAGTTACAAACATTTTTCATCATAAGGAACTAATCTTTTAATAACACCCCATCCAAAATACCCAGAAACTTCACAGACTCTGTGGCGCAGGAGATAAATCTTTGCATCTTCATCTTGGAGTCCTGGGTTCAAATCCAGCACTCGTTGAGATTTTTCAGTACATAAACGATAACACATACAACAAAGCGCCACAAACACCAACCCTCAAAGTGAAAGCCACAATAGGTCAGTGGTTAAACACACTTTGTCTTTGGATACAGCTGCAATAGAGGCATGGGTTCAAACCCCACCTCACATAGCTTTAACTGGTTTGTTGTAAAATCACAGGTCACATACAGATGAATAGTCAAATATAAGGTCCTTCATCTGCTGAGACAAGAGATCTGTGGCTCACTGGTAAGAGCACTGCCTCACAGTTCAGAGGTTGCTGGTTCGATTCCAGCCAGTCTGAGTAAAGAGACACAGCCAAAGCTTTTAACTGTTTTATTGTAGAATCACTGGTAAACAGTGAAATATAAGTTCCAGCACATGATTCAACATGTGATCTGTGGCTCAGCGGTAAGGGCACCGCCTCATGGTTCAGAGGTTGCCGGTTCAATTCCGGCCAGATCGCTGCGTTAAGGAGTGAGTGTTGTGTGAATGAAGGGGCGGGGATGATTCGGGTCCCCCCCCGCGCTGCGGCACGATGTCCAGCAGGGGTTATGCTTCTTTTCAGACTGAAAAAAAATTAGCTGTATAACAATTTTGAACCGCCGTCCCTTCCCCACCCGTTTAGGTTACCATCATTTGCTTTCTAGAGGAGTGACCCTCCAAAAAGTAAATGATAGTAACCTACAACAACAAAACACAAACAAAACTCTAAGCCTTACCTGTCCGTGAGCAGATGTCCATTACGTCTATCCACACGTCTCAGAAACTCTGTGTGGTCCAAACACATCCTACTTCTGCAGGGAAAACATATTAACAAACAGAAATCAATAACATCATAAAATTAAATTATACATCCCTTCACCCATTTAGGTCACCATTATTTGCTTTCTAGAGGGGTGACCCTCCAAAAAGAAAGTGATGCTTTACATATATTTTTAGTACACAATAAAACACAAACACAAGTCTTACCTGTCTATGAGCAGATGTCCATAATTACAGTGAATGTCTGTCCACACATCACAGAACTCTTTGTTGTCCAAACACATCTCTTATTATATAGGGGAAAAAACATAATATCATTAATGTTATTAAAGTTGTATTGTGTGAAAAAAATATAATGCAAAACATATTATACTAAAGTAATGCTATATCAGTAATCATTCTGGTTCAATCTACTATTCTTCTCAATTTAGTTCGGATTACAGAATAAAATTACTCTCTTACAGGTCACAAATTTATAACACTGAATAAAAAACTCTCCTTTAGTACGAGTACTGACAAAAAACAAAATGATTGTTGGTTCTCTACAATATTTACATTTTGATCTTTGTTCTTGAAAGGTTAAGTTCAGGTGAAGTCACCTCCATCATTAGCAATTTATAAAGTACAACAAGATTAACAACAGGTCAGTGGTTAAAAGTAAATTATTACCTAGAGCAAGGCTACAACCACAAAGAAAAATACACCATTTCTATTTAATAACAGGTGATTTATTCATTATTCTACCAGTCTAACAGAGAGTTCAGCAAGAGAGCAGCATGTAAACAAAATATGTGATAAACCTGCATAGAAGCTACATAAACATTCAAAGCAAGTTGCCATTTTAAATATTAGATTTGAAGCTAAACAGTAGGTTTTAAGTTAAAGGCACCACTGAAATAATGACTGAATGAGGATACTTCAAGTGATGAGAAGTAGAAAGGTACTTACAGGTGTTATGTGACGTTTAATTCCTTCACTTTATCGCATTGTGCGACGGTTTTATTTGTCGAAGACCTTAAATTTGTGTTATTTAGTTACATTAAAATACTCTTACTGAGCTGTCATCTGCAGAAGTTGTTTAAAACTGGCTGCACGCGTTTAAACAAGTATCATGTTGTCAAACATCCGAAGCTGTCGAACTGTCCGTAAAACCGCTTACGCCGCCTAGTGGAGCGGATGGAAAGTTACACTCCGGTTTCGAGTTGTAGTCGCAGACGAGAGCTCTGAGGTTTAAATTTCATTTATTTTACGACAAAAATACGATTTTGCCATGATCTCAACCAGGAAAATAACATGGATCAACTATGGATCAATCGAACCAGAGCAGCACTCACCTGATGGGGTAAGACGGATGAAATGTGCTGAACTCAGAGCACATGGTCCAATTGTAAACACACAGAAAATAACGAACGATTTTCTGAGACGGTTTTAGTTTGGTAAAGTAGATGTGTATTTGTTTTGATTTATTTAAATGAACAGGTATCGTGTCTGTTCACAGTTAATCAGTGATTTCAGTGTGTTGATGTGAACTCAAACAGCTTTTATAATAAAGCTTGATTGGAAGACAGGACAGATTTAGACAAACTATTTTAATGCCTGTATCAAAATGATTGTTGACACATATAATCTATAAACCAATGACTGATATAATGTCTATAATAGTGTCTAAAATCTGCTTTTTTATTAATATTTATAAAAAGGAGATGTAAGAGATCAGATTCAACATCTCCCCCTTGTGGAGCATCTGGAAAGTGAGTTTGACCAGGTACAAAAAATTGTACGTTATGTCTCTAATAATTAAATCTAATGTGTGCTTGAAAGATGTCACTCGGATTGTGTTACATATGTTTTTATTCTTAAAAGCCACACACTATTTTTGTTCTACAGTATCTTTCTCATTTCACTTTTCTTCCCTAGGAAACTCGTAGTAAGGATGGTGAGGAGGATGTGAAGCTCTGAGCCTCTATCTGGAGCTCTGGATGGTCACCAAGCCTGCATTTATTTGATCCAAAGTACTGCAAAAGCTTGAAATATTGTTACTATTTAAAATTACTGTTTTATATTTTAAAATGTAATTTATTCCTGTGATATAAAGCTAAATTGTCACCATCATTACTCCAGTCTTCAGTGTCACATGATCCTTTAGAAAGCATTCTATTATGCTGATTTGCTGTTCTAAACATTTTATATGAATATTAATTAATATAATTAATATTAATATATAATATTTCCAAAAAGATCCAAAGATCAGCATTTATCTGAAATAAAAGCTTTTGTAACATTATACACTATAGCATTCAAAAGCTTAACATGATAATAATAACAAATGTTTTTGAGCAGCAAATCAGAATATTAGAATGATTTCTAAAGGATCATGTGACTGGAGTAATGAGGCGAAAAATTCAGCTTTTGAAGAGACTTTGAAAAAAAAAAAAAAAACATTAAAAATCTTACTGTTCAAAAACTTTTGACTGTTTGTGTACATGTATACATTTGTTTTTACTCACTGGATAAAGCTTTTATGGAATGACGCTTAGAACTGAATCTCATCAGGGCAACATTTGGTAAATGACAATTATTTGCTCAACCCTCATTTTATGTCTCTCTTACCTGACAGACACAGCTCAGTTCATGTGGCTCTCTGAAAATGGATGGTTTAAATATAGTGCTGAATCAAGGATCAAGAAATACAGGTTTGTAGGTGAACTGAATCATAAGAAGCATGTCATCTGCAGATGGAGGAAAGAGGTTCTTCACCATGTTCTCAGTGATGAAGCCTTGGCTGTACTCTCTATCTAACACACACATGATGATTACTTCTGCCTGTCACCTTTGCGTGATTATTACTGTCTGGTTGAACTTGAGTCACCTAAACTGAGGTCTACAGCATCTGTAAAAACAATAAATTTTTACCGTCCGGATGTCTGTCGATGATGTACCACAGCTGAAAACATCAGTTGACTGGCCATGACATCTTCTAACTCAGGACATAAGAGAATGTCTTTTTTTTTTGTCTGTTGGAGAAGACAAAAAGAGTAGTAAGTGGGAATAATTCTTAGTCTTAAACGATTTCAGCTATTGCCATGACAAGAGGCAAACTGAGTCACTTTAACATGAAAAAACGTTTATTTTTGGTGGCTCACCTTGTTTGTTGATTCCTCATCAGGTCTGACTGAGTGAGACACCTGCTGGTCAAAATGGTGTAAATGCAATAAGAACTGAGCAAACGTGTTTAACGACACCTGTTACAAAGTGATTGCAAGTATTTTCCTAGACGCTTCTTTCTGTTACATTAAATATAAAGTTTCTGTATAATTTGTGTTGTTTTATTAATTTTTACTTCTTGTTTTGGATGTTTTTGGAAGTGATTGAATAATCAGGCAAATTACATTTAACCATCACTCACAATTTTTCCATTATACACGCAAGTGTTTGTCATTAAACTGAACATAAATTATACAAATGACTTGAGATCAGTTAAAACCATATATTGGTGGTTAGTGAGTTCAACAGATTAACGCCCCCTAGCGGCCAACCATAGGAATGTTTCAACATTCGTTTTAACAAAGTTTTGCTCACTTGACCAGATGCTCGAATCACTGATTCAAACAAATGATTCGAAGCTTAATGAAGCAGTGATTCAAAAGCACCAATCACTGTTGACTCAAATGTGTTTGAGACGGTCATGTCTTTTTTTCCCATCTGAACGTTCCTGTTAAAAAAACAAAACTGAAGTTATATGAACACAGATAGCATGCTAAAATAATCAGGTGATTTACGTTCTTAAACCTACAAAGTTTGGGGAAGAAATGCTTCAACACTACACTAAAATAAAATGTAGGGACAGGGGAAAGTGTATGGACAACATTGCCATCTGCTGGCTGCAAACATTTACACCAGCCATAAAAGCCTGGAAATAACGTGCATACTTTATCAACTGAAAATGTACACAACTCACAACATCAGCATAATAAATTGCCAAGAAAATGTGTCATCGCAAAAAGCTTTGGCAGATGAAACAAAGTTATAAAATGAGGGTTTAAAAAAAAAAAATTAAAGCCGTTTAATGGCTAAGCACATAATTGTCACATAAATTCTCCACACTTAGTGGCTCAGCAATGTGTTTGAATCATGGACTGTTTGAATCATGGAGTTCTGAGTTTAAATCCCACTATTGCTTACATTATACTGATGCCATTATACACAACAAAGTGCCACAAACACAACCCCTCAATGTGAAAGTCACAATGGGTTAGTGGCTAAACGCACGTTGTCTGTGGATACAGCTGTGATAGAGGTATGGGTTCAAACCCCACCAGAGACTCTGTTAGAGCTTTAACTGGTTTATTGTAAAAATCACAGGTCACATACAAGTGAACAGTCAAATACAAGTTCCTTCACCTGTTGAGACAAGAGATCTGTGGCTCACAGGTAAGAGCACTGCCTCACGGTTCAGAGGTTGCTGGTTCGATTCCAGCCAGGTCTCTACAAAGCTCTACCTGAAACTTTAACTGGTTTATTGTAAAACGAATAGTGAAATATAAGTTCCAGCACATTCTTAGATATGTGATCTGTGGCTCAGCGGTAAGAGCACTGGTTAATGGTTCAGAGGTCGCTGGTTCGACTCCAGCCAGATCACTGCGTAAGGTGTGAGTGTTGTGTGAATGGAGGGGCAGGGATGATTCAGGTCCTCCCTGAGCCCCGGCACGATGTCCAGCAGGGGTTATACTTCTTTATAGAAGAAATTTCAATGTATTAATAAAAAAAAAAAAAAAAGAAAAAAAGAAAGAAAGAAAAAAAGAAGAAAAAAAAAACATACTTACCTGGCCATGAGCAGATGTCCATCATCACACTCAATTTACATTGACTGTAATGATGGACATCTGCTCATGGCTACACGTCCCAGAACTCTGTAGGGGAAACACAAATAAAACAGATATTAGAGACTTTAAGAAAGAAAGACTTTAATTGTATGTACATTTCCTAATTTAGATATTTTAAAAAAAATTACAAATTAAACTATATATACATACATATACACATATATATATATATATATATATATATATATATATATATATATATATATATATAAAAAGACAGATTTAAAACCACTTATATTGAGTGATGTAATGTATTAAAATACATTTTCAAGACTTTATCATTAAATTAATGGATTTGATTAAATATGCACTTCTGTGTGCAAATAAACTTACAATGTGGACAAGAAAAATATCTGGTTAAGACTTCTGATTACACTTTTAGATGCGACTTGTAAAACTGACACGCCTTTCCTCCCATTAACGCAGCTACGTATACCCCGCTACGTTATACGTATATAGCTACGTTAAACGTATACCCCGCCCACATGCCCCGCCCTTTTAAAAAACCACCAATCCGGAAAGAGAGGAATGCCGTTCTCTACTCCCATTGGTCAGAATCGTTAGTCAATCACACTGTTTGGCAGCATGTAAACACACCCACCAATTACACCTTTTAATTGCTTGATTTAAATATATTAAAGTGTCTTTTTGTGTTGTTCTTTAAATCACATTACATTCGTACAGTTACAAATACTCCGCCTGCCAAGTAACGTTAAATAATAAGACGAAAACAAAGTAGTCTCTGTTCTATTTTCTGAAAACTCAGTGCGAAGAAATGCTGAGGTAATTTGTGGCTACATCAACAGTTCGGTTGATTGAAATTACATATTATTAAACGATTAACTAACTCCCCAATAACTTTTCAATAAACGTACGTTTGTTATGTGCGCCTCAAACTAAAGTGTAACGTTTGTTTGTAAGCGGCGTTTCACCAACTCACATGGCATGACCTGTTGTGCGTCTTCCGGAAGTTCGTCTTCTTCTGTTTCATGTCGCCAAGGATTCGAAGTCTCTGAAAGTTCTTCTGCCCCCTAGTGGAGCGGATGGAAAACTGCACTTGACTTTCTACCATATTATATATAACCTGTCGTATTACAGTGTCGACAGGTTGCTTCAGCTTGTCTTAATTAAACGAGGCATACATTAACATTTTCATAGTCAAGTAAAAGTCTGTTGTGTTAAATCTGAATAAAGGCATGTAGCCAATAGGTTATCATCAGCTCCCTCTTGTGGTCAATTACATTCACAAAAACTACAAACCAAGGGCATAACACAAATTCAGTGGTTTCAGAAAATGAGCCAGATCTGCTTGCAGCCAAAGGGGTAAGAAACATAAAATGTCTGTAAATTGTAAATTCAAAGTCAAATGCTCAAGGTATAAACTTTTATTTTGTGTTCCCACTAAGAATTCTGAGAAAAAGAAAGCAATTGTCATAAAAAGAAAGGTAGTTGCATCCCAGTTTGGCAAGAGAAGAGTTTCAACAGACGTTTCTTAAATGATGTACTCTTACCTCTGAATCTTCTTTCACTGTGTCAAGTTAAATTTTTTGTCATTTTTAAAATTCAGAGTGCACAACTTATGTCCAGAGTGAAAACCGAACACAAAATTGTCACATAATCCATCGCTTTTTACCATTTTGTTGAACGGAAAATGATTTTCAGGTGCATGTACTTTAAGGTGCTTTGGATAATTAAGCATGTGTCACGTGTCAAAGACTGCAACCCCAAAAAACCTCACAATGCTCACTGCAATCTCGTCTTCGTTTAATTTGTGCTTTGAGCAGGGCAGTTATTTAAAACATCGTATGATGGACATTTATCAATGCCTATAGTACAACAGAATTTAGAGACTGCTGGTAACAAGTTCAAAACATTTACACATTCAAATAATCTCTCATCCAAAAAAAAAACAAGCATACACAACCTCAGTAGATTTAAACTGATTTCTCAGTCTAGCATTAGCGTTCCACTGTCCCATCACTGTGACATGGAGTTCACAGCGTTCTCTTGTGTTCTCAGTGAGAACTGCAGCAGAATGTCCCACTGCTCTGCTACAGAGAGGATTCAAATAATTCCGTAGTTTGCGTTTGACGTGCAGATTTCAGCTGTCCTGGAGGAGGTCATAGGATCCACTGGAAATCACATGATGCTTGTCTTCTTCCTTTTGCAAAAGACAAAACACATCCACTTTAATGTATCATTCTAGGAAATATTATAGGGAAAGTTGCTAATGAATCTTGTAAGACCACAGAAATTATCAGCATATATGCAAGCATAACAAGCTTATACCCAGCTAGCAATTTTTGGTTCCCCGAAATGTTTCAATTAAAGTAAATGCTATTCTAGGAAGATTAGTTTCAGGTTATTAAAACACTACAAGAGAATGCACTGTAGAGGTTTTTAGGTTAATTTAGGTTCTCTTACATTTGCCTCGCTGACCGCTGGAGTTTGTTCTTTTGTGGCTGGTAAAGCATCATATAAAGGATTACTGATGTTTTGACAGGATTCTGGTGGATTCACATCTTCATCCTCCTATTAATATCATAAAGTGATTATGTATAAACACACATATAGGCAAAAGGAATGTGCATGTAATAGAGCTGTCACTCAATTAAAATATTTAATTGCAACTGAATTGATAATAAGGTTAGTTCACTTCCAGAATAAACATTTTCTGATAATATACTCACCCCCAAGTCATCCAAGATGTTCATGTCTTTCTTTCTTTAGTCAAAAACAAATTAAGGTTTAAAAAAAAAAAAAACATTCCAGAATTTTTCTCCATATTGTGCACTTCAGTAAGAGCCAATGGGTTGAAGGTCCAAATTGCAGTTTCAATACAGCTTCAAAGGGCTCTACACAATCCCAGCCGAGGAATAAGGGTCTTATCTAGCGAAACGATCTGTCATTTTCTAAAAAAAAAAATTTAAATGTATATAATTTTTAATAGGACTGGGTGTCAATGTCCCAGTTTGATTTTGATTCGCAAGCTCTTGACTCGATTCAATTCTCGATTTTTAAAAATTACATTCAGTAAATATAGTTTTAATACAAATAAAAAATTAACAGTTAACATCAAAAATTAAGAGCTTATATTTTAAACCTATTATTTTTTGTAAAGGGTCTTTTTATTTATTTATTTTTTTAACAATAATAGGGCCCTATAAAATATACATCTTAATTTTTCTAGTAATCGGATGAAAGCATAAAACATTAATTTAATTTATTCTGATCAAATGAAAATTAAACCCTTTTACGTTTTAGCAAACAAAGTGTTGCACAATAGAGGTTTACTATAAAAATTAAAAAGAAAACAAATGTGATTACTTATTTAAAAATAAAGATTTATTCATATTTTATTATTATTATTAGTAGTAGTAGTAGTAGCATTGTTGTTACATTAAGTCTTAAGACTGCTAAATAGTAATATATTTCTGACACACTTTACCGTTAAACTAAACTCTTATTTTGACAAGTTGCCATGAAGAACTTGCAGCTGCTGTGAATGTGATTTGACAGTAGCTTTCTCTAATGGAACAGTAAAATGCTTCTGAAGTGGCTCTCGGAGCAGCTGGAGCTGATACTGTGTTCATATTGTCATATAGAGAGATGGCAGAAGATGAAAACACAGCAAATGCTGTTCGTGCATTATGTGTAGTAAACTAAACAGTGGCACCATCCGACGTTCATTCATTCATTGTGGAAATCATGGCGCCTTATCGCGTGATGTCAAATTGCAAATCACGCATATAGGTAAATACAAGGGTGACATCTATTGGAGAAGACCAAGTCTTTTGAGAATCGATATCGCATTAACGTCATTTTAAAAAATGATTAATCGAAAAATCAATTTTTCTGCCTAGCTCTGCTTTATAACCACAAATGCTCATCTTGCACTAGCTCAACCTCAAGCATTACATAGCCACGTTGGAAAGGTCAAGCGTGATGTAGGCGCAAGCAGCAACCCAGTGTTTACAAAGGGAATGTACAAAGAAAGTCAAATGCCCTTTACAAAAAATAATAAATAAATTTTTGAAGTTGTAGGACAAAATTAGTTTTTTTACCTTTTACCTTTTTAAACCTAAGAACTAACCACTCGTGACCTTTCCAACGTGACTATATAATGTGCGAAGTCTAGCTACTGCAAGACGAGAATTTGTAGTGTTGTTTATCTATACAAGACCCTTATACCTCGGCTGGGATTTTGTAGAGCCCTTTGAAGCTGCAGTGAATCTGCGATTTGGACCTTCAAGCCATTGAAGTCCACTATATGGAGAAAAATCCTGGAGTGTTTTCCTCAAAAACCTTAATTTCTTTCGACTGAAGAAAAAGAAAGAACATCTTGGATGACATGGGGGTGAGTAAATTATCATCATTTTTATTCTGGAACTTTCCACTTATGTTAGAATTATAAATAAATATTATAGAAGCGTGAACACAAACAAGGATTACCTTGAAATAATGGAACTGGAATGGCTTTGTTTTATGTGTGTAGAAATTGTATCCCACAAATCCAGCACCTACAATGAGGATGATGAGCCCCAGGACGCCGATGCCCATCCCAGCCTTATGAGCTGGGTGGAAGGATGGAGGTGGAGGGGGAGGTGCTTTCAATGGGCCCTGCAGAACATGGATGACCCCATTGGATGCCAAAATGTCAGAGTCTATGACATATTGGTCGTTGATGTATCCAGAGGACGTCTATGAAGATGAGAGTTACGACAAGAGGATTAAACACATGACTCATGAGGTGATATGACATGAATAGAAGTAAGTTTGCAGGCTCACCATTATTTGAGGGTTTTGAAGATCAGGCACGCCGGTGATGGTCAGGCTGTGTCCCAGTCGTGTTCGGATGTGAGTGATGTTAATAAGTGCCTGCAGTACTAAAGCTCTCCCATCCAGTAGATGGTGCTCAATGTCTCTGCCGCTCAAAGTCTGTTAAACACATAAGAGGCATTAACCAAGGAGGCCAAAATAGGGGTTTTCAAACTAGGGTCTGGGGTAGGAATTCAAAAACAAATTTATATACAGTAGAATTACCTATTGATATAATTGTGAGAGAAAACATTTAAATATTTGTTACTCTCATCTGGTATTTTTTTCCCTTTAGAGGGTCCATACACATCATTTGCTTTCCAAATACAGTATTCGGATTTGGGCACATGCCTAGTCTTGGGCCATAAGGGGGTCCCGCAAAAAATTTGAGAGAATAAAAATATTACTATTTTTTAGTTAATGTGTTAACTTACATTAATTTATTAAGTGTTTAATACAATATTTTTAATATGCTGCTTTGAATCAGTATTTATTGTGAAAATTGCTTACAAATAAATCTGATTTTCATATTAATTTTAAAAACTTACTTATGTACACTAACATTCAAAAGTTTGGAGTGAGTTTTTTTTTTTTTATTTATTAATATTATTAATTATTTGTATTATTTGTTTAGCAAGAATGCATTAGATTCATCAAAAGTGACAATAAAGACAATATTTCTATTTCAAATAAATGTTGCACCTTATTAAAAGAATCCTGACAAAAAAAAAAAAAACTAATAATAATTTTTTTTGTAATTTTAAAAAACACCAAATTAACATATTGCAAGGTATTTTAAATTGTAATAATATTTTACAGTATTAGATTTTACAGTATTTACAGTAATAATACTGTTTTTACTGTATTTTATAATGCAGCCTCGGTGAGCAGAAGAGACTTCTTTCAAAAAAAATAAAAAATCTAAAACATTTTAATGGTAGTGTATCTAACATTATAGTAGAAAAAAACATAACAGTAAATAACAGTATAAAAGCCAATTATTTATAATTATTTTGACAATAACAAATTCTCTTTATAATATCACACCAATTATTTTTCTCTATAAAATATAATTATGAGCTAAAAATGCTTTTAAAATCTGTCCACTGAAGTGCAAATCATGCATCAATGGGTTAATGTGAGAATAAAAGTTAAATAACATTTTACTTGTAATTTTTGTTGCCATTTTCTTTAAATTCAAAGTATAAAAGAATGTGGGAGTCACCTGATTGCTAAAGAGACCATCATTATCAGGTACAAAGAGAGTGGCCTGGATAGTAATGTTACTTAGGCGATTCACAAACTCTTTTCCTGATGTTGAAGTTGAGTAATTCAGGATTTGCTGAAAAAGACAAAGAACAGTAACGTATCTGCATCATAGAAGGTTTACCATGTCCATAAAAAAATCACTTCAATGCTTTTCCTGTTGAAAAAACAGCATATGTTGGTTAGATATAAAGAGTGCAGACGCAAAAGCCTCTAAATCCATTTTTCTTTAAAAAATGCATTTTTATCAGGCTCCGATGTATAGGTTTCTACCTAAGTACCGGTACTTCTGATTGGGCTGAGGCTGGGATTTTAGCGAGTTTGAAGTAAAAGTATTTGATGGACATATAATATGTGTTGGGAGCATTCACTCAGTATCAATATCTTATTTTTGACTGAGATGGCTTTTAGGGGGTTTTGCATCTGAACTCTTCATATGTTTTTTGGCATGGCAGCTGGTTCTTAGTTGGTCATGAGCTGGTTTAGTCCTGAGCTGGAGAGAGTTGCATAAACCAGCTCATAAACAGCTTAAACCAGCTCATGACTATCTAGAACGAGCTCAAAAAAGCTGCCATGCTGTTTTCTTCAACAGGTTTAACAAAAAACAAACCATCAAACAAGCTCTACTCACAGACAGGAAGTTAGACAGGGTTGGTCTGGCTGAGAGAACCTGCAGCAAGTTTCCAGTACAGGAGTATCCATCACCAATGTAGCCGATTTTACACTCACACTTCACATCTGAAACACACACGCAAACCGTCTAAACCCAAAACTGCCCCTGCTTGTATACACGGCTTCATATATATATCCCATGATGACTTTTACCTTTCACTCTATAGCAGAATGTGTCCCACATCTCACTCAGGTTAGTGCGGATGCCATAGTCCACAATCCCCACATGTCCAAAGCCACATTTAGGGTTAGAGAAGCTCATGGGATACGCTACCCTCGCTTTGTCAAGCCAGCCTGCTGCACACAAATTATAACCAGCCTGCAGGACATAGAGAATGACAATGATTTCTAATTTTATGGCAGCTTAATATTACTGTGTTTCTGTAAGAGCGGCACCTGCTGGGCATAGGACAGCTGTGTGTAGGTAGTGATAGTGCCTCCTGCTTCCTTGCAGGCCTCCTGCGCCATTGTGTAGTTGAGTTTGTATGTTCCTTTTGAGGAGCGATAATGGAAAACACCCAATGTTTTATCTTAAAAAAGAAAAAAAAAATCATTAGCTTAGTGAACTGCCTACCTAGACAACATTTTAAGGCATCATAGGTTATTACAAAGCATAAGACACTTTGCTTTGGCTGATTTTTAAAGTAACACTGTCAAGAAAACAATTCCAAGATGGCTTGCGATGACAAGACATATTGATTTTAAATATTTGACTGAATTGTTTTTTTTATTCTGAATAATTCATTTTAATTCAAATGAAATGTAAATATTTTTTTTTTTACAAATAAAAATGTATTTAAATATATTAATACAATTAAATAAATTCATTGTATTTTGTATTTTAAAAATGAAATTTTTGAAACACAGCTCTTATTATTATTAATATATATATATATATATATATATATATATATATATTAGTGCTGTCAAATGATTAATCGTGATTAATCGCATCCAAAATAAAAGTTTATGCTTACATACTATATGTCTGTGTCCTGTGTATATAATATTAATATTATTATGAATATATAAATACACACACATGCATGTATGTGTTAAGGAAAAATATTTTAGATTTTATATAAAATATTTATATTTATTTACAATCTAAATTGTATACAGGTGTAAATATATATACATATAAATTTGTTTTTAAATATATGTATGTATATACATATATACACACGGGTATATTTGTAGCAATAGCCAAAAATACATTGTATTGGTCAGAATTATTGATTTTGCCAAAAAAAACCATTAGGATATTATTAAGGATATTATTATTATCATATAGGATAAAAGTAAAGATCATGTTCCATTAGGATATTTTGTACATTCCCTAACTTATTTTTTTATTAGTAATATGCATTGCTAAGAACTTTATTTGGAAAACTTTAAAGGTGGTTTTCTCAACAACATGTCAGTCTCTGAGCAATTTATTAATTTAATTAATTTAAGCCAAATAAACTTCACTCTGTAAAATAAGTATAATGAACTATGCAAAAAGCATTTCAAATGTCTCCTGCACATTTTATAATACCCACTTTTTTTTTTGAGCTTTTGAGCCATGGGAATAGTGCATATAAAAAAAACAAAAAAAAAACAACAACATACCCTCATAGTGCAAGTCTGTACACTGAGCATCTGAATGGCACTGCCCATTATCCTGTAGACAGCGATTGACTGGCAACTGCTTCGCTTCACACTCAATTCCATCCCCAATGTAGTTGTCTTTACAATCACACTTCCTTTTTCCCTAGTGACAAATGCATATCACATATGTTTATGGATGTGTAAAGATCACATTCTGTTAAAAGAGCTATAATGAAAGAGAGTTCTGCTTACAGCTCCGGTCATTGTGCAGATAGCGTGTTCATGACACCCGCCGTTTTCACCATCAGCACAGGGGTCAACCGGTGTGCACACAAAGCCATCGCCAGAGTAACCTTTGAGACACGAGCAGGTCACCTTTTCACCCTTCTGACTGCACTTAGCATCCTTAGAACAGCCTCCATTCCAGTACTTGCACATATTTGCCGCTGCATAAGAGGTAAGAGTTAGTAGACCATTTTTTACTTTTGTTTAATCATCATTTTTGCTATTGAGATCTTCATGTATGTACCTGTGCAGGTGATTCCGTCTCCTTCATAGAAGGGTCTACAGACACAGGTGTTATTCTCCATGCAGACGCCCTTCTCATGGCAAGCCGGATTGCAAACAGGACCATCAGCTGAAACATCAGAAACACATGAAATGGACATACAGGTATAAAGCAATGCTTTGTCTTTTTCTAGTATGGTATATAAGCCAGAAACAAAGGAATAACCAGAAGTTCTGTACCTAGTTTGTTCTCACATTGCGAACCAGTCCAGCCCTTTTCACAAAAACATGAACCGGTACCTTTAGGACCATCATCACACAACCCATGTTCTGTACAGTTGCAGGCTTAGGAAGAGAAAACAAACCAAGTTTAGAATGATATGTGATGTGATCTGGGAAAACCCGTCGGATGTCGTGCTGGGACGTTTTCAGGAAATTCAAAAAATATTTTGAATGCCATTTTTTTGGTCAAAATTAGGTTTTCATTAAATTATTATTCTATAACATCTTGTCTATCATCTCTAAAAATATCTTGACAAAATTCACTTGTTTAGTGCAGAAAAAAAGCGTTTTAGTGCAGCAAGCAGAGATGACAGTGTCTTTCTCTAATGTTAAGAATGTGCTGCAGATGTGCGTAACAGTTAACATTACAAAAAAAACAACATAACATATTTAATAAAGGTGTATCAATGCACATTTCCCACTACTGTTGTGTAAACTACAGGACACAAAGTTGTATTTATTTATTTTTAATATCGTGCTGCGCTTGCGGTTCTACATGTAAACTACAACTACAAGGTACATTATTCGTGCTATTTAAACATACAAGGGGTGATCAAAAGTTCGGAGAATATACTCATGATAAACAACAGAAAACAGACGTTAGTCTGTTTGTGTAATAATGCAGTATAGTGCTCTCACTTTAAACCAGTTTTCCTCAAAATGTAATTCCTGAAAATCCTAGCTATCAGCCATAACTTTTGTTACGTTCAAGCTATGGACAAAATAAAAACAATTTTGGAAAGGGCTTGAACCCTTTCATATGGTATCAAAACCTAAAAAAGGTAAAATTTCACCATGTGTTGGGTTTTCCCAGATCACATCACATATATTATATACATAATTTATTATATATATCAAATTTCAATTTATTTAGAAAAAGGCTTGCCTTTGCATTCCGGTCCAAAATTGCCATCCACACACAGCTCACAGGCTACACCTGTGAATCCAGCATCACAAGTGCAGGTGCCATTGCCTAAATGATCCTCGTCGCACTTGCCATGGTTACTACAAGGGGATCCTGGACCCCCAGGACATGCTGGAGAACAGGAGAATATTCTTAACAACTGGCAAAATAACTGTCTACATACGTAGCTATAAGAAGTCTACATTTCCCAGTTAAAATTGAATGGTTAATGTGTTCGATTTTCAATAATATGTTAATATGTTTGTTGTCTATGTCAACTGAATACTTTGAATAGTACAGCGATATACTACTTACCAAGACAGTCCCTTCCGTAGTACCCTGTACAGCACTTGGGCTTCCATATGACCACTGTACATGTTGACTGACATCCTGAATACCTAGCCAGTAGTGCATCCGGAAGGACACACTTTTGTTCGGACTAAATTGAAAACACAATTGAATTAGTGATATCCAATTAACAAGATTTAAATGAAACATTTAGTCCATTGGTGTCATACTAGGAGTTACTAAGTTTACTAAGAAATCGTCAGTGTAAAAGTTTGGTGTCTGTAAGATTTAAATGTTTTTGAAGAAGTCTCCTATGCTTACAAAGGCTGCATTTATTTCATGAATAATACAGTAATGTGAAACAATATATTACAATTAAAATGAACTGCTTTTTATTTTATCATAATTTTTTAAATGTAATTTATTCCTGTGATATTAGTGCTGAATTTTCAATGTCACATGATCCTTCAGAAATTAGAAGTACTTCTATATATATTTTTTTTATTAAGATTTATACATCTTGCTATTTAAAAATAAGGGATGAACCCTTCAGTATGTTCTGCTCCAACTTCTTATTTTAATAGGAAATACATAAATGGAGGGGGAAAGTGCACCATTTAGTTGGAATTTTACAATAAACCCAGAGCATCTAAGATGCAGGCTAAATAGATGGCAAATTTTCAGACATATTTTTCTCCATAATATAATAAAGTAAGGTTTGGCTTCGAACAAGAACAAAAAAATACCTTTGGCTTGCTTCCAAGTGGGCAGTCCAAAATAGAACGACCACAATACCTGCAAGCCAACTATAACAACAGAAAACAGTGTTTTTTAAGATACCAAAAGGAAGAAAGAGACACTGATTTAATCTGATCACTTTAGCATTGATGCAAATTGCACACTATATACTATACACATTGTATAAGGTACCATAAGTACTTCTTAGATGTAATAAGTGAAAATACTTTAAACTTTTCTGGGACTCACAGTGAAGTCAATGGTGTGCTTGTAGTCACAGCGCCCGCCAACACTCGGAGGATTCAGCAGACAGTCAATGCCATAAATCCTGCCTCCATTGAAATCAACATTTCTCTTTACAATCCGACAGCCTTTATGGTTCACATAAAGCTCCCCCTGAGAGATAAATGTGCATGACATGAAGCATAGTGATTAAAATAAGATAAAATATTGATATTTGGTATATATCTATTTTTAAACAGAGTTGTGTAATGCACAAATCTCACTATTTGCTCTTCCCCCATGCAGGCCACTGACAGATCTGAGCCCTGCTGAGTCTTTAAAGAGCTGGCATGGATAAGCTCTGAGGGCAGGAGCTAACAGACACAATAAATTACAATACATTTAAATGATGCATTAAGGAGTCAACACTGAAGGGTGATCATTAATACACCTATGTCCTTGCCAAAAAATTCAACACACTGGATAGAGACCAACCTTGGTGTCACGCACGATGTGGTATCTAAGATACTCAGCTAGCTGATCACGGTTGTGCACTGCATACAGGAAGTCCTTCTGTTCTTGGGCCAGGGCGGCCATTGCAGCATCCGTGGGCAGGAACAGGGTGACAGGCTGATGAACTGGATCCATCACCAACTTTAGTGTATCTGTGTCCTTTAAACAAACAAGGTAATATGAGCCTTGGATTTTATGAGACAAAGGCACAACATTTCCACCAAAAAAAACATATTTTAGCTTGTTTTACCTCTAGAAGCTTGTAGAATGTCTTGAAGCCTTGGGGACTGACCACATCGGAGAGGTTACGCTTTCAGAAAAAAATAAAAATGATGAATAAAATACAAAATACACATGAAACTGTAATTTCATAATTTCATGCTTGGTCATTATATAATAAATAAAGAATATTGAGTTTTTGTGTGGGGACATACTGGTGTGCTGTCTTGTTCTTTGTCTTTCTGATTCTGAAGACCAGGAGGCACTAGAAGAGTGTCAATCTCATGGAAAATCCCGTTGCTACTTTCCAGATCACTGAATACCACTTTGGCTTTGTTATTGATGTATATAGTATCCTGGAAACAAATATTACGTGTCAGTATGTGTAACATGTATCTTATACAGTCAGCATTATCTGAATTATCTATGCATCAGGCACACTGTACCTCAGAGTACGTAATGGTAAGGATGTCACCGGTAAGTGTGGTCAGGTTACGAGGCTGCATGAGGTCTTCTGGGAGGAGGGCACGACAAGCCACTATATGGTACCTCAGGATTTTGGCGTTTTCCCGACGAGTCCGCTTTACAATGTCCTTTAACTAACCAAATGAAAAAAAACAATAACAAATCACATCATAATCTACTTTTACTATTTATGATGGTCATTAAGAGACATACTACAGATAACATGTAAATCAAAAGCCATCACATAAAACCTGTTGAAAACATGTCCAGGTCATATTTTAAATTATAGCTCTGCTTCTGATTCATGACATTTAACCATATTTTCTTACTAAATACTCACTACCATTCAAGTTCAAGTTTATCTCATTAACTATCTTATTAGGACATATTCTAGGTGATTTTGTTTATTTCATTCATTTAACTTCAGTCACATGGCACAAGGTCACATGATGGATAATCTTCCAGCCATGGTGCAAGCTGATAGGTCCTCCACTTGTAATCTGTTAGCCAATCAGATTGCATTCTATGCAAACGAGCTAATAGGCTTGCAATTTGTCAGCCAATGAGCTTGCATTCTGCATATGCCTTCAACATTTAAATAGCCTGCCTTAGTCAGTTAGCCTGTTTAGTCAGTTGCTGTATGTTAGTAGTTTGGTTGCTTATGGTCTATGAGGTACAACTTGGTGAGTGATGTGTAATTTTTTTTTTTATAATGTTGAATCCTCACTCAAACTCAAATACCTTTTCAATTTTTTTGCAGGAGATACTTTTCTCATACATCCTTCCTTTTTGTGATATCCTGCATTTGCTAATGGTAAATTTTTTACAGCATAAGTGTTTCTAACAAGATTGGCTTAGGGACATGTGGTTCCAAAATTGTATGATTTTTCTTCTGTGGAACACAAAATACTGAAATCTCAGCTCTTCATTCAGTGGAATTCAAAATGCTCTAAACTTGCGCTTTTTCTAACAAGTGTAATTTGTGTTCTGCAAAAGAAAGTCATAAGGCCAGTTTAGGTGTTTAATTCAGTTTGAAGCTAAACACTGTAGGACTGTGGCCCTCCAGCAGGATGATCTGCTATCCATGGCTTTTCACCCAGCATTTTATCTAATCACTGCGCACTCATGCCTCAACATTTTTAATTGGTATCTTTGATGTTAAGTTGGGTAACTTATTGTATAACAGTTTCAAAGTGTATTTTGTATAGTTTATAATTATTGCAATCTTGATTCATGTTTCCATATGAGGTAATGTGATTTAATCCAATGCAGTAATACCCATTATTGGGAACCAATTTAGTAACTAAGACTTTGTTTGCAGGTGAGCTGTGCCACCTCTCTCCCATTAAAAATGAAGTGAGAATTCAAGGCTACAAGGTATTGTATAAAATGTCCTTAAGTTACCATGATTAACACTTTTTTTGGCTTTACTTGATATGTATTCATAAATGGTGTTTTTTTTTTTCTGCAGTTGTGAATGAGTGGCACCTGCAAAACATTGCAGTTTTTGACTGGAACCTATGCAAGAAGCTCCCATCTTATTCTTAGTTAAACTAATGTTGTAGCAGTACTAGGCCACAAGTGAGTTTTTGCTACTTTTAATATATGCCACATTTCTGACAGTCTCTTATAGCTCCAAAATGTCAATGCGCTGTTCAAAGTGTTGTCCTTATCTAGATTCACAGATGTATTAGGAAACTACATGATTCCAACACCTCAGTTTTAAGAGTGTAGCAACGCAAGTCTTCAATACAACTGAAAAGTGCTGCTGTTGGTGTTAAGTAAGTGATTAAAGTCTTTTTGCTTTGCTCAACTTTGCTTAATCTGACCACATTTGAGTCTTACCTCTGGTTTGTTGTAAGCGTCTGCATTGGGTACAAAGACTGTGAAGGGGCCACGACTTCCGAGTTCAGATATATCATTTCTCTGTAAATTCAGTCAAATTAGTCTCATTCAGACGTAAAAAAAAAAAAAAAAGTTAAAATGATAGGAATAAGCTTACCACTAGTCCATGGTAAAAGTCTTCTAAATTTCGGTTTCGAATCTCCTAGAATGAGAAGTTACTGTTATGTATTGCTTCATTTGTGTGCCTGTTTACACTTTGCTGTACTTACTCTTTGCAGGGTGCCTTTGCAAGTTTCCCCATCTCCAATAAAGCCAGGCCTACAAGTGCAGTTCTTCTCCAGGGGTCCTGTCATGGTACACTGGGCATATCTGTGACATCCTCCATTTTTCTGACAAAAGTAATAGTGATATTGTTCATGTTTATCTATGAGCTGAGTGCAACAGCATCATTTGTAATAGTGGTTTTCAACTGGTGGGTTGTTTTGCTTGAGCAAAAAACTCTGCCATTGATGCACTTGATGATCTATGCTAGGGCTTAACTCTGGCCCATTAGATCAATTTTCCTGCAAGTTCCGCTTCAACCCTAATCAAACACACCTGAACAAGTAATCAAGATTTTAATGATCACTAGAAGGTTACAGCCAGGTGAGTTTGATCAAGGTTGGAGCTAAACTGCCATGGATCTCCAAACTCCGTCCTAGAGGGTCCTTATCTCCAACTTTCCTCAACCCACCTGCTTGGAAGTTTTGTTGCATGCCAAGTAAGACTGTCATAAGCTGGTTCAGGTGTTTAATTGGGGTTGGACAATGGCCCTCCAGGACTGGATTTGGAGACCCTGTTCTATGCGCATCAGGGTGGTGATATAAAACCAGTTGGGAGTCACTAATAAAGTCCTTTTAATGTAGTCCTCAAAAGCACATACCTCAAGACAGACATTGATTTCTTCACATTTCTTTCCATCCCCAGAAAAGCCTAGTTTGCAATAACATGCTGTCTGAAAATGAAGTAAATAAGTTTACAAATGTGACCCTGGACCACAAAACCTTAAGTCTTAAGTAGCATGGGTATATTTGTAGAAATGGCCGAAATCATACACTTTTTTTTTTTTTTTTTTTTTTTTTTTTTTTTTTTTTCTTTCTTTTGTGCAAAAAATAATTAGGATGTTAAAAGAATGTTTCATGAAAATGAAAAATCCAATCATAAATATACTAAAACTTAATTTGATTAGTTATATGAATGAGACTTCAAAGGTGATTTTTCTCATGTCATTGGTGAAATTTTGCATAATGTCTTTGTCAAATGCTTCCTCTGACTTTGTGAACCAATTTAGCTATATTAACTTTTTGGCTTTACAGCAATATATTGCTTATACAGTTTTCCACATAATTTTGTTTAATCTCATCAATAGAGATTTATTCTGTTTTAGTGTTTTTTTTTTTGTTTTTTTTTTTAAAAAGGGGAGGGTATTGTAAAGCATATTTGTATACAGATTTATATGAAATTGTTAATGTAGCTTTGTAGCATGACTCTAAACCCTTAAATTGGCTAATAAAACTTTTTTTTTGTAGTACGTGACATGATTTTTCCACACACTGCAAAAAATGTTTTTCTTACTTGGATATTTTTGTTTGTTTCTGGCCAAAATATCTAAATTCTTAAGTCAAGAAGGATGGATGAGCAAAAATTGTCATAAGTGAGTTTTTGTTTATAAGAAAAATAATCTGTCAATGGGGTAAGCAAAATCTTATTTCAAGCAGAAAACTAGGTTATTTTGCTTACCCCATTGCAGATTATTTTGCTTAGATTATTTTGCTTGTTTCAAGCAAAAGCTCTTAATTTTAACTACTTTTTTGAAGAAAAGACAATTTTACTTTTTTTTTTTTTTTTATATTACTCTTTTAAATCCTTCTTGATTTAAACATTTTTAGATATTTTGCCTGGAAACAAGACAAAACAATTAAAGTATTCATTAATTAAAAGCTAATAAAGATCAGATGGAAGTTGTATATTGTTAATACAGCTTGTATGCTCTCTAAACATTTCAAGTACATTCAGAGAACATTTATTGTGTAAATTTTCTTTACCTTGTATTAAATTTACAGAAACCCTGGATTCACTTATAAATCAGTTTTTGATTTGTTTGCTGTGGTCTGCTTGAATGGTTTACCTTATTAGGGCCAGTATGAATGCAGTCACCATCTGCATGGCATCCCCCATTACCCTCCAGGCATGGATTGATGGCTTAAAAAACACACACGCTCATTAACATATATCAAATGCAATACGTTTGTTTCATTTGGAATACACAGAACTGTATTTATAATATGTATTGCGTTTCTGCTGTATATCAAACCCAGGACATTATTGTGTACACTACCTTTCAAACTGGATATAAATCAGACACACTTACAAACGCATACTTTTCCATCGCCTGCATAACCAGGGTGGCACACGCATATTCTCCGTCCTGGGAGAGTTCGCTTGCACACAGCGTTGACAGAGCAGCCACCGTTATTCTCTGCACATGCGTCCACCGCTTGGGTTGGAGATGACAACATATAGAACATTAAGCCAACATTTAGACTCATTGGCAACAAATGTTATGACAGAAAAATGTGAAAATGTTTCTTTAGATGCTTACCTGTGCAATATGTGCCGTTGCCCTGAAACCCTGCCGCACAACTACAGTAATATGTACTGTCCAACACTTTCAGCAAGCAGCTACAACACACATCAAACCCAAGTCTTAAATTCAATATTTAAAGAGCATAGAAAGTATGAATATCCAATATCACAAAAACAAATCCAGATCACGTTTTAGTGCTTAAAACTTTACATTTAGTAGTAGATGAACCAGTCTTTTAAAATATAGGCCTAATTCAAATTTTGTGTTTTTTTTTTGTTTTTTTTTCTAAAAGCATTGTTCCCAAGTGGACTCAATTAAGAACTTTTTTTTTTTCCTTTTTACAAATTTCAAACCACTCCCACCAATTAGAGGAGTACACCTGGTGCTAATTGTAAAGAGTCCTATAAAGACACTGTTTGCCTAGCAAGTTCTTGATGTCTGATGAAAGCATTTTAGATGGCTGAAATTGTTATTTTTAAGCTGAAGTTTACATCTGCAAGAGGGTGAGCATTTAAGCATTTAGTTTTTTTTTTTTTTTTTTTAAGGTAACATTTCAATCAAATTCACATTAGCACTTAAGTTTGGTGTCAAGATTATTATTTTTTTTTTAATCAAGCAAGGACAGGTTAAATTGAACAAAAACACAGTAAAGACTTTGTTTCAAATGCATATATTTCCAGGTAACTTCTAATGAAAAAAAAAAAAAAAATCAGCATATTACATTTTTTGAATTATGTGACACTAAAGACAACCTAAAAATGTTGCATCAATGTATCCAGATCTTTCAAACTCACAATATTACTGGTTTTGCTGTGTTTTTGATCAAATAAATGTAGCTTTGCTGAACAAAGGACAACTCATTCAAAAACATGTAGTCTTACCAATCTATTTTGCATGAAGCTAATGCTTAATTTTTAAGAGTAAAATTATTTTTTTTCTGTATTGACTTGTCATGGCCATTTTTTTTTTTTTAAATGTGAATCTTTGAATTTGTGGCTAAATATTATGGCTAAACTTACTTGGCACTGCTGTGGCATTTTCCTCCGCACATATCTGATGTTATAGCTGAAAACAAACGTATCTTATTAACAGATTATATTTTATACATTCTCGGGTGGTACAATGCATCTAAATGTATGCATGAGCATCATACCGACGTTGCAGTTTATTCCTCTCCAGCCAAGATCACATGTACAGCTGCCATCTCCATCCACACCATCTTTGCAGCGTCCGTTGATGCACTTGCACTCTAAACAAAGATTTTGTACTTTTGTATGCGCTAACTGTTCAGAGTATGCAATAGTTCTCAACTCTGGTCTGTGAGATCCATTTTCCTGCAGTGTTCATCTCCAACCATGATCAAACTCGCCTGCTTGTAACTTTCTAGTCATCCTAAAGACCTTGATTAGCTTGTTCAGGTGTGTCTGATTAGGGTTGGAGCTGAAATCTGCAGGGAAATGGATCTCTCAGGCCAGAGTTAAGAACCCCTGCAGTAGATGAAAGTATGAGATTTAAAATGCTTAATACCTTGGTCACAGTGAATTCCATATTTTCCAGCGTCGCAAGTCTCGCATGCAGTGCCGTTAAAACCCTGGTTACACTGACAGACGCCTGTGCCATTGATCCCATCTACACACGCACCGTTGCTAAAACAGGACTGACCTTCTGGCCCTGGACACTTCTCGCAGTTAACACCAAAATAACCTGCACAACACTTTCTTTCCTGCAGACACGGAGAAACAATTTCAGATAAGTGTTGTTTTTTTTTTTAATTTTAATTTTTTTTGGGATATGGCTAATTTTAACTAAAAATGTGTAAAACTTCTGTTCTCATTTGCTCCCATGTATTAAATATTTTTTTGGCTGTACAAAACAGATTATGCTGTTACATACTGCAAACTAGTATTCGATATAATCCTGTATTGTTGCAATTATGAACACATTTGTAGTGCAAATGGCTTCCAAAATAAAAATGATTCCATGTCAAACACAATGAAACTCCTCAAAGATCTAGCTGCTTGTAAGCAAGATGAAATGTGAATGAATGCATGTACGTACAATGTTGACTTTCTCACAGGAAACTTTGCATCCAATGGTCAGCAGTGTCTCTCCATGATATACTCGACTGTACATGCATCTTCTCTTTCGGCTCATCTGAGAACAAACAATAAAAGTTAAAATGGGTTGTTTTGTCCTTTATTAAATCCATAAAACAAATTTATTGTATGTTTTTTTTTTTTTTTTTTTTTTTTTTTCTTTTTAACAAAATGAAGCCACAGCAGAACTGTTGCATGTTTTGGAGTAGTGACAACATAATGAATCAGTGTTTTTGAACAAATTAAAGGAGTGAATGATTCAATGACTTGTTTAGTTCCTAAATGAATTGCTTAAGTGAAAATGATTCATTGATATACTGAGTAACTTGTCACTACCTAGTGGTGTAAGAATGTAACTTGCAGTCATGATAATTGACAAGTTAAAGTAGTGAACGATTCAATTACTCGCTTAACAATGCAACTTTGCATTGTTCCTGAATAAATTTGTTTTGAGCCAATTGCTTGAGTGAGTGATTCATTGACATACTAACAAAGAGTAACTTGGCACCATCTAGTGGTGTAACAATGCAACTTGAAAAAAAGAGTCATGATAATTGATCAAATTAAATTCCCGAAAGTAGTGAACGATTCAATGACTCACTTGTTTGGTTCCTAAACGAATCGCTTGAGTGAATGATTCATTGACATACTAATAAAGAGTAACTAGTCGCCATCTAGTGGTGTAACTAGACTTTTTTTTTTGCAACTTGCAAAAAGTCATAATTTATCAAATTAAATTCCCTTAAAGTAGTGAACAATTCAATGACCATTGTGGTCACATATTTCAGTGGTTTTACATTAATACAGCTAGCTGTTTTTTTCCCCTCACAGAAATCACATTGTTTCTGGGATATATGGTCTCAGCGATCTTCGTACATCCCCTTCCCCACAACTGGTACACCTAGTGGTGTAACAATGCAATTTGCAGAAAGAGTCATGATAATTTATCAAACTAAATTCCCTTAAGCAATTAATAAAAATGTGTACTGTCAATTTGTAAGAATGACAATCAAACTAATATACATACATTTTTAAAACTGCATTTATTTTTCTTTCTTTTTTAATTTTAGTGAATCCTAAAATGACCACTGAAATGTCATACAAATATTATTTTGGTCAACAGTGTACACTCACCAGTCTCTTTGTTCCTGAAGGGCAAGGGTTCTCAGTCGGGTGGAAACAGTCCATGCAGCGTCCCTACAGACACAACGTACATATTTACAATCTATATTTAAAGGATAGAGTTGAAAATAACAAGGTAAAATGTTTCAATAGCTACATCACACCATGATAATTTTGGTAGTAGCTCTGTCACAGCGGTTGTTGGGGATGCTCAGGACAGCAGCCACAGAGTGGATTACTCCTTTATTGGTCTCTATATCAGTCACGTTCACCTCTGCCTCATTTACAAGCAGCTATGACAGAAAAATCCCATTTTTATACAAGACTTAGCATTTGATTTACTTAAGTTGAATTACTTAAGCACTGACTTACTTTCTTATCTTGCCGGAAAATTCCAAGTTGGTACGAGAAGCCAAGCATGGTATCTTTATACAGTCCATCCACCAAATCTCCATCTTTTAAAGTCTCATTAATTATAATGTGATACTGGGTCACATTCAAATCCTAGAAACACAAAATGTATGATGATTCAAAAATGAGACACTATATACTTATATATCACTAAGGCTGTGTATTTTCGTGTGCTTGTATAATACCAGTGACTCCTTGCCCGTTCTTTTGAGGTATTCTTGGATTGCGCTGTCTGTCGGAGCAAATACAGTAAAGCCTGAAGACTCCTCCATTTCATTAGTCAGGTTGTGTTTCTGGATAAATGCAAAATAAGTAAATTTTAAAAAAAAGTCCAAGCTAAATGCAGAGGATGATTGTTTTAATTTGTGGACAAGAGTGGACTCTCACCAAGAGCGAGCTGCGGAAGAGAGAGAGATCAGCCCTCTGACTCAACACCTCCAGTAAACCTTCACTCATCTGTCGCTCAGGCATCAACACCTAGAGAAAACAACAGATTTCTTCAATCTATGCCATGTCATCACTTTATCTGTAAGTATTATACAACTTGTATGCAACTGTTAGTAAATGAGACCCACTGTTTGTGAGTTTTAACTTAAAAAGAAAAAAAACGTAAAGACTCGAAGGTCATACTTTATCAATCAAATGGATAACTCCATTCTTTGCTGCCATATCTCCATAACTTATTGTTCCTCCTGCGACAACAGCGGTCTGAATAAAGAGACAAACAAGAGACATGACAAAGAAAATCTCTTGCTGGAAATGAATGACAAACAAAATTGTACTGGGACTAATCGAAAAGATAAGATGTTTCCCTCTTACATCGTTGGCTGAGTAAACAGGAAGTGTCCTTTTTAAAAGAGAAACCAGTTGTGGGGAAGGGGATGTACGAAGATCGCTGAGACCATATATCCCAGAAACAATGTGATTTCTGTGAGGGGAAAAAAAAAACAGCTAGCTGTATTAATGTAAAACCACTGAAATATGTGACCCTGGACCACAAAACCAGTCTTGGGTAGCATGGGTATATTTGTAGCAATAGCCAAAAATACATTGTATGGCTCAAAATGATACATTTTTCTTTTATACCAAAAATCATGGCTGTTTTTGATTAGTAATATGCATTGCAAGAACTTAATTCAGACAACAAAGGCGATTTTCTCAATACTTTGATTTTTTACACCCTCAGATTCCAGATTTTCAAATAGTTGTATCTCGGCCTGACAAACCATACATCAATTGAAAGCTTATTTACAAATGGACCCTTATGACTGGTTTTGTGGTCCAGGGTTACATATGACAAATAAGATGATGTGGTTGCATGACAATTTTGTGCCGTTACTTGACAAGACTTGGAAGGTTACTGCGGGTGATCCAGAAGTCTTTGTCTTCTTGACTCAGTTTCTCTGTGGCCGCAGCCGATGGGACAAAGAGGGTGTAATTATCTGTCTCTGACAGCAATTGAGAAAGATCTGTTTGCTGTGGAATATACCAGAACTTATTAGGAACTCAAAACAACATTTATACATCAGTCTTGAAAATCTGGACACAACATTAATAATAATAATGATAAATCTTATTATCTAGTTATTTACATACTTACAATATGCACAATATTACCAATTACTTTGTCTATTTTTGTTCCAAAACTAAGCCACTTAGTTGGAACTGCTGCATGTCTCAGAGTAGTGACTTAAGGAGTGAATGATTCAATGACTCACTCGTTAAATTCCTAAGTGAATCGTTAAATGATTCACTGACTCAACTTGCTACCACCTAGTGGTGAAATGATGTTCTCCATAAGGAGTCACTAAAAACGCCCTACCACTAAATGTGTGGAGTCTGTCAGGAATGTGCAAGCAAACATACAAACAGTGAAAAGCTTAAAAAAAAAACTGTGGACTATATACAATTTTTAGTAGTGTCTGAAATGCTGCTTGTCCAATCATATTCAAGGACCAAAACTGTTGTATAATCAGGGCAAATTAAGGTAATTTGGATTTTGTCCCCCAAATATCTCAGTGGCAAAAAGTGTCACAATTTACCTTCTTTTAAATAAAATTTGAACACTAAAACACAACATACCAAAATCCAGCGGTTGAAGTCTAAAAGATTTGGGTTAGTTGCCACCTCCTGAAAAAAACATAATAAAACAACTTTAAGAACAAAGGGCCAGTTGATCAAAAAGTTAAATCTGGATTTAGAAATCCCATGATTTGCTATCCAGGATCAGGTAACCCATCTTTCTTTAGTGCCGGTTTTTCAAAGCAAAATTGGATTGGATCACCCTAAACCCACCCTAAATGGACATGGTGCATTTACATATATATTTTTTTATCAAAAGTATCTCAATCTTACTAAAACATTTTGAGCAACACAAACTGAGGATTTAATCCAGATCAAAACCAAGATTGGATTTTGTGATCCAATCCAAATTTACAATCCTTTTTTTTTCTTTTGAACAACCCATTGTCAAGATTTGATCTAATCTGATGGCCAACATCTGATCAGACTACTTTTGAACAAATGACCCAAATATTCTTTTTAAGTAGTAGCAGTTGAAGAATTGCATACAGTATAAGACTGACCTCTGTATAACCTCATCAAAAAATAGAAAAATAACACAAAATCATATTTGATACCTGTGCTAGGGTTCCATAACAGATTTTTCCATCACCATTATAACCATCCTCACACACACACTGCCATCCACCTGGGTTCAGAAACTGGCAGGTGGCCTATAAGAAAACAGGATAGAATTCAGTATATATACACTGTATGTAAAATGTGTGCAGTTCTCTGTATGAGCCCTCACCAGGAAATGGCATCCACCCTTCTGCTCCACACACTGATTGACAGGTTCACAATCCCTCCCATTGCCGTGGTAACCACTTTTGCAAGCACAGTCACTCTAGGATAGAATATCAATCATCAAAAACCACTTTAATCCAAATAGATAAGGTTCGGGAATCACAAGCTCCCCCACACCTGTCCTGGGCCTATATAGATGCAGGTGGCATTGGGGTGACATCCTCCTCTGGATGGATCCAGACAGTTATTGATGGCCTGGCATTCATCTCCATCCTCTCTCCACCCAGTCAGACACTGGCACGTGTGTGTGCCTGGACCGGTCTTTATGCATTTTGCCTGAGAATAAAAGAGAATAAATATGCTATCACAATATGGTAACATTAAACACAAGCGCACAGATGCATCTGACTTACATTGATGCTGCAACCTCCACGAAGTGGCAAAGCGCACGGATCGCTTTCCACGCACATGTATCCATCCCCTTGGAAACCAGGCTTACACACGCACCTACAAACCACACACAATGCATCACTGATATTTTCCTTTCTTAAATTTCTTTCTTTCTTTCTTTTTTTTTTTGGTGACAAAAGCCCCTAATTAAGATGGTCCCCTTTCATAGGATTCCCTTACTGCACTAAGAAAAGCAGCTATACATGTAGGACTCATTTATAATGTGTGACCGTGGACCACAAAACCAGTAGCACAGGTATATTTTAGCAATAGCCAACAATACACTGTATGGGTTAAAATTGTAATTTTTTCTTTTATGCCAAAAATCATTTGGATATTAAGTAAAGATCATGTTTCATAAAGATTTCTGGGATTTGGTTCATTTTCAACTTGGAATATATATGTTTTTCAATTACATTTGATTCAACTGCTAAATTCCCCACATCAATAGGCGCATATCATATTTTCCCACCTCAGGCATTAAAGAGCTTTTATTATTTTAATTTGTTTTCCACTTTAGACACCTTTTTTTCCCCTCAACCCCATAACGGACAAAATGGTATTGGGATTTAAAAAAAAAAAAAGGATTTTACACAGAAATTGTTATAAAACAAACATGTAATTACTGCTCATGTGTACCTGGTAACAATTTAATGATAAAAAAAATGTAACAAGCTAAAAATATACAAATTGTGTGTCTACGGTCTCTTTATTTTTGTCATTTAAAATTTCAACTAAAACCACAATTTTATTGTTTTAGCCCTTAACATGTCTGATGATAATCAGCAAGAAATATTTTTGTTCTTAATTGTTTTCTCTATATTTTTCTAAAAATGTTAACGTGACAAGGTTTGACGGGGTTGAAGACTGTAACACATTTGAAGGGAAACATTGCCTTAAATTTAAAATTTTGGTTTTGTTTCTCACTCAAATTATCCCCTTATTTCTGGGTCAACATATCTGAATGCCCAACACTGTCTTTCTGCTGCAAATGTGGGTGCAATTTCTGATGTATGATGCTTGTCAACATTTAAGTGGACTTATTACATCAAAAATTCTATTCAAAGCAACTATATATAACTATATATATTTACTGAAACCATGACTTTCATATTTTTTTTCATTAAAATTAATAATAAATGAAGCAAATAACTCAACCCTGTCACAAGTTCACAACCCCGTAACAATGAAAAAATACATATATTTGTGACAGGGTTGTGGTGTTTCACTCAAAATGGCCACTGCTCCTCATGTAGTGTAGTAGAGTAGACCATATATGGCAGCAATAAAATAAGTACATTGTATATACTTATGGATTCAAATAAAATGTTGAAAAAGTAATCATTTTCCATCTTAATTTTATGTGTTAATTTTATTGAGTTGTTAAGCTTGACAGTATCCCCCCGACTATAACATGTCTCAAAAATATCAATAAAAAAATTGATTCTAGTAACCATTTTCTGCACCATTATTAAAGAGACCTAGATGATGTCATTTCTGGTAAATTATGTCACATAAGTGTGGAGTCTAAATTATTATGGGTGTAAAATGGTTAGTGTGACAGGGTTGAGTTCATACTGAGGGACATAACTTTAAAGTCTGTTTTTTATAAAATATTTTGCAAATTATTTTTATTTTTTTAATTTTAATTTACAAGAAAGAAACACAAATAAATGCTTACATTGCTGCCACAACAGACACTATGCAAATTTTGGTAATAAATTTCTTAGGAAAAAATCAGTGTGAAGTGCCTCAGGGACATGACAAAATCCTTGGTTTAAGATAGATATAAGACATTATTTTATGCTAAAAAAAATATTAAAATGCAGTAATTGTTTTTATTCATTATAATGGGTATCCCAAAATTTTGTGAAAAGCTTCTAACAATTTATTTTGGTGCACCACTACTTTAGAAACTCTGGGGGACTGAAATATTACAGAATCCCAGGAATGACCCAGATATTTTGTACATTTTCTACCGTAAATATATCAAAACTTAATTTTTGATTAGTAATATGCATTGCTAAGAACTTTTGTACAACTTTAAGAGCGATTTTCTCAATATTTAGATTTTTTTGCACCATCAGATTCTAGATTTTCAAACAGTTGTATCTTGGCCAAATATTGTCCTAACCTAACATCCAACCATCCAACCAACAACCATACATCAAAGGAAAGCTTATTTATTTAGCTTTTAGATGATATATAAATCTTAATTTCAATGATGTGTTACTCACGTGAATGCTCCCTTATTGGACACACAATTGGCATGGGCATGGCAGGGCTGGTTGGGTCCGCACAACTGGGTCTGCAGCTCACAGAACTCTCCTGTATAACCATCTTTACATGAACCCTGCTTACATTTACCGCTGGCCTCTGGACGGTTATCACATACGCCGTGTATGCATCCACAGGCTGGTGTAAGAAGGAATGCACAGAAAAACTGTTACTAAACATCTGGAATATTCCCAAACCCCATGAGTTTGTGGTAAAAAAAATAAAAAAAATCTTACTTTTATCACAGAATGGGCCGTATTTGTTGGAGTCGGCGCAGTACTGACACCGTGATCCTTTGAAATTGGGCTCACACTGGCACGTGCCGTTTCCATCGATACCCTCTGAGCACTACAACAAAAGAAAATATAAGTCAAGACCCTAAAATGTTGAATCGTACAGTATGCATGCATGTGAAGGTGCATAGGGTTTACCGTCCCATGAGAGGAACAGGGAGCGGTGAAACCGCCTGGGCATGGAGAACAGTCTGGTCCGAAAAAGCCTTTACAGCAACGAGGGGTCTGGTCAAGACAAATAAAGGCTAATTTGACTGGAGCAGATTAACCGCCAATGCAAATTATGTCATATGTTCTAGTATTAAATGTAGATAAATACTAGTGAATCAAATACTCACAGTCTTTGTTTCATTGCAGAACAGGGAACAGCCAAGGGCAGGTATGGTTACACCCAAAGTCTCCTTTTTGAATACGCAGCCTTTGGTGAATACATCCTGAGTATGAGGAGACCACAAAGGGGTTACAAAAATTAAAGAGTACAGTTGTGTAAATTGTGCAATTTCATTTCAATTTACAAGAATAGTTCACGGAAAAGTTAAAATTTGCTAAAAATGTGTTCACCCTCAGGCAAAACAGCTGACAAAACCATCACAATAATCCACATGTAATCCAAACCATATACCTCCAGTATATCAATTAACATCTAGTGAATCACAAAACTGCTTGTTTCTAAAAAAAAAAAAAAAAAAAACTATTGTTAAGGAGTTTCACCAACATATTTGTTTAGGATTTGTTTTGGACCATTATAACACAGTTTTTTGATGACAAGAATGAATGGTTGTGATGTTTTTATCAGCTGTCTGGACTCTTATTCTGACGGCACCCATTCACTGCAGAAGATTCATTGGTGAAGAAGTGATTAAGCAAATAAATTACTCCAAATCTGTTCAGAGGAAGAAACAAACTCATCTACATCTTAGATGGCCTGAGAGTGAGTACATTTTTGGATGAACTATTCTTTTAAACATAACGTTTAAACCAAAGGCTTTATTTTTTAACTTAAGCTTTGCTGTTTTAAATTATAGTATGCACTAATGCTTATTTCTCAACAAGTTACCAGTGTTTCACCCGTTGGACATTTAGATTTGGAGACAAGTATACAGCTAACACATGGACCCTGTAACACAAACACAAAAAGATGTCTCATGTCAGTTTGTTAACAGTCACTTGTTGCAATTGCTATTGTGTATGCAAAATAACTTGTGCAATTTCTGTTGTTTCCAAACAGGTTTATTGAACACTGCCCCCATCTGGCATTGTTCTTGTAAAGCCACAGTAACTACACTATGTACAGCAAGTCTTATACTATGGCAAGCCGTTTTGACTTTTATTCATTCGCAGGATATGAATTCTTGATATCAACAATTAATTTTTCACTATTTAAAATTATAATTCTTGATATCAAGAACTGAATTTCAACTAGTAAAAACTATAATTCTTGATATCAAGAATTGTATTTTCACTAGATAAATGTCACCATAGACTCCCATTGAAATTTAATTGGTTTACATGGTTACTAGTGAAAATGTCCATTCTTGATATCAACAATTCAATTGCTACTAGTGACAATGTTCATTTCTGATATCGTGAATGGGATTGTTACTAGTAAGAATGCCATTTTAGATATCTGAAATTACTCTCCTAATTATTGATAACAGAAATACATTTTCAGATAACAGAAATAAGAAATGTAACATGTTGAAATACATTTATAGACATCAACAATTGACATTTCAACTAGTGACAACTGAAATCTGGATATCAGGAATTGGCATTTTTACTAGTAACAATGTAATTTTTGATATCAAAAATAAAGGTTTTTACTGGTGAGAATTGTATTTCTGATATGTGAAATTGGAATTTTAACTAGTAAGAAATCAGTTCTTGATATCAACAATTAAATTTGAATGGGAGTCTATGGTGACATTTAACTAGTGAAAATACAATTCTTGATATCAAGGATTATAGTTTTTACTAGTTGAAATTCAATTCTTGATATCAATAATTCAATTTCTGCAAGTGATGATATCATTGTTGATATGAATAATTAACCTTTTTACTAGTGGAAATGTAATTCCTGATATCAAAAATTGCCATTGTTACTAGTAAAAGTCCAATTTCTGATATCAAGAGTTAGCATTTTAACTAGTGAAAATTGAATTGTTGATATCAAGAATTCATATCCTGCGAATGAATAAAAGTCAAAACGGCTTGTCATACTTATACACTGAACTGGATTGACATAGAAATACCTTTGAGACAGAAAGGTGTATCTGTATATACAGCTAAATTGCTATCACTGGTCAACACATGTGAAGATGACCAACTGGGCTTACCTTGAAAACATTGGTTTCTTTGACGTCACACCTGTGAGGTATTATGGGCTCTATGGACGGGGGGATTAGGAGCCCCTCCAATGAATGAAGACGGCCATTCTTCGCTTCAACATCCAGTTCCAAAACCGACTCCCCGTTGACCAGGATCTGCCCCTGTATATGACAAAATCAGTGGTTACATAAAGTATTTGGACCTTTAAATGATCTTAAAATGTCTGCATTTTAATACATTGTTTCAGTGGCATTATTTTTAGTGTCTGTGTGGACATATTTAGGTTTCCTAGTAGAGTAACAAAACAAATATTATCTATTTCAGCTGAATATAATGAATTATTATTACTCACAGCACTCGTTATATTAAACGTCAGGACCTGGTCAGCCATGGTCACAGCACGAGGGTTCGACACAATGAAGCTGGCACTCAGCTGTACACAGATATGACAGACAGCATTTAATTAATGAATGACCTTGAAATGGATTTGAACACACACACATTTGTACACGTTCACACACAAACCTGAGAAGTGGATACTATGTGATTGCGCATCAGTTCAAGTAGTTTTGTCTTACCCTAAATCGGTAGAAATAAAAAGAAATTGTAAAGTGATGCCTGTATGACTAGATAGAAAATACATATAGAGAATGTAACATAAATAATCAGTTGTTATTTTGCACTGTACCTCCTCTGAGGTAAGGAAGTCTAAATAGCCAGGCTTCAGAAAGGTAAAGGCTAAATCTGTTGGAGCAAATAGTGTGTACGGTCCATCTTCTTCTAAAACAGTTGCCACGTTGCTTTTCTGAGAAAAAAATAAATAAAAGGGTTAAGGGTTATGTTATATATAAATTATACATTATATATAAATATGAGAAGCACAACTGTCTTCAACATTGATAATTATAACAAATGATCATGTGACAATAAACACTGCTGTAAAAGCTACTGAAAATTCAACTTTGCCATCACAGGAATAAATTACATTTTAAATGTGTATATATATATATATATACTACCATTCAAAAGTCAAAAGTTTGGGGTCAGTAAATGTTTATTCATTCTTTTTTTTTTGAAAGAAATGAATAAATTGTTACATTAATAAAAAGTGACATAATAGATTTATATTGCTAGAAAAGATTTATAGTTTGAATAAATGTTGTTCTTGAAAGAAAAAAATACAGGTTCAAAAAAAAAAAAAAAAACATTGGCGGCACAACTGTTTCCAGAACTGATAATTCTACTAATAATTCAGAATATCAGAATGATTTCTGAGAGATCATGTGACACTTAAGCCTGGGAAACTGAGTAACAGCTGATGAAAAATCAGCATTGCATCACAGGAATAAATTATATTTTAAAGTATTTGAAAATAAAAACCATTATTTTCTATTGTAATAACATTTTGTAATATTAGTTTATTTTCTGTATTTTTGATAAAATAAATGCAGCCTTGACTCCATTAAAACAAAAATGCTAGTCTTACTGACCCCAAACTTTTGAACGGTAGTGTATATATGAACATAAGAGACTAAAAACCTTACAAACCCCCAAATTTTTTATGGTTTTGTCCACAAAAGGTAATTCAATTTTATAAGTAACATCTAATAACACTCATTCATGACTGATTTGAATGAACTGATATACTAAAGTATTTCAAACACCTGGGATATGTTTTATATGGTCAGAAAAAAATGGCTCATCAAAATAATAAAAAATGGCTCTTAATACACTGTATTAAAACAATAAAATAAATAAATAAGTGCATGTACTAAATGTTCTGCTAGGGCAATAATCAAACATTTCTGTTGACCCTAAAACAACTCTTAATAATTCAAAATACAGGTAAAACGTCAGATTCCTTCATACTAATACAGTACATCATTGCCTATATTTATGGATTTTTTTTACAGTATAACAAATATTAGCCCTATAATAAAAAAGCTAATTAATTCATGGTTTAATAGAGTAAAAAAAAACAAAAAAACTTTTACCTCAAGCAAAGACTTAAACTGAGAGAATTTTCCATTTCCTGAGAGAATCTGCAACAGGTTATTCTTTAAAAAAGAGACAAATAGACATTGTTGGCTCTCCTAACAACCAAAAACAACATTAGGTAAATGTAAGTGTATGGCGTTTATGTAACACAAATTGTTTATTCTCACAAACCTCTTTTTCACTTATTACAGTGGAAGGAACTGCATCCATCAGCTTATCAACCAAATGGATGATTCCATTTGAGGCAAAGATGTCTGTCTCCACAAGTGTTCCTTTCTTACGGCTGCCATGGAGGCGGATTTTTATCTGCTCTGCCTTTAAATTAAAAGTTTACCAAATTCAGATGAATTCTGTCAGCTTAACACATACACTCACAGTGAAACATAAACAGATCTAAGCAGGAAGAAGTTAAGGAAAGAAACAGGATAAGATGATTCCGCTGTTGTATCCTGCATTTGCACATCCTTGAAAACAATTGGGGGATACACACACACACAGTGCCGGTGTTTAATCACTTACATCTGTCATTGATTCGGCAGCCATGCCAGTCAGAGTGTAGTAGAGGATTCCCTTCTTCAGCGAGTCTGAGTTCACCTCTCCTGCAACCATGTGCAGCTTAGCAAGATAGCGAGCTCTCATCTCGTTAGCCAGCAGGGTTTTCACCTGGAGCAAAAGCATGTTTGGATGTATCACCCTTATTATGCAACATACAGCTAAGCTGTTTTCTGTGAATGTGTGAGACTTTAGTTTATTAGCTATAGGTATAGTAATAATTACAAGAATAGAGTAGACCAATAATAAATTAATGTTATAAGAAATACCAGTTTGCAATATCAAGCAGCTGTTTTCTATAGCTGAAAATAACTGGAGGCCTCACACATTGAAGTTCATTGCTCCTACATTAAAAATAATGTGGATATAAACAATGTATCATATGTTGGTGTGTCTGTGCTGTCTAACTCACAGATGTGCTCTTAAAAGCCTTGTTCACTGGTACAAACACGGTAAACGGTCCAAGGGAGGTCAAAGGCCATGACATGAGTTTATCTGAAACAGCAGAAATAAAATTAGAAATACGATTATGTTAATAATGTTGACACCTAAATGAAACATCTGTAAATTACTTGAGCTACGAAAAAAATCAGAAGGGTATATCTGAAAGCTGAATAAATAGGCTTTCAATTGTTGTATGGTTTGTTAGGATAGGACAATATTTGGAATCTTGAATCTGAGGGCTCAAAAAAAAAAAAATGCTGAGAAAGTTCTTAGCAATGCATATTACTAATCAAAATATATATCCTAATGATTTTGGAATAAAAGAAAAAACGATAATTTTGACCCATACAATGTATTTTTGGCTATTGCTACAAATATACCCATGCTACTTATGACTGGTTTTGTGGTCCAGGGTCACAGATGTTCCTCTGTGTGTATCTTTGAAAATGGTGAAAACCCAATAATTACAAAAAATAAATAAAAGGGACTGGTTCGGCCCAGGGCGTCACTTACTGAATAGTGTGATGGCACTTGAGAGCTGACCCGTCCATTCTCCTCCTGGCTTTGAATTTAAGTCCTGCAGCTGCTGAATTATGTTCCCAAAGCATACTTTTCCATTTCCGAGGTAGCCTTCACGGCACTTACAGCTGAAATGTTTGAAATTGAAGGCGTGGTTTTGAATATGCAGGAAAAAATCCATTAAAAATCAACCAAACATTTGAGAATTTGCTTACTCGACTATTCCTGGTTCCACTGTGGAACAGGTGGCATATTTATGGCAAGAATCTGGTTTGCACACATCTTTTACACTGCAGCCCTTCCCTTCAACAAGCTTCTCAAATCCCACCAAACACTCACAGTGAGACTGTGGAAAATTAAGAAGATGTAAAATCATAATCAAAGCAATTGGTGCATTCAAGCTGCTCAAAGCGGCAAAGTGTTTACAAACACACCTTTCCAGGGCCATCATACACACAGCGTGTAGAGCCAGATGTGCAGTTGCCCAGGTTAGTCTGGCAAGGGTCAATAGGCATGCATACACGGCCGTCACCACTGTAACCTTCTGTACATGTGCAGACATGCTGGTTCGGTCCTGTGTGCGCACATACTGCGTTTGCATGGCACACGCCTCTTAAGCAGGGGTTAATTGCTGCACAAACAATGCGACAATAAAAAAGACAAAGTGAAATTTGGTGAGACCAAAAAATCTTCTTTGCTTAAATGACCAGATACAGTTGAAGTCAAAAGTTTACATACACCTTGGAGAATCTGCAAAATGTTAATTATTTTACCAAAATAAGAGATCATACAAATTGCATGTTATTATTTATTTTTTTTTACTATGACCTGAGTAAGATATTTCACATAAAAGATGTTTACATATAGTCCACAAGAGAAAATAATAGTTGAATTTATAAAAATGACCCTGTTCAAAAGTTTACATACACTTCTTAATACTGTGTTGTTACCTGAATGATCCACAGCTGTCTTTTTTTGTTTAGTGATAGTTGTTCATGAGTCCCATGTTTGTTCTGAATAGTTAAACTGCCCGTTGTTCTTCAGAAAAGTCCTTTAAGTCCTACAAATTCTTTGTTTTTTCAGCATTTTTGTGTATTTGAACCCTTTCCAACAATGACTGTATGATTTTGAGATCCATCTTTTCACACTGAGGGCAACTGAGGGACTCATATGCAACTATTACAGAAGGTTCAAACACTCACTGATGATCCAGAAGGAAACACAATGCATTAAGAGGGGTGAAAACTTTTAGAATTTGAAGATCAGTGTAAATGTTAATTATTTTGTCTTCTGAGAAACATGTAAGTATCTTCTGTAGCTTCTGAAGGGCAGTAAATGAACAAAATACAACATTTATACAAAATAAGAAAAATGTACACATCTTCATTCTGTTCCTCTTCAAAAAGTTTTTACCCCGGCTCTTAATGCATCGTGTTTCCTTCTGAAGCATCAGTGAGTATTTGAACCTTCTGTAATAGTTGCATATGAGTCCCTCAGTTGTCCTCAGTGTGAAAAGATGGACCATATAGTCATTGTTGGAAAGGGGTTCAAATACACAAAAATGCTGAAAAACCAAAGAATTTGTTGAATATATATTTGTTGAAATATCTTACTCAGGTCATTAGTAAATAAAAAACAACATGCATTTTGTATGATCCCTCTTATTTTGGTAAAACATTTTGCATATTCTGCAAGGTGTATGTAAACTTTTGACTTCAACTGTATGAGTCTGAGATGGTTCATAGTGTTTATTGCTGGTTTGGTGCTGGTCTAGCTCAGGGGTGTCCAAACTGAAAATTTCAAGTATGCCTAGCAAGACCTTGACTAGCTGGTTCAGGTGTATTTAATTGGGGTTGGCTAAACTTTGCAGGATAGTGGCCCTCCAGGAGCAGGACTGGGCACCCCTGGTCTAGCTGGTACATCAGAATAACCATGCTTTACCTGCCATTAGCAGTGTAAATGCAGTACTTACATGTACACTGGGTTCCATCACCTTGATAGCCAGGTTTGCACATGCACAAAAGCTGCCCGGTGGACATGTTCTCAATACAACGAGAATTCGGCCCACATCGCAAAGCAGCACATGCTGGAAGCTCTGAAGAGGAAAAATACATTCACTTATATGCTGTTCCAAAGATACACATCGGGTATGATATCCGCATAGAAATACTCCAAGGTCTTACCCCGATCGCAGTCTATGCCGGTGTACCCAGACAGACATGTGCACTCTCCCGTGCCCTTCACACCACTGTCACATAAGCCATTCTTGCAACTACACACTGAATAGCACAAGCAGTAGTTAGAACACAGCAACAATACCAAGAAAACCCAAATCAATCCATCCTGCTATATAGAATAAAAAGGAGACTCTCACCATTACTGCATGTGGGTCCATATAAGTTCACTTTACAATCCTCGCAAGCAGTTCCCTTAAAACCTGGCTGCAAAGCAAAAGAGTCTCATCGGATGCTCAGTAATAGTGTGTTTAATTCAGATTGAAGAAGTGAAGGAAAGGAAACTTACTGCACATGTGCAACTCCCATTGCCCGCTATACCATCAGAGCAGACTCCATTATTGCTGCAGGGTGTCGCTGCTGATCCTGGACACTCTATTGAGGGAAGAAAGGATTCCTTTCATTAGATTTCATGACATTAAAATAGAAGAAAATATCAAATTTTTGTGTCAATCAGATAAAATAGCCAACTTGGAGAAATCAGTCATGCATCGGACAATCAAATAGTAGAGAATGGTGATAGCAACACCAAGGTCATGGGTTTGATTGCTAGGGAATGCATGAATTTAACCCTCATGTTGAGAACCGGTCATGTTGACCAGGAGTGGACTTTCTTATTCCTGAAAATGCAATGTAATGTTATTGCAGTGGACTAAATGTATGACTTTGGTCAAAATTGATTGATAGATTTTTGTACTTTTGTACTTTTTTTGACTACCTGTTCCCAATCAAAAATGTCCACTCTACATTAAATTGCTTGTAAATCTCTTATTATGCCATATTGTTTTCTTTTAATTTGTTTTTTTCTTTTCCTTTGGAACTATCTGGTTGTAGGCCTCACTGATCTAAGCTTATGCACCACAGATTTTGAGTGAACTTTAAAATTAGCCACAAATAATGCTTTATTTTAATCCAAAACGGAAGAGCATAAGCACTTACATTGCAGATTTGTACAAAACTTTTGATAAATAACTGTTGCAAAATTATGGTGGTTTCATTAACCATTGTTATGTGACTAAAACGTAATTTTTTTCCTCTTCATGGCGATGGATGTTGGTAAGTTTACATATGTCGAAGCCACCGCAGTAGCCATTAAGTTTAATCGTAGAAGATGTAGGCATCTATCTTTACAGAAGCAGCATAGAGAGCCGCATCTGGGATGCTTGGTTTAAACACAAGCATTGACTAGAGTGGCCACAATCAGCTCGGACTTGTGAAGTGTAAATAAGGGGTTATCCAAGCTTTAATGGCAAGAAAAGCCCCTTATTCAAGCACTGACAACACACGTAGTCAATGCTTGTGTAAGCAACTACATATGCTGTGTTTTTTTTTGTTTTTTTGAGGTTATAGTGCATTAAATAATGATCATGTGACTTTTATATACGCAAGGTAACTTGTAAATGCATAAAAGCCTTTCCATGGCAGTTTTCCTGAAAAACTACCTAATGCAAGATTAAAAACTTTTATGTGATATTTGAGAGTTTTTGCCAATTTTTCCATTTGGCGTATTTTCAATTTGCAATTTCAATTTGCGCAATTTGAAGGGTAAAGGAACCATAGCTACTAAGGCCTACTACTAATCATTCAAATACAAAACTTGTGCTAATTGAAAGAAAACAAGTTGACAGAAAGATTAAATCCAGGATTTGGTGATAATATCGCGTATTGAAAGATTTAAGAGTTCAAATTAGAGTTTGAAGGATTTTCAGCACAGCACACATTTAAAAAATGTATACCAGTACTTTAAATATAATAGGTATTTTCTGGATAAATGTGTCTACATGCATAAAATGTAACTGTACAAACATGAAAATCAAGGTCAGCAAGATTTGATCATACAGATTTGAGGGCAGATAATTTGACTGTTCTCTGTTCAGTTTGAGTGAGAACGACCTGAGATCATTGTGTTCTCTAAGACTGATCTGGGGTCAGTGGGTTTGGAGTGGTAGGGTCTCTGCAAGAGGATATGAGTTAACAGAGCTTTTCTGTTCTTCAAACAGCCCCTCGTCTGTTCCACTGACCCTCACTCATCCTTTACTTCCCTCCATTGTTGCCCTGGACACTTAGTCCTGACAAAATCCCTTCATCGAAATCAGACCTTTCCCGGGAACTCATACACACACACACACACACACACACACACACACACACACACACACACACACACACCAGCCACAGTCATGACACAACAAATAAAAGCCACACTTGCAGAATATGCAGACAGTTAGTCATGAGCAGGCCCACTTGCTCCAAAGTGTACATATTTTTTGCATTTAGTGAAGGAAAATTCTGTGCAAATGGGTAGACTGTGCCATACAGTGACTATAAATCCACCGAAAAACTTCTGACATATAAACTCTGTCCAAATCAGAAAAAAATGCATTTCCTCCTATAATGCTTCACTAAGCTTTCATAATGCTGACCCGACTTAGAGACGAGAAGGTCAAATCATTTAACTCTTGAGGAACAATGCAGGAAGTTCTGCTGATAAGAGACCAAAGAGACCAAGACAACACACGGTAACTTAAGTGCTTGACTCAGCGAACTCATAGTGGGATCTGTTTTGAGTGCTGACAGACAGAGGAAATACTGGAAATGAGACCTCCACAGCGTGTTGGTCAGCAAATTCCAGCAGTACAGAGCCACAGACCTGCCATATCCCTCTCTGAGGGAAGGAAGTACACAAATCCCTTGTTCCACAGCGGCTCAAAACTTCCTCTCATAGTGTGTGACAAGACACACAATAATATGTCAGCTTATATGTACTGGATGTACAGCTCCCTCAGGAAAAACAACTGTGAGAAACAACACCGTCATGCTCTCATAATCACAGAAAATGTTAAAAATGGAAACAGAAAGGATCAAGTGTGCCTTCCAGATATTGACAACTGTGGAAGGTCGCATTCATGCATATAGGATTTAGTCAAAAAGAATGCTAAAGGAATTCCTGTCATAATTTGAAAGCGATTCAAACTCAAGATTCTGCTGGATAAACTCAAATTCCTACTTCCTAGTTTATTTCTTTTGGAAGTTCAGTTTATCCAGAAGGATTATATTTTATTTTTAGGGAATGGTCACTTTTATTGGTCACGTTATAATCCCTAAGGATTAGTTATGACTGAATTATGAGGAATGGACATAAAATATGAATTATGACTTTTTAGCATTCCATTTTGGACTAGGAATGATAGTAATAAAGTTATGTTTTTCAACATCTTTTCCCTGGAGGAGCCAGGCTTCCCCTTGTTTGCATTTCAGACTCTGTTAGTGGTCGCATCAGGATAGTTCCTGACCGACTCTTCCGATCAAAATATTCCCTCAGTGTATCTTCCCTCACAGAACGACGGAAATACCAAATGCCATTTAAAATGTGTCAAAATCGGATAAGAACACTTGCTTTCAGGCCATATTTATCTGGTTTAAGAGGTTATTGATGGCACAGAACTTCTATGGAACAGAATCTAAACACAAACCACAGGATTCTTCTTCATTGACCTCAAACTCACCAATGCAGTCATTGCCCCAGTAACCTTGACAGCACTTGGGCTCCACCGTGTCTTTGAAACACTCGAACGAACATCCCGTGACAGACAAAGCTAATGTGATGTGATACCTAAACACACATAGAGAGATTATTGCCCAAACGAAACACCTCATTTTGACACAAAAACAGTAATAGTATGGTATTTCATTTGAAATTGTTACTGTCCTTATGGACACACACAAACACATGTATACCTGCAGTCCCTTTCACTTTTCTCTGGCTGCCTCTTGGTGTAGCCTTCAGGACATCTTACTAAAGGTGTCAAGGAGCAGGAATGACATCTTGATCTAGTCACCACCTGGATGTTCTGATCACAGCGGTTCTAGGCACAATAACATACAAACGCATATAGCATATTAGTTCTCACAACAAAAGCAAACCAAAAGACATGGCTTGAGTTTTTACAAAACCAAAATCACGCTGGAGCTTAACACCTGTCACTGATTTTCCAAGGAGATTTACCTGATTCGTTCACGACTTTAAAGCTGGCCAATCACATTCCCAGAATTATTTTACCCAGCATCCCATTGTGCATGTCAAACGATACTGAAGGATTGCTTATATAATGTGTCTTAAAGCCCTACATTTTCCACATTTCTAACTGCAACCACAGAAATGCAAACATTCTCCAATTAAACTTACAGACAGTATTCCTGAAAACGGATATAAACATTAATATCAAAGAGAACTGCATGTTTATGTTGTTCTCTGCCAGATTGTAGACCGACAAAGTATGTAAACAGGAAACGAGAGTAGAGTAAGCTTTGATTTTAACAGATTTCAACTGATTAACCTTGGAAAGCATGTTGTGTCTGTACAAGTAAGCCAACACAAACTGCTTTCTCTACTTGCTGTAGATTACGTTTGTATTCTAAATACTTATTAAAACATGTTTTATTTTGCAGCATGGCTGTTAAAAGCTATATAATGTCCATATTACGTCCGTGTTGGATGAGTATGAGTATGTGTGAATCTCACCTGTGATGCTGCACCAGCCGGCCAGAGAATCTCGGTCCCCAGCAGCAGGATCAGACCTCCACAGAAAGAGTTTAAGATGAGCTTCATGGTAATTATACTTTCTGTTTCTCTCTCTCACTCTTCTCTATCTGGCTGTCTGATGTTCTTCACCAGACTGTGGCCACACAAGTTGGCCTTCTGCCTTTTGAACAGTTCCTCCCTCTCTCTTTCCTGTAGCACTACAACACGAGAGTCAGAGGGCGACACCTTCCACCAAAATTTCAGCCATATGCCTGAAGTCCTTTCTTATTAGACATAAAACCATCACTCTTTTATTAACCGTATCATTATGAATAAATAAATAAAAATAAATAATTTTCATTATCTAGTTTCTCATATTCTAGTGCATGCAATATTTAAGATTACTTTGAATGGTTTAATGTGTTTTAATTGTTCTAAGAATGTTGTTCTAGCATTATATTGCTAAATTTATGATTAAAATAAGAAAAACTAATGTGGAAGAAAAAAAAATAGTTGTGTTTCTATTTTTTAATATTAATATGTTATTAATATGTTTACTATTAATATGCAATAGCGTTAATATTGTTTTTGTCTCGTTTGAAAGATGCTGACATATTTTTACTGGAAAATCAGACAAAAATGCTGATTAAGGAAATTATTTTTGCAGCATGGCAATGAGATCATCATAGAACATTGTGTCCACCATGACTTTTTTTCTCAGAATTCTAATAATCTTGCAGCTCTGTTTTTTTCTAATAGTTTTTAGTACAGGTAATATTTAAGTTTACTTTTAAGGGTTTCATGTTTGTTTTAGAAACATTGTTCTAGCATAATTTTGCTAAATTTAGTTAGGTTTATGATTAAAATAACATATGGAAAGAAAAATAAAATTAGGTCAAGATGTATTTCTCTTACACAGGTTTGATTTTGCAAATAATTTATTTTATTTTTTTTCTCATTTAAAAGATGCTGATATTTTTACTTTGAAAATCAGACAAAACGATGATTAAGAAAATGATTTTTGCAGAGTGGCAATGAGACCAATATAGAAGCTTATTTCTGCCATGGAATTTAAAAAAATGAATCTGAATTGCAAGTTTATATCTTGAAATTGTTACTTTTTTCCCCACGTAATTCAAAATTTACATCTCGAAGTTCTGTTATATATATATATATATAGTGAATAGTTGAATATATATATATATATAGCTGAATAGTTGGTGACCAATGCAGCTAGAAAGCTGGGAAGAAGCTGGTCGATTTCCAGGAGCAATGAAAACTGGTATGTACGTGTACTGAATAAATAGAGCTGAAAGCAGAAGAATCACAGGATGTCCTCACTCATAAATAAGCCAAGTGGTCAGGTGAAGATACCCTGTCACACACACACTTCCTGTATGTCTTGCTGCATCATGACTTTCATAGTTCCAGAACTTTCATACTAAGGAATTCCTTGTAGAACACATGTGTGTATATGAAGAGTTCAGATGCAAAAGCCTCTAAATCCATCTGACATCTTTTTTTAAAAAATGCATTTTTATCAGGCTCCGATGTATAGGTTTCTATGGTTACTGGTACTTCTGATTGGGCTGAGGGCTGGATTTTAGCGAGTTTGAAGTAAAAGTATTTGACGGACGTATAATATGTGTTGAGAGCATTCACTTGACTGAGGTGGCTTTTAGCTGAACTCTTCATATATATTTGGATATGAGGTTATTGGTTAGTATTCTTTATAATCATAAGAGTGCTGTGTTTTAACGCTTATGCATGTGTTGCTTGTTGTTTTTCCCAACTGCTTAGGAAAACAAGTGAAAAACTCCATGACCACACGCTCAATTGTCGTTTCTACGTGCCAAAAGTTATTTCAAATGGTTCTCTGAAATCTGCTCTGAATGGACTCCCAACCAGCTGTAAAAAAGCAAACACGTTTTTGTCCCATTTAAACTGTAATTGACACCCTAACCACAAGAACACAATGTACTATAATATCCTAACAATGAACGTATGTGGGCCTACTCACCACAAGAATTATTTGACCAAGTTAGTTTGGTCTGTTCAATAGGGATTTGTTTCAGAAATAAATTGACATTTATACGTGAATTGGGGTTTTGAAAGATATGTTTAAAGACAATACACCGTTTCATGTACATGCATTTTACACACTCGGCTGCTTTGCGATACTTAAACTGACCTGACTCACAAAAGCTGTGTAGTTGAGGGCTACAACTTAAATCCAGTTGTACAAAAAACGGGAACATTCTGATCTACATTTTTTTGTTGTTGTTGTTGTCACATTTGTTTTGCATTGTAGAAAGTTGAAAGTTGATTGTCTGTCAGTCGTTGACTTGTTATTTGCATGTTAAAATTTACAAGGCATTTTCTCCAAGGAGGCAAATGAGGCAGTGCCTCCTCAAAATATTGAAAATCATAATGCAACAAAAAAACAATGCAGATATTACACAACATAACATTAAAGAGTGTACAAATCACACTTTTCCCCAAGAAACATTGTCCAACAGTGACACCAGCAAGTTAGTAAGGTTAGGTAAGGTACAGTATCCTTCTCGCCTCCCCTAAGCACATAGAGTTTTAACAGACCCCCTAAAGCGTGTGGTGGGTTTGGTGGGGGGTAATAGAGTATGAATGGGGGAAAGTCACGTGAAAGGAGGCAATGCCTCCATCGCAATTTGATTCGATTTGGCGCCCCTCAGGGTTGTGTTCTCTCCCCACTTCTCTTCTCCCTCTACACCAATGATTGCACATCTAAAGACTACTCTGTCAAGCTCCTGAAGTTTGCAGATGACACCACACTCATCGGCTTCATTCAGGATGGTGACGAGTCTGCCTACAGACAGGAAGTTAAAGAGTTGGCTGTCTGGTGCAACCTGGAGCTCAACACGCTCAAAAATTTAGAGATGAGGGAGGAACCCCCCTGGACTTTCCCCACTCCCCATCATGGACAGCACTGTAGCTGCAGAGGAGACATTCAAGTTCCTGGGATCTTTCATCTCCCAGGACCTGAAGTGGGACACTCACATCGACATTACACATTGTAAAAAAGGCCCAACAAAGGTTGTACTTCCTTCGCCAGCTGAGGAAGTTCAACCTACCACAGGAGTTGCTGAAACAGTTCTACTCAGCTGTCATTGAGTCTGTTCTGTGCACATCAATAACTGTCTGGTTTGGCTCAGCTACAAAATCAGAAGATTACAGAGAACAGTTTGGACTGCCGAGAGGATTATTGGTGCTCCCCTGCCCACCCTTCAAGAACTGTATACATCTAGAGTGAGGAAAAGAGCTCCAAAAATCACTCTGGATCCCTCACATCTAAACCGGCCCCTCTTTGAACTCTCGGCAACTACAGAGCCCTAAATACCAGGACAACCAGGCACAAGAACGGTTTCTTCCTCCAGGCAATCCACCTTATGAATGTTCACTCCACTGTGCAAAAAATTTGTGGAATAACCTTATATTTATTTGTTACCACCTCCATCCTAATACATCCCTACATCTCTTTCTATCCTATTGCATTCTATCATCTACAGCTCAGCTGTACATACCACTTATTTATATCTACATTTTTCTATATATTTATATTTATAGATGTGTATTTTTTTATTCCCATCTTATTTTTATTGTCTGTGTGTTGTTGTTGTCTCTGTGTACCGGAAGCTAATTACACAAAAACTAATTTCTTGTATGCACAAGCACACTTGGCAATAAAGCTCTTTCTTATTCTGATATGGTTGGTTATGATCATCTGTGATTGGTTTATGCGATAAATCCCGCCTCTTGTGTTTGTGAGCATTCTGCGTTCACAAATCAGTCTGAATGAACAATATGGTGTTAATGGGAAGACAAATTTTAAAAAAGTAGTAAACAACTCTTTAGAAATAAGATCTTTGTTACCTCAAATTAAGAAATGACATGTTTATGACCAATATTTACAGAGCTTTGATAAGTGAAGATCCAAAGAAAATAAAAAAGTTAACTATTAAAAAGAATAGCTGAACATACTGTAAGTTCACAAATAAAATATGTTTAAACTTTTACTGCCTTGAGGTATTATTATGGAACACTAACTTAATGAGATTCATAATTTGCTTTAATAAATAGAATATTGATTACATTCTTAACCAAGAAAATGTGACTGGAACAGAATGTACATCAGAGGTAGATCTATATTATGTTACGACGTCAAAAAAAAATGTGTGAACATCATGTCATCTGGTGTTACATTCTGGAAAGTCATTCCATGTCTATTTAGGTCATCTATTAGCCTATAGCTACTATACAGACTTACCAAAAAGTATGAACCATGAATCAAGGTGGAAGGAATTGTTTGAATGCGTTTTGATCCTCTTGACAATTCAGATGAATGAGGATGTAAACCCCCTTTTGGATTTAAAAGAAACCTTCATTTTCTAAGCATTGTAGTGCTAAAATAATGGTTCATGTCAATGTCTTGAATCAGTCTCCCTCTTGTGGTCTTCTGTGGCAAGACTCTGTGACTCCACCAGAGGGAGGCAGATACCATAATGTCACTGATGGATGGATTTATTCTTTTCATATTCCCCACATACAGAAAAGAAAAGTCAGTCCAGTGTTTATGTGTACAACACTACAGCTGGCAACTGTATGATAAATTGCTTTAAAAAAAACATTTCATAGCAACATGGTGAAATACAGTAAGAAAGAAACAAAGAAACAAAACATACCAAATGAATTAAGGCAGAGCGAGCAGCAAGACGTGTGTAGAATGTTAACATTGACTCTGCAGCAGTTGTTGTGGGAATTGTCGACATTTAAGCAACAGTTATTGGCAGGAAAACAGTGCCGCCAATCCAAAACCCCTCAGGCCTTAACCAACACAACCAGACACAGCCACGAGCTCCTACAGACTTCTGGGAAGGCGTACAGAGCATGGCACCACTCATAGAGCGTGCAGGAATGGGCCAGTGAAAGAAGCGTGACTCTTGGCTTCGGATGTGGTGCTATGCTTGGATGGACATAACTGATCATTCATATACTGACACAAAAGATGAACGATGATCGGGATGAGCGATGACCCGGGTCTCCGCAGGCCAGCGTGGATCAAATTAACATCCAAAACATATTGTGCGTGTGCGCATGTGGTCGCACCACCCACTGCGATGCATTCAGAATCAACTCAACAGCACACCCAGAAAAACTGAATAATTTCAGAAAAAAAAAAAAAACTAATTCTATTCAGCCTTAGATTAAAGGAATGTGAAATATCGCATGGACATGCTTCAAAAACTTGAGTATAAAAGGCAAAATAATTACGCTGAAGTATAAGGAAGGAGGGGAACCCCATATTCTTCCATTTATTATGCGATTAAATTACGTCTGCAGAAATATTTGTCTTTGTTTTACCAGTTGTGCTGCTTTTTTTCCCTCACCAAACTACACTTCCAGAACATTAAGAAAGCGTTTCAGCTCATTAGAAATGACGGAACAAAACCTGAAAAGGTAATACTGCAGTACAGCAGATTTAATTTTGACAAATAATCTCATTTCACGTATGATTTAACCATTAAACACATACTAAAGAGAATGAGCGGGGGGAAAGAAGGAACTGAGGAAACCAAGAGGTTGGCAGCCACCTGAGCCGTTGGCTATGTCTGAGAGAACATATGTGTCCACGTGGACTCCCTTTGTCTGGATGTCTATCCACGATGGGTTGGCACCAGGTCTCAAAGCTGGAGGCCTGAGCGCTGCTCTTAAAAATATAGCTGGAGTGTTGCAAGCGATTAAGCAATTAAGTTTATAATGGAATTGGTTATCTGAGATTCATCAACTTGTTGTGCAAAATTGACCAAAATAATGGTTCTATCTGCAAATTTCTTCTAGGGTGAAATATCAGGTCAAAATGTCTAATTTGATGCCATGAATGATCTTCTCGATAAAAAAAAAAAAGACTTCGTCCAGAAGGGAATTATTTATTGGATGGAATTGGGTTGAGAGTGTCTAATGTCAGTATAGAGATTAATCCGAAGTGATTTTACATGGACAGAAGAATGTTTTTTAAGAAAGCTTGATGCAACTTCCACTCAGCGGTAAATACAACCACATGAGAATGAACAAGCAGGCATTCAGAGTAAAATCACGAAATGCAACGTGAGCGAGAATTTCCAGTGACTTTAATAGATTTGCCAGCATGTGCAAGAACTCACAGGAATGTTTCCCCTTCTGTCACTGCACAGAAGATCTCTGATATGTTCTGCGTGTGCTGCTGTAAATTGTCACCGTCCTGTTGGCTGGAATGTGGCTACATAAAAGGGCCACTTGCATTAGCATTTAAGGGCCGTTTAAGAGAATGCAGCCATGGTATTTGGCACAACTCTGTTACTTCTAGCAAAGCACTACTCTTTCAGAGATGTGTGCGTGTGGGATTAGAGTTTAAGGGGAAATGGAATAAGACACAAACATCAGTCACAAGAAACAAGAACTGGAAAGACAACCATGATTCATAATTTAAATTATAAAACGATACCCAGGCGGAAAAAGTGCACTTCTATAGTGTACTATAAAGTGCTGTATTTTGACACACTAATTTTGTACTTAATATGCTAAAAATTATTCTTTAGTACTTCTTAAGATAATCTTACAAACATATAAGTGTACTCAAATATATGGAAGCCCACAAAAAAATTATTGCAACATTTTATCTCACAATTGTGCCTTTTTTTCCTCAGGAATGTGTGAAACAAACTCACAATTTTTACTTTTTTTCTCCGAATTAGAGATATGTACTCGAAATTGTGAGTTATAAAGTAAGAACTGCAAGGAGGACTGATATGTTCTCAGAATTGCGAGTATATATCTAACCATTCTGACTTAATAACTCCCATTTGTGTGTTATAAATTCAGAATTGCAAGATATAAACTCAGTTCTGGGAGAAAAAAAATTCTCATAATTGGGAGTTTATTTCTCAGAGTTGCAAGTTTATGTCTCGTAATTCTTACTTTATAACACGCAACTGTGAGTTTGTAAGAAAAAAAGTCAGAATTGTTAGATAAAAAGTCGCAATTACCTTTTTTTTAATTCAGTGGTGGAAACGGGCTTCCATATAAAAGTGCTACTTTGGGACACCATGAATATGAACTAAAATGTGCTTTTAACATACTATCTGTTTATACAAAAATAATGTAGCTACCACTTGAAGTACACTTGAACGTCTTTAAAAACAAGCAGGTTCAAATGTACTAAACGTGTGAACTAAGCACATTCTATTATCATAAAAAGTACTAAAGAATAATTTTTAGTATATTAAGTACAACATTTTGGGGTAATATGTGTTTATTTGTTTAGGAGGGAAGGAACAGATGGAGAAACAAAGCAAAAAGAACATACAGGGTCTCTAAAAAAACTTTATTTAAGTTTAATTAAGTTTCTCAAAGTCAAAAATGATGAAATCGCTTGTTCATAATTTAATATGTACATTTAAATTGCGAAACATAAAGCTAAAATGACAGAACACATCCTTTTTGGAATTATTTCTCTCTTTAATTCAAGGGATTCTCAACTGCAACCTATAAAACACTGTATCAAAAATATCTTGGCATATTATCTACATATTTCCCACTATAACTGTAAGAGCCCTCAACGCAAACCTAAACAAAAGCATTTATTGACACTTTTTCTGCTGTTCCCAGTATTTTAGTTCCCTTTATGCTCCAGTTATATTCCACAGTCACTATATACAAAATGGCTTGACTCCCACTTCAGCCCATGGGAGGAGTTACGCAGTTGGAGTTAAACGGATTTCTCCCTGGGTTTTGATTGCGGGTTGCCTTGGATATTTTGTCAACACGCTTGTTTGTATAGACCCAGCAGGGCTGAAAGCGTAAAGAAGGTCCATTCCTACTTGCAGGTGTGCATGTCGTTCATCGTCTCACAGCGGCGACACCGAACGTAACAGCACCAGACGAACTTACACTCGCAGCGCTCTACGTGTCGCACCACGTGTGTGTTGTAGCCACGTCCACAGCACAGAAGGTTGCATCCGTCTGGCCCAGCTGAAGTTCTGTTACACCTGCGGCCCCTGGTCCCCGTCACGCCCAACCGCCGGTCCTCCAAGCAGTAATTGGGCGATTTGTTGAGGAAGATTAACTCCTCTTTGCCAATAGGCGTGTGGCGATTGTCTTTGTCCTTGCGCCGCACCTTACGCTTAAAACGGTCCACCACCTGAACGCTGTTTTCGTAGCGCTCCTTCAGGTGGGCGCCCACACGCTCGAACGCGGCCATTGTGCGCCAACACGTTTTTACCGCACACGAACCCGACACGCCGTGACAGCGGCAGTCTGTCAACATTGTTTTGGCCACCGCCTGTAGAGGAAAAGGATATCATTATATATCTGATCGATAGTTGGGAGAGCAGCTTGTTTTTTTAGACATTGCAAACACGAAGAAATAAGCATGCCGACATGTGAGAATCAGCGAGAGAGTTAACTGTGGTTCACTATAAACCCCATTTCCAAGACTACATAATTTTTTACGGATGAAGCTTTTATGTTCTCCCATCCCTTCATGTTCTGCACCATGAGAGCGGAAGGAGTATTTTGTGAGCTGACGACTTTCATAAAATAGGAGCGTTTGTTTGGGCGAAGGATTATGGGGGCCCTTCACTGACTTGAGGGGAATTCTGTCTCGCTTAAACGCTCCTCGGTGGTTTCCAACCAGAGCGGTGGTTTAGGGTCTCCAAACACTTACAAGTGTTCTTCAGTCAAGGCTGTGGAATTCGGTGCAAATCATCAGCTTCTTAGATTAATCAAGAACATGTGGGGAGATGTAACTCATTTGATCGACAAATTGCCAGAGCTGAAACAGACCATTACTATTTCTGTTCTTATTTGGTTGTTTTGAAATGGTTTTTCCTTGTCAGCCAGAACGAGTCAACGATTCATTTGTTGGAGAAAACGGTCATATTTTAAGTTCATAGTCTTGCTTTAAATCTTAAAGCGATTGGGGAAACCTTGCAATGAATGATCAACATTCAGTTTTAGAGTTTATAAACGAGGCTGAAGAATCACAAGAGCTTGAATGTGTTATGAACGTTGCAGGAATGCTTTCTGAGTGAGCTGGGATTGGGAAAATGGGACTGGCATTTTCTCCACTGTCACACTTTTCATATTTTCTTCAGTTAGAGTGAATTAGCGTCTACATAGAGAAACACAGCGCTGAATTAAGAGCGCTCTGTAGTTCTTTTTGAAGCAGGCAAGCACAGTCACATGCAAATTAATGGCTCAGCATTAACTCACATATCAGTCAAAACATGAATGGAAAGGCAAAACAAATGTCTTTGTCTTTTGATATGTGAATGAAGGGGAAACAGCCATGATCCAGAAATAAATTTCCCATTTTCTCCATAGAAAACTTTTTTTCATGATAAAGAAAAATTATGAGCTATGTAAAGGAATGAAATATGTGACCCTGGACCACAAAACAAGTCATAAGTAGCATTGGTATATTTGTAGCAATAGCCAACAATACACTGTACGGGTTAATTTTTTTTTTTATGCCAAAAATCATTAGGATATTAAGTAAAAATCATGTTCCATGAAGATATTTTGTAAATATCCAACCGTAAATATATAAAAACTAAAAAAAAAAATTTTGATTAGTAATATACATTGCTAAGAACTTATTTAGATTTTTTTGCACCCTCATTTTTTGTTATCCTAACAAAACATACATCAGTGGAAAACCTATTTCTAAAAAATTTAACCTTATGACAGGTTTTGTGGTCCAGGGTCCCATATGCTTTTGTAGAAGCTCCAAGTCAGTGTGATTTTAACCTAAAAATCATTAATTTAACTACTCATAATTCTTAAGAGATCACCGAAATAGCGACCACACACTCTTATGAAGCTTGACCAGATAACATAATTTGCAATACTACTAGGATTGCAGTTTATGCTTCCATAAACAACATTAGATACAAAGTCTTATACCTTTGTCTGTTTGTTTAATTTTCATATTCTTTTTTTTTTTTTTTTTTGTTACAAATAAAGTTTGGAATGTTATGATTCATCTCAGAGCTAGTTGGTTTCTGTCCATGACTTCTTAGTAAAGCCATTATTAAAGTACTTTCTGAAATCCCCATGGAGAAAATGAAGGGGGGAAAAAAGGAAGGGGCTGCTAAAAAAAAAAGTGAGCAGGCTGCGCATTTATTTCAAACTAGTTGCACTAGTTAGAGGTTAGCTTGTTTGTCACCCACCTGTCTCCCAGCTTCGCTGTTATGCTGGTTCATAGTGAACATTGCGTCCTCACCCCGGGCTGATGTGTTCTTTACCGAATTTTCGATGAAGCGACGACTGAAGGATGTCCCGAAGGCGATGTCATCGGAGCATCCGCCCCAGTGCCAGCCCTCCGTGGGTGAACCGGTGCCCAACAGGCTCATATCACACGAACATTCGGTCATGTTTCCTGCACTGCAAGAGCGAGTGACTGCGTGAACCAGGCCAGCAGCCATTACTGCGAAGATAAACGCTGTCTCTTTTGTCCCTTTAAAAAAAAAAAAAGAAAAGAGAATTTAAGCAAGATGCCAATGCAAGTTAAGTACTTACAAATGTTGAAACTATCAAAAAACTTGGGAATGTAAGATTCGCAGCAGGACATTTGCGAGAAGGGTCTCAGTGCAGCAATATCAGAGCAGAGGAGTCTGGGAATGTTACCTACAGAGAAATACTGATATCATACTATAAATAATGAGCAAAAATGTTTGGCTGAAGGAATTTCTTTTTTATTGTGAGAACAGATGATACTGTAAGAATTCTTAACATCCTCTTAACTGAATTGTTTTTTAAAGTGACTATTTTATACATAAAGTAAATGGCTCTGTACATTTCAGTGGTTCTGATTAAACACCTTTAATTGCAGATCCTAATAAAAAAAATCACTTTATGCAGCTGAAGTTTTGTTCAGGAGCAAACTAGTTATCTAGTCATAAATGTATGCATATATTTTCTATAAAGCTCATTTTAATAGCTTATAATATATATATATATATATATATATATATTTATTTATAATATTAGGCTAATTCTTGATTAAATTTGGTTTAGTCTTATTTCCTCTCAAAAATACCTGACTACAATGATGTTCTTGTCTTTTTCTGTTAATTTTCGAGGTGACCAAAAACATTTAAAGCAAGAAGTCTAAACAACTGAAATAGAGTAGAACAGAACAGACAGTAAATCTAAATAGTGCATCTTTTTAGACAAAATAGTGAAGTGCCTATAAAATTATTTTAAAACCCCTGCTGCACAAAATCAGACGCACAGCATATCAAATTCAGTTTGCCCTTGAATTGAGCGTGGATTTGAATTGCTCTGGGACAGAAAGTTTGGGTAAATATTAGGAATGGATTCACAAAAATCAAGAAACAAGTTCTAGCATTTCAGTTCCACTCTTTGTTTTGTAATCACTCTAAATCCTGCATGCATTAAATTCAGGGCCAGTTGAAGACCATAGTAAATTTAGTATAGAGATGGTTAACCTAAAACAGATGTGTGTCACAGCTGTTTCCAGAATCAAATTGCCTTTTTCATCAGCATTTCAAATCAAGATGGTCATTGAGGGGTCAAAAATAGAATGGAATGGCTCATTTTGTTTTGTTTTTCATGACCAATAAAGATAATGATTGTTTTTGTTTAAATGTCCAATAACCACATATATGCATATTTTAAATAATTGTTTTTTGCTTTTAGACATAACAGTATCATAATTACTAACTTCTGAATGTTAGCAGACAGTTTTATGGCTATCATTGCACATCAAAAAATAATTTAACCATATAAATGCAATTCTCCTCAAATTTAAATTATTTGCTCGGTTTCTTTGAATAAAAAAATGATAAATGTGACCCTGGACCACAGAAATAGTTTTGATTAGCACAGGTATATTCGTGGCTGTAGCCAACGATATGAGTTAAATTATTATTATTTTTCTCTTATGCCAAAAATCACTAGATTATTAAGTAAAGATCATGTTTCATGAAGATATTTTGTACATTTCCAACCATAAATATATCAAAACGTAATTTTTGATTAATAATATGCATAGCTAAGAACTTTATTTCAACAACTTTAAAGGTGATTTTCTTAATATTTAGATTTGCACAATCAGATATTCAAATAGTTGTATCTCTGCCAAATATTGTCCTATCCTAACAAACCATGCATCAATGGAAAGCTTATTTATTCTTATGTATAAATCTCCATTTTGTGGTCCAGGGTTACAAATGACATTTAAAATTGCATTTATTGACAGTATTACCACCCTACGTTGGTCTCGTTATTTTTAAATGGTGTTGGTCAAACTTTACTACTACCTTTTATTAATAACATTAATCACAGGATTAAAGAGTTCAGGCATATTCAAATTTATCTATTTCAGTATGACACTTTGCATGCATACCACTGGTGAGCTCGTAGCCGAACACGTTCGGGTCCCGTCGGGTCGAGCAGTTCCACCGTTCGTGTTTGAACTGCGTCTGGCACTCGGAGATGCCCAGGCGCGCGCCCTCTTTAATGCTCGGTAGAAGGTGCGGTTTGCGCGCGCACAGCTCCTTCTGCTTGTGCGACAGGGGCAAATGCGCGCAACCCAACTTCTCGGGCACTCCTACAGATGTGATGCCCAACCACCTGTGATGCGGAGCAGTGTGACACAAAGATCAGAAGCGGTTCTCCTCTCCTGTCGGCCTGGATTGAAATGCCATAACCAGGCCCGAGGAAAAGGAGACAATTTTCAAACATTTTATTCAAACATTAAATGACAGCAAAAACAACACGGCACTTATACTACTTACATCCAACTTCCCTGAGAGCACAAAGGACAAATTGAAAGCCACAGAATGAATAAGTGGTAAACTGCATGTATCCCACAACCGGTTTTATCCATGTCCACTTCATTTAACAAGTCCCGAACTGAACGTTTCGACACATACCGGTCCACTACATCTAATATCTAGCGCGTGTAATCCACAAACGGCGGTTTTAAAATCATAAATGTCCTTTTAAGTATCCATTAAGTCGCAGGTACGAACAAAAGCGTCCAACCACCACCAAATCACCTTCTCCATCAGCACGATCTCAAAAAGACACAAACAGTTATATGCTGCTGTTGGAAAACGCGCAACTAAACACTCTCCTGTGAAGCGCTCTCACATCGTGATTGGTCGAACCGCTCGTTAATATTCATAAGATAAGGCCGTTCTTAACACTGATTGGATAAAGTGATTTTGGCTTGCGGCCGGTGAGAGAGCAGAGCACAAAGCCAGCACTACTGACGGGCAGAAAGAATCATTTCAGCAGCTTACTCGGGATTTTGAGAGATAGAAAGAACTGTGTCAAGGGAAAAAATTACTTTGTTACTTAGTATTTAATATATATTTTGAAACCAAGATTCAAATAAAAGGCAGGAATAAAGAAACACAGAAAGACATTTAAAAAGGACAAAGTTAAACATTTAAAAAAGCAAAGGAAGTTGTTTAATTAGGCTAATAATACTTAACTTTCGGCGTCGACTTTTCTAAAATAACTGTAAAATGTAACTTTTAAACGACAAACAAATTGTTAAGAAGAGTAAATGTCAAGGTAAGGCATTTTCCGGCCTCAGTATGTTAAAGATTGTCTTCGCAACGCAGTTTGGCACCACTAACACAGAGTTAAATGTACTTACACAGTAAAAATGTAACATTTTATGACTTAAATTTGTTTTAAGTGATAATAAAGTGATACCGACGCACTCTTCATCGACGTACGACCGCCTGAAAATCCCGCTGTTTTCGAGCAACGTACTGTTGTTATGGTTACCTTGTGCGTCAGGTGAAAATCCGCGCTTTTATGTTTTTTGTTTTGTTTTTTTGCGACTTACATGAAAGTAACAGAATATTGCTATATCATTTAATTTCGACATACACTCTTAGAAAAGCAAAATAATTAAAACAACCGAACATTAAAATCTAAACATTACCAGCTGAGGGAAAAAAATACTTAATGTTTTATAAAATGCAAATGCAGTTTTACAAATGAGCAAAAATACCGACAGTTATTTATAATTAACTTTTATAAATTATTTCTCATAATGACTATAAGTCAACATAACATATTTTTGATTTGGTTTGGGGTACAAAAAGACAAAAGTTGTTAAAACTGCTTTAAAAAAAAGTCAATATTAATAATAAAATGGTTTGTTTTAACCAAGCAGTTGGGTTAAATGTTTAACTGAACCTTTGAGTTAACTCAATTATTGTTTAAAAACTATTATATGGCTGACTTAAAATGAACCCAAAATAGGCTGTAAATTAAAAATCAGACATATAATTACTAGAGGCATCAGCAATAATCATAAGTTGAACTTTTATTAATAAACAATTTAAACATGTTTATTATTTAATTATTATTTATTCAGCTTATGAATAAATGTTAATTTATTGAACATTAAATAACTGTTTTCCAACCTATTTTGGCTTCATTTTAAGCAATAATTGAGTTAAATAAAACTACCCAGAAGTTTGGGTTAAACATTTAACAACCCCAGCATTTTTTAGAGTGTGACAAATGGTAGAATCAAATGTATAAGACAATAAATATATAAGAAATATTTATGAAAATAAATATAAGACAAAAACATTTGATAAATTCAAGAAGCAATGTGTTTTAAATTATGAAAATATAAATTTTTAATTGTTCAGGATATGTAACATTCATGATGACTGTTGGAATCATACATTTCATGCACAGGCTACACAATAGACAAATATCTTGGTATAGCTCTTCATAAACATCCAAAACATTTGACCCTAAAATTCTGGCATATTAAAAAGAGAATTATCAAGCGCTGCAGAATATTTACAGGTCACCACATGGTTTCATGTGAATTCATTTCACTTCAAGTGGAAATAGCGTTCGTGCCCAAACTGAGCTCAGCTTAACAACTGGTGGGAAGATAAGTTTTATGGGATATTTCAAATAAATCCTCCTAATTTTCTCCCTCCACAAACCGCTTCCTGTTTAACGTAAATTATGGACAAAATGAAACATCACGCATTCCAGCAATTTAGAGTAAACCCAGCAACAATATAAAAATGCTTACCATCAAAACAGTATAAATATCCTCTTTTTTGTAAACAACAGGATTATTAATAAAGGCACTGGAAAACACTGGTAGAAAAATAAACGTGTGCGAAACATAAGACAGCAATACTATAACATACAATATACTTCATAAGACCTTTGGCATAGAAAATACTTCATAAATACTTGTGAACCTGGCATGTGAAGGAAAGGCGGTGTAAAGCTAGACTTCAAAACGTCGCCCGAGCTTCCATAAAAGTGACAATGTGAGGCAGGGGGACATCAAAGGCACTCCACAGCAGCCGCCAAAATGGCAAACGCCTCGGCTTGTGGTTCAGTATCTGTAGCAGCATTGAGGGAACGTTGCACGAGCGTTGCAAGAAAGTTTACTTGCCTGGCCTTAAGCCGCAGCTGCCAAAGTCATCTTGGCAGGGCTTCAGGGGGGTCTCATTGAACCCCCTTACACCTCCATCTGGATCGCTCTACACAAAAACACACATGCGCAAACAGACACCTACCTAACTCGTCCTCCAGCTTACCTCTTTGATCCGGCATATGCTTAGACTTAAGAAGAGCAATTGGTGTGCACAGTTTAGCCCTTTAGCAGATTTCTTAACAAATATACATATTCACAGCTAATCATACAGACACACCTGATAAACAAGGACAGGTTAGCGTCACCAGCCGCTAATTGTCTTTTAGTCACTGTTGGCGAAGGGTCCCATTGATGGCGTGATTCACACATATCCTGCTGAGGAGGATCTCCGAATAAACTGCATTCACTGGTCCCTTTACGTGGTAGGACACGTCGGGTTGAGACGACGGTTCCTCGTGCTCTCGAGGCCCTGTTTGCTCATTGGCTGAGTTCCTGCTGTCTTCACCGCGTTTCAAAATCTTCAGGTTTCTTTGAAAAGCAGCGGTTGGAAAGGGAAGCTTATAGACCTGCAAACACATTTCATCAATGATCAGCTAATCAATGAGCTTTTGCATTGGAAATGAGAGATTTCAATCCGTGTGTGTGGCTCTGACACGTTTTTTAAATTAGGGATTTAGCCTTTATCCATTTCACTTTTATATCCTCTTAAATTGCCTATTCTTATTAGCTCCCTGCTCTACAAAATACTTAATGGTTAAGAGCTTGTTTCCTCTGAGCACTAAACAACAAAAATACATTGTAACAAACAAGCAACAGCTCATCGAAAACTTGAGAGAAAGCCCCTGATGTTATGTATAGCAAGGTCTCAATCTGCCGGCCTGTTGTTAGATGTGGCCGCTCCACAGTGATATCAGTCCCATATGTGAGCAGGTTTGGCATTTCTGCCACCACTTCACACACTAATACATCTGTTCCCAACCTGCCTTTTATTGGCTAATAAAAAGCCGCCTAATTGCTAATTACTCATTAACTGATCTGCCAGGCACTTTTAGGGTGAAGTAAAAAAAGGAATGGCTTCCATTTAAAAAGATTTATAGGGCTGGAAGGCTGGAAAAGTGTTTCTAGGAGGATCTATATCCATGTATATGAAGAGTAAAACGGTTTCGTTTGCACACATGGATGTGTGATTCTAAAAAATACAAAGTTAATAAGATAAGCCTTCTGTGTAGCAAATTACACCCATAATAATATAATTACAGATACAAATTTCACAAAATTAGCGCAGAGGCTCTGGCTCAACTACATGGTTATTAAAATAAATTATGTTCTTTGGCTCTGCATGTTTTGTAGACTGTTGGATGACAATTCTGAAACAGTGATTCTCTGTTTATCAGTTAAAACTGTAATAATATTTAGCAATATTACTGTTTTTACTGTATTTCCACTTAAGTAAATGCAGCATTGGTCAGTATGCTGTATGCAATATATGATGTACTATTTAAATTAATAATAAAGTATTCATGTGAGGTATTCTAATCAGCATAAGTTCATAATTGTGTTGCATTTTTACTGTATTAATGAGAATCTATTAATGATAATCTAACAAGAATAACTATACTACCATTCACAGTAAAAACACTAATATTAGGAATATTACATTTTAAAGTATTTTTTTCTACTACAATACATTTTTTTCCTGTGATGGCATTACTCCAGTATTCATTATCACACAATACTTCAGAAATCATCCTCATATGCAGAAACATTATTATCAGTGTTGAAAACTGTGCTGCTATTTTAATTTTTTTTTGTGGAAAGTGTGAGGATTCTTGGATTTGATTTTATTAGTTAAATAAAACTATTCTATTTCATATTTTTACATTAACAATGTAATCAATATTAAATTTATTAAAGCCAAGTATGAGTCTCATCAACTCAAGGCAGCAACCATTTAAACAATATATTTTATTTGTCAACTTATGTTCAGCTATTCTTTTTAATAGTTAACTTTTAACTATTTTTGAATTTTTCATTCTTCATCAGTTATCAAAGTTATCAATTTCAGCTGATTACTCACTAAAAACTCCCACAGATCATGTTTTTCTGCCATTTAAGTCTTGTTTTGATGTAACAAGTAAGTCTTTATATCTAAGTGTGTGAGTTCTTTACTGACTTTTTAAAATTAATCTTCCCTTTATGCCATTATATTGTTTTGGCCATATCCAATCATATCACAATAGAGACATCACCTCCTCCCACGTGACTTTCCTCTATTCATTGCTCCCCACCAAACTCATCGCATGCTTTAGGGGGTCTGTTAAAACTCAATGGGCTGAGGGGAGGCGAGAGAGAAACTGACTCCCGCTGTAACTAATCTTTTTGCTCTTTTACCTCATGGAAATGGCAGGCACATCGTCCTTGTAGGAACTCTTTGTAACGACCCATAGTGATGCTGAGAGTGTCAATGACCTCATATCCAAGATGCTTGGCACTTTCCAGAATATTCTTGTTCACATTATAGAGTCCTTGCACTCCATTCTAGAACCAATGAATGAAGATGGTAAAGTTTATAGATGTCATTAAATGAATGAATAAAGTGAAAGAAGAACATCTTGTCTACTTACCAGCGGAAGGGAGCGAATACCATCCACAGGCAGATGGAAACCCATTCCTAAAGACTTCACCACCACCATGATTTTCTCAAGACCCTCCCTTGGAGATAAGTTGGAGATACAATGTTAAAAAAAAATCCAAAACCACATAGAGAGATTGGCAGCAAACTACAGAAAACAAAACCAGCATCCTTGAAAATAAAGAAAAGCTTTTGCCATTAGAACATTGCTAATTAAAATGTAGTTGAGTCAAGCTAATAATGAACAGGCTGATTTTGTGTTGCTTTTGGGAACATGTTTACCTCTGTAGAACCTGTTGAATGGTCCGCAAATGGTTCAGGTTTAGCCACTGCACCCCACCAGCGACCAGCACTGTCTTAGGCGAGTTCTCCAGGGGTTGGGACCTGTCCCGGTGGAAGCGGTTTCGGAGAAAAGGTTAAAGATCAACAGAACATTATAAAGACTTTATTAACAAACCGTGAATGACCCATAATTCCATGAATTCACCCATAATTCCAAGTAAAAGTGTGTAAATAAAAACCCCCAAAATCCCAAAACGTGATAATTTTTTTGTATTTTGAGGTATGTAAGATTTTGTTTTGGAAAGAAGCCTCTTTTGTTCACCAAGGCTGCATTTATTTGATCAAAAAAGTCAAAAGATTTTTGATATATTTTAAAGAAGTCTATTCTGCTCACCAAGCCTGCATTTATTTGATCCAAAGTACAGCAAAAACAGTAAAATTGTGAAATATTTTTACTATTTAAAATAAGAGTTTTCTATTTGTATATATTTTGAAATGTAATTTATTCCTGTGATTTCAAAGCTGAATTTTTAGCATCATTATTCCAGTCACACAATCATTCAGAAAGCATTCTAATATTCTAATTTGCTGCTCAAAAAAATCTAATTATGTTGAAAACAGAGTAGATTTTTTTTTCAGTTTTCTTTGATGAATAGAAAGTTCATAAGAACAGCATTTATCTGAAATAGAAATCTTTTGTAACATTATGAATGTCTTTATCATCAATTTAAAGCATCCTTGCTAAATGAAAGTATTAATTTCTGTCATTGCTTTTCTGAAAAAAGTATATATATACTGACTCCAAGCTTTTGAATGGCATAGTGTATAATGTTACAATATTACCGCTTTTGCTGTACTTTGGATTAAATAAATGCAGGCTTGGTGAGCAGAAGATACTTCTTTAAAAACCATTAAAAATCTTACTGTTCAAAAACTTTTGACTGGTGCATTTCAACACTTCGACAAATCAAAACTCTGCTTTTTAATTTAATTTAGCAAAAACAAAATGTCAGATCATTCAAGCAGCTCCCAAAACATGTCCTCAACAGATGCACACTGTAACACACTCAAAATCACACACACAATCACATCTGCGCTGCATATCCCACCCCTCTGCCCACATCAGTAGCTGTGTGAGATCAACGGCGCGCTGAGCCAGCAGCGGTTACCATCCCTGCTGACATACTCTGATCTGACACACAGCCTCCCAACCACACGCAGCCCACATCCCACCATCAAACACGCTGCCAAAGTCATTCAGTGTGTTAACAAGGCCTTTGCCACTTTAGACCGACACCAAACCCGCACATTCACAGCTTAATGGGCGTAATCCACAGCCACATGGAGACAAACATCATCCAACATGCACATACACAGACCTTTCTAAAAGCTGCTGCAGAGCTCTTTGGAAAGTGGGTCTCTGAGCCTTCGGCAGCCAGAATTGTGGGTAGTAGGAGTAGCTGGCGATAGTTCGACCCTGATTCAGGTTGTGGTAGACGATGGTGTCGTGAGCCTTGTCCCAGTCCTCCAGAGTAGTGTTCACCCTCTCCATCAGATAGTACATCATTCCTCGATTGGTGGAGTCACCGATAAACAGGACCTGAGGGAAAGCATGCAAGTACGTTAGATGCTGTGAGACTAAAACTGGATTATATCTTGTCATGCACAATTTAAAAAGCACATTGTGTATGTGTTCTACAAGCTTTACTGTGATTTACTCACCCTCAAGCCATCCTAGATACATACGACTTTATTCTTTCAGACGAATACAATCAGAGTTACATAAAAAAAAATGTCCTGGCTCTTCCAAGCCTTATAATGGCGGTAAATGGCTGTTGAGATTTTGAAGTGCAATAAAGTAAATCCATCCATCATAAAGTCGTCGTACATGTATTTACGAGAGAGTAGCGTTCCAGCAGATGATGTAGGACGTAAGAGAGGCATAAGCTCAGATGAGAATATGCTAGTCTCGTAAGAATCAAGACTCCTCTTGGCTTATATCGAAATCCTCCAACATTTGTCTTTACAAATCCTCATTTTACACTTTTTATTATTGACTTGTGTTTTGTTTTGTTTTTGCTCTCTCCACTGTGCTTCAGTGTTCAAACACTGCATTTGCTTACATCTCTCTAGTGAATTTACATATGACTGTTAGCAGAAGCTAGAGATGTGGTTTATAAGTTTTAAATAAGAATATTTTTCTTACCCAAACACATTGATTCGCTTTCAGAAGGCTTTTATTAATGGAGAAGTTCATTTATAGAACAAAAATTTACAGATAATTTACTCACCCCCTTGTCATCCAAGATGTTCATGTCTTTCTTTCTTCAGTTGTAAAGAAATTACGTTTTTGGAGGGAAACATGCCAGGATTTCTCTGCTTATAGTGGACTTCTATGGTGCCCCCAAGTTTAAGCTTCCAAAATGCAGTTTAAATGCGGCTTCAAAGGGCTCTAAACAATCCCAGCCGAGGAAGAAGGGTCTACTGAAACAATTGGTTCATTTCTTTAAAAATTGACAATTAATATACTTTTTAACCTCAGATGTTCATCTTGTCTAGCTCTTGTCTAAAATCATCCTACATCACTGTTTTACCTTTTCTTTTTTTTTCTTTTTTGATCTTTTTTGCACGTTCATTTTGTAAACACTGGGTCATTACTTCTGCAGCAATTTAGGACGATTTTAAAGTTAGAGGAGAAAATTAGATGGAAGTTTTTTGACCTACCCTAACTCTCTTCGGAGCGCACATAGTGACCCAGAGCTAGACAAGACCAGCATTTGAGGTTAAGAAGTATATAAATTGTCAATTTTGCTTTAAATTAATGATTGTTTTGCTAGATAAGACCCTTCTTCCTGCATTTAAACTGCATTTTGGAAGTTCAAACTCGGGGGCACCATAGAAGTCCACTATATGGAGAGATATCCTGAAATGTTTTCTTCAAAAAACATAATTCCTTTACAACTGAAGAAAGAAAGACATGAACATCTTGGATGACAAGGGGGTAAGTAAATTATTTGTACATTTTTGTTCTGGAAGTGAACTTCTCCTTTAACCACCAGAGCTGTGTGGGGTACTTTTTATGATGGATGGATGTGCTTTATTGGACTTCAAAATTTCAACAGCCATTCACTATTTATAAAGCTTGGAAGCGCTAGGAAATGCTTTAATATAAATCTGATTGTATTCGTTTGAAATACATATAAAGTGAAAGTCATAAATCATTGTCATAAATCATTGGATAATTTTAATTTGTGGATGAACTATCCCTTTTATTAATAAAAGACAACACAAACACAAGGAAATGTAATAACAATTGTGTCATTATAAAGGGCGAAAGACACAGTATGGCCTTTTGAGATCACAGTCGCCATGAAGCACTTCACAAGAGTCTAATAAGTTTGGATGTTCATCTGTGTGTGTGCTTTTGGCAGGGAAGTTGGCAGGAATGCCAGTCTAAATCACAAGATCTCCAGGAGCGGGCATTGGCTGACACTGTGGTCTGCAGACATGCTCATAAGATTAAGGACACATATTTTCAACAAGAAGTCAGAAGTTGCGCTCATGTTATTCCAAACCTGTAGTTCCAAACATATAATCATCAAAAGAGTACTACTTTTTTGCTCTTTTTCAACTGTCAATAGCCGTATAACTAATGTGTTTTGCACAGGAAACGTAACAGTATACAAGTTTGGAAAGACAAGTTTGGAGTGAACTCCAAACAAGGCTGTCTCCAGCCGGCTGAAATGGGTTTAACATGAAACAAACTCATGCATATAACTCTAGACCTTGACAATCTAAAGCTCTCTTATTTGAAACAATCTTTCCTGAAGAGTCCCTCTTTTCCTGTTGAACGGGCTCAGAGTCAGAGGGCTGTGGTTTGTGTATAGCGAGAGCTCGGGCCCTTGTGTAATGTGGCCATTTGTTTGTGTCAGATCTGATCTTGTGAGTCTTAAATCGAGACAGGGTGGAAAGAGTCATGCTGTGAGGATGAGCGCTGAGGGAGCGTTTGAAGCAGGAACAGACTGTAGGTTTGGCGCACAGCTTCGAAAACCCCTGCTGGGCTTTAAGCAATAATTTAAAAACAACCCAAAACACAGGAGGTGTGCAGATCACATCAAGAAAAAAAAATACAATAAAATCAAATCTAGCGCCAAACACGGGAGAGTATTGGCTTTCTTCTTTTTAAGAATCTATTTCACTATTCTTTCCTAAGGAATTGAATCACGAGGTTGTTGTGAGCTCAGCTGTAGATGAAGCTCAACACCTGCTGTTAATCTTTGATAAACAGCTGCTCATTGCCACTAGAACTTCAATGCTATTTAAGCTGTCTGCCTTTAATTTATTTCTCAGTACTGTATACACAAACATATGGTGCAGCTGTCAGCTGCATACAGAAGAACTGACAAAATGTATATTCACAGTTAGTTTAAAAAAAACAGTTCAAACTGTTCAGTACTTGTAATGCTTATAATAACTTACAGTGATGATTCATTAAAACATTGTACATTTAAACACAAATATATAGTGGCCTCATACTCAAAAGTATGGGGTTAGTAAGATTTTTTTTTTAAAGAAATTAATATTTTTATTCAGCAAGGATTGATCAAAAATGAATCTCAGTAAAGATTAAGCATGCTTTTAAAAAATTAAAAACCTAAAAAAGAATCCTGACAAAAAATGCATCACAATCCCCAAATGATTTCTGAAGGATCGTATGACACTGAAGACTGGAGTAATTATAGGAATAAGTCACTTTTTAAAATACATTAAAATAGATTAAAAGAATTGTAGTAATATTTCACAATTGCACTGTATTTTTTACTATACAAATGCAGCCAGAGACTAAGAGACTTATTAAAAAAAAATAGGTTTGTTAAATAGTTATGATCTGTTAAGCATTATATAAAATATGTGTTAAAGTTACTATGGGAAAATGTGTATTATGCCATTTAAGTCGTAAGATGATGATGCATACACACTTAAAAATGGATACAAAAGCTGTCTCTGGGGCAGTAGCTTTTCAAAGGATAGTAATATGTACCATTTAGATACAAATATGTACCTCTGAGCTACTATTATGCATTCTTTAGGGGTCAATAAGGTACAAAAGTATAACTTTTGTAAGGGTACCATCCTAGTGACAGCTTTTGTACTTTTTAGGGCAGGGGTTCTCAACTCTGGCCTGCAAGATCCATTTTACTATGGAGTCTAGTTCCAACTTTGATTAAACTCACCTGACTGTAACTTTCTAGTGATCCTAAAGACCTTGATTGACTTGTTCAGTTGTGTTTGATTAGAGTTAGAGCTGAAATCCGCAGGAAAACGGATCTCCATATAAGGTATAGGGTAACCAAGCACCTCTGGTACTTATTTAATTTTTAAAGTGTTTTCGGTTCCATGGTTATTTACCTTCCGGTCCATCATGCAGGTTTGCAACTGAGGTTGGTCTAGCAAGGGATGATAACAGCTGTCGGGCTGCCAGGCGACCTCTCTCCAATCACAAGTCCTGTTGTCTGAACAGCTTAGGCATGGGACGACCCAACGACCTGACAGAGATGGAAAATCTTATGTTATGCTGTCCTTACAGTGCATTATACTAAATTTCCATGACAGCGTCTACTCAAATTACAGCAGCCACAGGTGATTCATAGTGGAGTGAATCTCTGTGAAGTTTTAAAGTCTTCTACAGCCAAATGTTAAAAGTTCAGCATTAACTAATGAATCAGCTGGGAAACTCTAGCTAGACATGATTACTTCATTGTGGTAGTTACAGACAGTCCCCTACATGGCATAGCAAACTATATGATTTTTTTTTTTAAAGTAAGATTTTTTGTTTTTTAAAGAATTCTCTTTTGCTCAGCAAGCCTGCATCTACTTGATCCAAAATACAGTGAAAGCAGTAATTTTGTGAAATATTCACCATTTAAAATTTTATTTAAATATATTTTAAAATGTAAATAATTCCTGTAATCAAAGTTTAAATTTCAGCATCATTAAAACTGAAAAAATTCTACTCAGTTGTTTTCAACATAATCAAATTAGAATATTAGAATGATTTCTGAAGGATCATGCGACTGGAGTAATGATGCTAAAAAATCTGCTTTAAAATCACAGGAATAAATTACATTTGAAAATATATTCAAATTGAAAACAGTTATTTTAAATAGTAAATATATTTAAACTTTTTAAACTTTTACTACTTTTGGTGTACTTTGTATCAAATAAATTAAGACTTGGTGAGCAAAAGTGACTTCTTAAAAAGTTTTTAAGCTTAAAGCTTAAAAACTTTTGACTGGTAGTGTACATATATTTTCATTGCATCTTTTCTTTCTCACACACACACAAAGTGTGTAACTCCATCCTAAACAGTCAATTAAAGTAGATCCCCGCTGACTTTGATGTACTACCCTGCTGAGGACGGCCTTTTTACTTTTATAGCACTGACTGAACCGTCCTCTGAACCCTAACCTGGTGGCTTTAAATCTAAAAGGCCTAGCAGCTGAACGCACACTCACAAAATTGAAACCTTCAGAGGAACAACTCACTCAGAAAATCCTGTATGAAGTTTGAGATTATATTCCGCAATAAAGTCAGCATGGAGGTCCTAACCTTATAATTGAGCAATGATTCAACTCAGATTCAGGCAATGAATCAGTGCATTATCACACTGTAAAAGCAGACACATAAATTTCCAAACTCTGAGTTCACTAGCAAACCTTTCCCATCCTCTAGTGGAGCAGCTAATAAACCGTGAATCTCATGCTAATATAGCAAATCTGAAATATATGCTTTTAGGGCCAACATCATCTTTCATACAGGAGGAAAAATATGCGGAAAATGTATCATCGGTCCATAAAACAGACACACAGAAAACAGACCGGTTTGACTTACTACCTTGCGTGAAAAAAAATAAATTGTAAATCTTACAGCAAGTTTTTCGGATTCAAATTTCAGGTACTTTACTACAAGCCCATGAGCAAAACCTGGAATAAACCTACCAGGTTCATCTCCTGAGAGGCAAGGCTGAGGTGAAGCCTGGGCCTCTTCTGAAGATCTCATCCCTTGAATGGACTCCAAACCGCAGGTTTGATCTGGTCTGACAATCAGGCCACAGTCCTGCTCAGATACATTGAGAAAAGAAAGAGAAACAGGTGAGCTTTGAGTCCTTTGAGTCACACTCTTGTGTTAAAAAAGTAAGGACTTAAGACGATAAAATAGCTTTTTGACAAATAAAGATTGAGTCGCTTCAAAGTTTCCGTAGCTTTCATGTGGCCGCGTACGCGAGGTTCCTCACAGACGAATTAAAGCAGGCGCGCCGCTCGACGCCTGCCCTGTGGCCTTGCCCCTTGTTAGAGGCCAAGGGTCAAACAAACCCAACAGGCTAAATGACAACATCGAGCCTGCTCCGCCGACCCCCGAGGTCCCTCACGGGAGCCATCGGGTCTGGCTCCACTTCAGAAGAGCGGCTCTTCGTTGGCTCTTTCGTTTGCCCCCTTCCTTAGCACTTTGCACAGGGGCTTCTCGAAGCCACGTAACATTCCCCAAGCTCCCGCCGCTGTTCTCGACAAAGTGCCACAAGACAACTTAACAGGGATTTTCTTGTTCGTACCTGCACACAGTGTGTGCGTGCAAACACGAGCGGGCTTTTGATTCTGAGCGGGTCGGCATAAATCAGCAGGTTAGTCCGAGCCTGGCGGAAACCACCTAGCACTTTCAGCATCGGAGCTGGGGAAAAGTTAGCATCCCTCCGGAAAAGAAAACGTGTGCAATTAATTCACACAGAAGGCAAAGAAACATGAAAGGACAAGAACCCTACATTTTATCTCTCTCATCTGTCATTTTTCCATTCCCAGGGAAAGAAAATTTGGAATAAAGAGTTTTATCCAAGGTCAGGTACTCTCAGGTTCTTACGGTGATGGTTTAGCAAGGGGAGTTAGCGGATGAACTTGAGATCAGAGCTTGGCTTTCAGATGACACAATATATCCTTCGTCTCTATATCACTAGAAAATAATGAATCCAGCATCTGGTTAATGAGGATTTCTCAAAACCAGTAGGAATAAGAGAACATTAGGGAACAGAACAGATGACAAAAACAAAAAGTTGCCGAAACAGATTTTGACAGTATTTATTATTTCTGTGAAATTTGTGTGCAGCTCATTTACTATTTATGCTACAGACATGAATGATTCATGCTACCATATGTGACCCTGGTGATTTTTTTTTAAATTGAGATATGCTTTCCACTGATGTATGGTTTGTTAGGATGGAACACTACAGACATACAACTATTTGAAAAGCTGGAATCTGAGGGTGCAAAAAAAAAAATCTAAAAAGTTGTCCATATGAAGTGCTTAGCAATGCATATTACCAATCAAAAATGAAGTTTTGATATATTAACGGTAGGAAATGTACTAAATATCTTCATGGAACATGATCTATACTTAATATCTTAATGATTTTTGGCATAAAAGAAAAATACCCACACTACAAAAGACTGGTTTTGTGGTCTAGGGTCGCATGTACACTATATTGGCAAAAAGTATTGGGACACCCCCTTCTAATGAACAGGTTTGACTACTTTAGTAATTTCCAAAAACTCATCACCAAACACTAATGACTTGAACAAAAGTATTGGGACATATCCATCTTTAGAACAGAAAATGGCACTTCCAAAACTGTAGCAACAAAGATGGAAGCATAATTAATGATGAATTTAAAAAGTGTATTTCCATCTCTGTTGTTTCAGTTTAGGAGGTGTCTAAAATGACTGTACCTATATGCACAAGTCATTGGTGTTTGGTCTGAGTTTTTGGCTGCATTTAAAGTCACACCAGAGGTGTTCAGATAGGATTGGGACTTGGCTTTACGCAAACCAGTCAAGTTCTTCCACACTGACTGAATCAAACATTTCTCAATGAACCTTGCCTTATACAGGCATTGTCATGTTAGAATAAAAAGGTCCTGTCTAACTTTTGCTATAAAATTAGAAGGACACAATTTCCTAGAATATCATTATATGCTTAAACATTAAGATTAGTCCTCATGGAAATTACTAAAGTAGTCAAACCTGTTCATTAGAAGGGGGCGTCCCAATAATTTTGGCAATATAGTGTATGTAACTGACATTAAATTTAAGGATGATAGGGATATTAATATTCTATTATATTTAGACTACAATTTGTTATACTATGACATATTACAGAAATACAGAGACAGCCTGAGCACTCTTTTTAAAGACGGGTTTTCCAAGCATTCACTGTATGTGTGTATGCGTTTTCTCGGAGTGTGTGTGAACATTTAAGCTCTGAAAGCTCACCGGGCCACTCGTGTTGGTTACAGGGATCAGAGACCAACAGCAACGGCAGTGTAATCTCCACTGATCAAAGTGAATAACCCGCGCTGCTAGAAAAGCCAGGATTATTACCGTACATCAGACCGTGCTCTTGGCGGCCACCACGGTCAAGTCTCTGCCCTAGTACCAGCTCTCACAAACCCCTTTAGATTCCCAGAGAACCCTCTGCTTCGCTTTTATCTTTAAAAGTTTGTTTCGAGAGAGAGTCTTAAGCCCTCTGAGAGGAAGGACACATACTTAAGGGGGTTGTTTTAATAAGCCGCCATTGGAGACAAAGCCCTTAGCTGTAGCACAATGAAAGACATCAAAATTTACAAGCAGGAGATTAGCAGCTCTCTGTCAGGATCAAACATGTAAAACCATTCCAGTGAGATCAAGAGTTCTTCTATACGAGTATACAGAAGAAGTCTATAAAAGTGAAGCAAATGATAGCTAAAATGAATCTTGGACAGAAAAAAATGACAAAAGTTGAGATAAAGGTAACTTTCTTATCATGCTGACTGATTTTTTTAAATATATTTTTTTCTTTTTTTTTTATTTATTGGATAGCAGAAATTATGGAAGCCAAGTTTACATCTCACAATTCTAACATTTTTTCTCAGAGTTATAAGATATAAACTCGCAATTATGAGTTATGAAGCCAGAACTGAATTCGCAATTTCAAGAAAAACGTCAGAATTACCTTTTTTTAAAATCTCAATTGTAAATTTATATCATGCAGTTTTGAGAAAAAAGTCATAATTGGAAGATATAGTGTCAGAATTGTGAAGAATAAACTTGCAATTGCAAGAAATTGTCAGAATTGCAAAATAATGTTGCAATTACCCTTTTATCGCAAGTGCGAGTTTATATCTAACAAATCTGACTTTATAAGTTGCATGTTTATATCAAGCAGTTCAGAGAAAAAAAGTCAGAATTGCGAAAATGTAATGTCTCAGAATTGTGAGGTATAAACTCGCAACTGCAAGAAGTAGTTAAGATAATTTAACTGAGATCATTTTGCAATTTCATAACTTGCAATTGTGAGTTTATATCACAGAATTCTGAGAAAAAAAAGTCAGAATTGCAAGATGTCAAAAATGTGAGGAATAAATTTGCAATTGCAAGAAAAACAAAAGAATTGCAAGATTGCAATTTTTTTTAGTATTATCGCAACTGTGGGTTTTATATTGCACAATTCTGACTTTATCACTTGTAATTGCGAGTTTATATCACTCAATTCTGAGATGTACACACATTTGTGAGAAAAAAGTCATAATTGTGAGATGTGTGTCAAAATTGTTAAGTATAAACTTGCAATTGCAAGAATTGCGAGGTCAATTCACAACCGCAAGAAAACTTTTAGAATTGCAAGATAAAGTCGCAATTACCCTTTTTATCGCAACTGCAAGTTTATATCCCACAATTCTGACTTTTTAACTTGCAATTGCAAGTTTATATCACTCAAATCTGAGAAGTCAGAATTGCGAGATGTAAACTCACAATTGCAAGAAAAAAAATCAGAATTGCAAGATTGTCACAATTACTATTTTTAATCGCAACTGCGAGTTTATATCATGCAGTTCTGATAACAAAAAGTCAGCATTTCAGAATTGAGAAGTATAAATCCACAATTGCAAGACAGTCACAAAGTTTATTTTATCGTAACTGCAAGTTTATATACCAGAATTCTGACTTTATATCTTGCAATTGTGAGCTTATATCATGCAGTTCTGAGAAAAATAAAATTGCTAATTTATTTTAAATAATTATGACTTTATCACTTGTAATTGAGTTTATATCACTCAATTTTGAGATGTAAACACATTTGCGAGAAAAAAGTCATAACTGTGAGATTTGTGTCAAAATTTTTAAGTATAAATTTGCAATTGCAAATTCACAATCGCAAGAATACTTTTAGAACTGCAAGATAAAGTCGCAATTACCCTTTTTATCGCAACCTCAAGTTTATATCTCACAATTCTGACTTTTTAACTTGCAACTGCAAGTTTATATCACTAATATAAACTTTCTAATAACGTTCTAATAACAAAAAGTCAGAATTTGAGAGGTATAATTCCACAATTGCAAGGCAAGTTGCAATAATTTTTTTATTGCAACTGTAAGTTTATATCCCACAATTCTGACTTTATAACTTGCAATTCTGAGAAAAAAAGTCAGAATTGTGAGACGTGTAAACACAATTGCGAAAAGAGTCAGAATTGCGAGAAAGTCAAAATTACCTTTTTTAGTTTATAACGCGGTTCTGAGAAAAAAGTCTGAATTGCAATGTTAAAGTCACAATTACCTTTTTTTTAAATAAATAAATAAATAAAATAAATTCACTGGCGGAATAAATTTTTACAATTATTTTTGTGAATCTTTGAATCTGTAATATAGCAAAATGGCTGTCTACCTTTAAAAGCCTTCCTTATTTGGCATGAAAATAAGGTGAGATAACTATGACATTTTGTCAGATGGGAAATTGATTTTACTACAGGTCAGTGTGAGATGTCCAAGTTTCCAGCCAACAAAGAGACTTAGAAACTGGCAAATAAGCTGATCTATTTGTTGCATGCATTCTTCAACACTAATCAATTCAAAAATGAAAGTGTAATTAAATTGGGAGCATTGTGAGAAGTGCCGTACAGATGTCCCATCTGGTCACTGAAATACAGCCTTTGTTATGAAAGACTGAAGTGGCTTTACAGAGAGTGTTTAATGTAATCCTGTGGATTGTGGATTGTAATCCTATAGAACTGTCATGCTGTCAGCCAATCCCTCACACTATAAGTCAGGCTATTGGGTTTCATTTCAATTAGGATGGTGAAAAACAGAAGCGGCATATGCTACAGGCATCAAAGAATATAAAGGAGGTATTCTGACTGGATTATCAGCTAAGAGAACTAAAAGAGAGGTTTTATTTAGTGTAACTTCAAAAGTGAAATTTTAGCAGTCGCCTTTAGCAAGTGAAAGATCACTGACCACAAGGGAGAATATTCTGGATGGAAAAGTAAAGAGAAAGAGTATATATTCATAATATTTTTCTGCAAACTAAAACCAAACTAAAATAAAATAATATACACCCTCCCAGAGAGTGGGAATGACTACACATAAAATCATAACAATTTTCTGAAAATAAAATAAAATAAAATAAAATAAAATTCCAAGAGACTGGGAATGACTACACATAAAATCATAAAAAAATAATAAATAAATAAATACACAAATAAAACATAATAAAATAAAATAAAATAAAATAAAATAAAATCACAGAGACTGGAAATGACTACACATAAAATCGTAACAATTTTCTGAACTAAACTAAACTAAACTAAACTAAACTAAACTAAAATTAAACAAACCTTTCCAACACATAAAATCATAATATTTTTCTGCAAACTAAAACCAAACTAAAATAAACTAAAATTAAATAAACCTTTCCAATGACTACACATAAAATCATAACAATTTTCTGAAAATAAAATAAAAAAAATAAAAAATAAAATAAAATAATATACACCCTCCCAGAGAGTGGGAATGACTACACATAAAATCATAACAATTTTCTGAAAATAAAATAAAATAAAATAAAATAAAATTCCAAGAGACTGGGAATGACTACACATAAAATCATAAAAAAAATTCTGAAAAAAATAAAAAATTAAATAAATACACAAATAAAACATAATAAAATAAAATAAAATAAAATAAAATCACAGAGACTGGAAATGACTACACATAAAATCATAACAATTTTCTGAAATAAACTAAACTAAACTAAACTAAAATTAAATAAACCTTTCCAATGACAACACATAAAATCATAATATTTTTCTGCAAACTAAAACCAAACTAAAATAAAATACACCTTCCCAGAGAGTGGGAATGACTACACATAAAATCATAACAATTTTCTGAAAATAAAACAAAAAATAAAAAATAAAAAATAAAATAAAATAAACTACACCTTTCCAGAGACTGGGAACGACTAAAAATAAAATAAAATAAAATAAAATAAAATAAAATAAAATAAAATAAAATAAAATAAAATAAACCTTCCCAGAGACTGGGAATGACTACACAAAAAAAACATTTCTGAAGAAAAGAATAATAATAATAAATTTAATTAAATTATTAAATTAAATAAAACCCTAATTCTAACAAATTTTATGGGTTAGATCAAGTCGAAAAAAGTTTAATTTAACACATTACCACTGTGTTACAGTGTAACAATTATTTCTGTGTCTCCTAGATGAACAGAGAGAAACCATGGACCAAGTCACTGAATCTTTTACTAAGAAAAAGAAGCAAGGAGCAGTCTGATATACTTCATATTCATAATAAATGAGTGTTTGTCAATCTGTCTCAGGCTCTTCTCTGAAGTTGTATGTCTCCAAACATAATTACACAGATAAACATACACTAAAACACACACACGGATACAATCATCCATAGCAGGCCCAAGCCAAACAGCTCATATAGCTTTTGGAAAACAGTATAGACATGCTCTTATAAGGTCAGGTTATCAGAAGAAGAGCTTTACTCCACATCTGGACTCTGTTTTCATACAGTAGATCTCTATTAGAGCTGAATGCAGAGCTACTGCCAGCTGTAATCTAAACACGCACACACTTATGAATGCGAGCAGATAAATCTGAGGCAATATAAAAGGCAGGAGGATCTCAGTCAAATCCACTGAAAAAAGCCTGCTAATAGAATTGTCTTTGCATTCAATTCACAAAAATAGTGGTATAAAACCATACTATACTATTTTAGCAGTGTATTTTAGTAGCAAATTCTTTTTTGTGTGTTTAGCAGAGGAAAGTGAGGGTAAGTAAATGATGACAGAAATCTCATTTTCAGGTGAACTCTCCCTTTAAGTGTCTAGATGTGTTTTAGGGTCACTGTTGGTCTGTAGTTTAAGTTTGGTGCCAAAAACAGGCAAGATGGGGAAACAGGTTTAGGGCCTACGAAATGTTCCCCGTGGATCCTGTGTTAAGAAATGTGAACCCATGTGGTAAAGTTTGGACTTTACTGCTGGTTTTCATTGTGCAGTTCTACGGTCTGGCCACAGCCCACTTTTTGCTTTGTACCTAATCAGCTCACTTGTACCAGAGAATTGAGTAAATGTATCCGTTCTGTTCTTAGTCAGTCTCTGTGAGAAATCCAGCTAAATGCAGTTTGCCAGTCTCACTCAGAGGCTGACTGCTTCCTGCTCTGCCTTGTGCTTTTGTGGTACAACGGCCCAATTATTTCACAATAACAAAACCACTGGCGGTCCACTATTACTACGGTCAGCAAGCCTTACTATGCTTAAAACAGTTTGTGCGTCCTTTCACTGATTTTACAGTGTGGACCTTATTTATATATACACCCAGAAATATATATATATACACCCAGAAATATGAAGGCAGAATTTTGTTTCATTCCATTCCATTCCATTCCTTTTTTTAGATTTTTTTTTTCCCCATTTCATTTTTTTTTTTTTGGCTTTTTTTTTTTTTTATACACCCAAGATTTTGGGGTCAGTATTTCATTTCATTTCATTTTTTGACTTTTTCACTTTTTTTTATACACCCGGAAATTTGGGATCAGTATTTTATTTTATTTCATTTAATTTTTCCCCCGCTTTTTTAGACTTTTTTATACACCCAGGATTTTGAGGTCAGTATTTCATTTCATTTAACTTTTTTGACTTTTTCTATACACCCGGAAAGTTTGGGGTCAGTTCATGTAATTTAATTAAATTTTTTGTCTATTTTCAAAAAAATTGTATACACCCAGAAGTTTGGGCTCAGTATTTAATTTAATGTATTTAAATTAAATTAAATTAAATGTGTTTATATTTTTATACACCCAGAAGTTTGGGGTCAGTATTTTAGCTCCTTTTTTTTTTTTTCCTCGCTTTTATAGATTTATTATTTTTTTTTTATACACCCAGAAGTTTGGGGTTTTTCCATTTCATTTTATTATTTCATTTTTTGAATTAAAAAAAAAAAAATAAAAAATATATATATATATATATATATATATATATATATATATATAAACAATTAATACACCCGGAAAGTTTGGGGTCAGTTCATGTCATTTAATTAAATTTTGTGGCTATTTTCTGATTTTTTTTTTATACACCCAGAAGTTTGGGCTTAGTATTTTATTTAATGTTTATTATTTTTCTCGCTTTTTTATAATTTTTTTATACACCCAGGATTTTGGGATCAGCATTTCATTTTATTTAACTTTTTTTTTTTTTTTTTGCTTTTTCTATACACCTGGAAGTTTGGGGTCAGTTGATGTAATTTCATTTCATTTATTTTTGTGGCTTTTTTCAGATTTTTTATACACCCAGAAGTTTGGGCTCATTATTTAATTCAATGTAATTAAATTAAATTAAATTAAATATGTTTATTTTTTTTGTATACATCCAGAAGTTTGGGGTCAGTATTTTATTTCATTTCATTTCATGTCAGTTTTTGGCTTTTTCTGATTTTTTTTTACACACCCAGAATATTGGGGTCAGTATTTTTAATTTCATTTAATTTAATCTCTTGGCTTATTCAGATTTTTTTTTTTTTTATACACCCAGAAGTTTGGGTCAGTATTTCATTTCATTTTTATCTTCTAGCCTTTTCTGATTTTTTAAAATTAATATTTTATTTTATTTTATTTTATATATACACTATACATTATTTTGGGGTCAGTATTTTTTTCTTTTCATTAATCATATCAGTGATACTAAATACATTTGTAAAGTTTCAAAGATTTCTATTTAAAATAAATGCTATTCTTTTGAACTTTCTATTCATCAAAGGATCCTGAAAAGAATGTATCAAAGTTTCCACAAAAAAAATGTTTTTTTTCTTTTGTATATTGTATACTTATTTATATACATATATAAAAGCATGCACATATCAATGCTTAGAAAAACCTGCCATTGAGATGAATGAGAACGCTAACAGCTCTTTCCAGGTATTACAGACTTTTTTTTTTGCACCAGTCAGTAAAAGAAAGATCTGCTTTGGCAGTGATTCATTCTGGCCAAAGCAAAGATGCAGCATTTTTGACCTTAGTCCAATTTGTCTTCAATGACTGGAAATTTCCCGCCGTTAAATCTCACACTTACGTTCCTGAACAACTCAGGCCTGTTTTCGCTCTTCAGCTCTCCTACCGAGAGACAGATCGGTGAAGTAAGAGCAGCTGTGCGTGTACGTCTGTGTCCAACTGCTTCTACTCCTAACAGGACAGAAAGATCTCTTGATTAAAGCCAAGCTGTGTGCGTTTGACTTTATTTAATGCCTGTGTGTGTGTGGAGTGGGAACGGAGGGGCCATGAGTGTGTCGCAGGTGGTACAGGCCTGTGTCATATTACAGAGGAAGTTAGTATGTGTGTTCTGAAAAGATGAGACTGACAGCTTTGACTTCTGCTCATTTCCTCACTGTAATTAGTAAATGCTTATCTGATGCCACAGTTCGCCTGAAAAAGAGAAAAAGAAAGTAAGAGAGAAAGAGAAGAGAAGAAAGACAACTAACTAATAAATAGGCCAGACTAGGGCAGTTGTAATTGAGACAATTCTAACACTACTCTTTTATTATTATACACAGTGTTGTGGCTTATTTAAACCATTTAAGTCATCTAAAAATAAAATAATAAGACAAATGACGTAAGTAATTAATAAAAAGCTACTATAGTTCTATATAATAAACCAAAACTTTAATAACAATAACAATAATAATAATAATAATAATAATAATAATAATAATAATAATAATAATAGTTATTATTATTATTTTGTAAATTATTTATTATTATTATTATTATTTACATTACATTTTATAGTAAACACAAAACTATATATATATATATATATATATATATATATATATATATAAAATAAAACATTACAAAAATAATACAATTGATTTAAGCTGATGAAATAAAATTGAGTAAAATTACAATTAAGGAATTGATGTATATATTTAAATATAAATAATAAAAATATAAATATAACATTTTATGCAAAAATGCAATCTTTTATAAAATGTTACAATTACGAAATATGATTTGAGATTGAGGTTTAATTTGTGTTATATTATTATATAGTTATATAGTGTTATATTATTATAGTTTGATTATTTTAATAATAATAATAATAATAATAATAATAACAGAAAAATTACAACAAATATTAAGTAATGTATTTAAAAAAATTATTCAAAAAATATAAAAATAACTAAATATGTAAATATAATATATAAAATATAATAAAAATATATAACTATTATTATTATTATTATTATTATTCAAAATAATATTAATTTTAATAAATAAAATGAAACGTTTTATAAAATGTTATGAAAATTTCAAAATAAAATGAGATTATAATTATTATAATTTGATTATTTAAAGGGTCATAATAATAATAATAATAATAACAATAACAATAACAATAATAATAATAATAATAGAACATTTACAAAAAAAAAATATTTAAGCTGATGTAATAAAATTAAGTACAATTACGCATGTTAAAGTAACTAATGAAAGTAGATAAAAATAGCTATGAATATATGAACACAATTAATACAAATATATACCTATATAAATATTATTATAGTCAATATTATTATTATTATTATTATTGCAACATATATACTAATAATAAATATATACATTATATTTGTATGAAATAAAATAATGTTTTACAAAATGTTATTTTTTTATATGAAAAAGAAAACATATATATAAAATAAAGAAAAGATATACGTATAGCATGTTTTCTTATTTTTGAGGGTTGTGTTTTATTATTACAGATCGATTATATTCATTATATTATAAATAATAATAACACAGTAATAATAACACAATAAACAGGATAAAAATAAAAAAACTAACTCTCAGTTACTCAAAATCTCAAAATGTCATGCCATCACTTATGACTTACATGGAAAGGAAATTAACAGATACAGAATTTGACTGTCTTCTCATTGCATGCTTGTTTTGTATATTCTGTAGATGATGGATGCACATTTTGATTGCTCAGATCCTTTAATAGGGTTTGACTCGACACCGGATTCCATCCGTCATCCTCCATTACGACTCAAATTTGTCAGAACCACAGCTGTCGAACACCACTTCAGTAAAAAAAAAAAAAAAAAAAACGGCAGTGTTCAAACACGTGAACCCCAATCCTCCAGAGCTTTGATCTGACCCCCTCAAAACAGATGCTGACACTGACTGCTGATGCAATCACAGGTCATGAACCCCTGAACCCCGCCTGCACTACAGTTCAGCCTGGCCTGGAAAGCATTTACAGTCAGCATATCCAATAAGTATTCGGAAGACCGTTGCAAATATCAGTAATTAGATATTGTGCGTGTTTGTGTGTGTACTCATGTGGTTTGTATTAGTGGAATCCACTGATCTCATATCAGATACACACTTATTCTTTATTAACAGTGGCATTGGATCATAGTCCACAATGAGTCTACAGGTCATGAGAGGTTTGCAGAAATTATACAGCTACACACAGTTTAACTGTTTAACAGTTATTATGTTGTTGTAACTATTATATTTATTTAGCATATGGATATATAAATTAATATAATTATATAATATTTATATATAAATGTTGTTGTTATTATTATTATTATTATTATTATATAGCATACTGCTTATTTTGTAATGTGCAATGCACTTTATATGGCAAAAACAATTATTTAATGGGGTTATTATAGTTAACTATCATGTTTAAAAAAAACTATAGTAATATAACACCTCAACAAAGAGAAAATCTTATTCTTTTTTCATGATTTTTTTTTTTTTAAAACGCTCCAAAAATGTAAAATGAAAATAAGATTTGTATCGAGGCTTTATTTGTTTAATGTAATTGTATTTTGTTCATTTTAGAGATAATAATAATAATAATAATAATAATAATAATAATATAAAAAATATTTTATATTAAATATTTTATATTTTTATATATTTTATATTTTTATATTAAGTTATATTTAATTATATTATATATATATATATATATATATATTACATATTATATATAAACTGATAAAATCACTTATGTTAATTTATAAAAAAAGATAGAAATAACTATAAACATGTAAATATAATTATTACAAATATATAATTATATATATTATATATATATATATAATTATATTTTTAAAATATAATTAATAAAATATAATAATTGCAACAAACTGACTTTTTTATTATATTTTTGCACAAAAAAGAATTAATATCTATTCATTTTTTGTGCCATTTTATAAAACATTTTATTACATTTATATATAAATGTTATTATTATTATTATTATTATTATTATTTATTTATTTTTTTTTTATTACTATTATTTTATTAATATTATTATTGCAACAGATATACTAATAATACATGTAAACATTTTATATTTATAAAATAAAAAAATGTTTTATAAAATGTTAGATTTTTGCGCAAAAATGTACAAAAACAATAAGATATATATTAAAATAAAAAAAAAATAAGATGCACGTATAGCATGTTTTCTCATTGTTGAGGTTTCATTTGTGTAATTTTTTTTACATTTTATAACATTTGATTTCATAAAAGTTTATTTCTTTTATATAAATGTTATAATAATAATTATTATTATATTATTATATAGCATACTGCTTATTTTGTGATGTGCAATATACTTTATACATACATATACATACACATATATATATATATATATATATATATATGATTATTATTATCCAGATTACCTATTTATTATAAGATATTTAATTATTTAATTATTTATTTATTCATTCATTCATTCTGTTTAACAGTTGTATTATATTTAAGTAAAACTCAAATTAAACCCATAAAAAAATATTGCTTGAAAATAAAATAATGTCAACTAAAGTAGAATAAGCTTTATTTTAAAAAAAATATACATTTCTCATTTTAGTTTAATTTGATGTTCTAAAACAACTAGAACAAACTGAATTAGCTGAAACGGAACTGTAATATACTGAAGCTACATCTTTTCTCAAAACTAATTTCACTTTTCAGAGCCACTTTTGCAAACCTGGTGGTGTCAAAGTGATTTTAAGTTGACGTATGACGTCAGTTCTCCTCAACGTTACACAGATGTGCAACCCAAAAGAGGGCGAACAGACAATGCTGGCAATGCAAGTTAAAAAAAAAAAAGTGAGTATCCTAGACTCAGTGATCAGATGCCAGATGTAAAATCACCAAACAGAAAGGAGGCTTGTTCTCTGATTATTCCTGGCCTAAAATCCTCACACAAAAGCAAGGAGTACCCACACATCATAACATTGTTTTGGAGAAACTCTTTGCTCTGACCCAGACGCTGCTGTAAGAGGTTAATCCCTGATCTGACAGACTTCAAAAGCAGAGCTCCTGATCACGCGCGCATATGGACCGCTACATAATCTCTTCGATTCCACCCCGGATCCTGATGGAGCAGAGAAAGGCCCCAAGACCCAGTTTGAGTGCTTGAGATGGAGAGATTGAAAAAAAAACAAGAGATTTTAGTGTGTGAGAGGGAAAGAGAAAGATGAAAGGTGTGTGTGGGAGGGTTCAGGAGGTCTCGCCTGTCTCTCTACATATATCCTCCTTCATCAATCATCCCAATCAAAACCTTCTGTCATCACCTGATTGAAACTCGAGTCAGAAAATGCAGAAGGAAACTGAACGGATGAAGGATTAGAAAAATAACAAGTTTGTTCTAAGAGTACAGGATAGCAATTGTTGCAAGCCACTAAACTTTCGTAAGACAATTTTCATTAAAAAAAATCTATAAAATATAAACTAGCTTGGTTTCTGCAGGATTTTGTTGCAATTTTATATCTAATCATTATCCAAATAAAATTAAAATAAAGTAAAATAAAAAATATATAATATAATATAATATAATATAATATAATAGCCCAAAGCTAGTTTTGTGTTTATGTAAGATTCTGCAAGTATTTGAAAAATAAAATAAAAAAAACTAAAATAGTGGAATATACAAAATGTTAATATAAAATATAACATAATATAATATAATATAATATAATATAATATAATATAATATAATATAATATAATATAATATAATATAATATAATACAATATAATATAATATAATATAATATAACATAATATAATATAATATAATATAATAGCCCAAAGCTACTTTAGTGTTTCTGCAGGAACCTCAAATAAAATAAAATAAAATAAAAATACCTAAAAACAATATAATAGAAAATGTTATTAAAAAATAAATCTAATATAATATAATCTAATATAATATAATAGCTTAAAGCTAGTTTAGTGTTTCTGCAGGAACCTCAAGTAAATAAAATAAAATAAAATAAAATAATAAAACACAAAATGTTAATATAAATACAATATAATATAATATAATATAATATGGTGTTTCTGCAAGTATTTGAAAAACAAAATAAAATCTAAAATGTTAATATAAAATAAATAAAAATAAAATATAATACAATAAAATATAACAGCCCACAGCTAGTTTAGTGTTTCTGCAGGATCCTCAAGTATTTGAAAAATAAAATAATGGATAAAATAATGAGAATGATTAAAAATAAATTATAACAAGATCTGCTTTAAAAAAAAAAAAAAAAAAAAATTGATGTCACATTTTTAATCAGGATATTAAATGGAAAAAGTCCTTAAAGTAAATACAACATAAATATAAATAATTAAATACAATTAAAAAAAAAATTATTTCAACTAAATAAAAATAATAGTGACTTATTTTTTCAAATAAGGTCAAATTTTAGCCCTTGATAACATTAGCAGCCATACTTTTAGACAAACTTTTTATACAACCACTGTTATCAATATAATTAACTTAAATCTTGGTTAATTTTACTGCAATTCGCAGATACCATAGCTATAATGGTACATTTTTATAGGTGAGACGTTATCTCTTGAATTTAGTCGCAGATGACCCACAGCTGTGTGTGACCCTTGGACAGTAACAACGAAAACCTCTTCCCTTAATCAGATTTGCAGGAAAACAGCTGTAACTTTTTAAGATTGTGTGAATGTGGCATACTGTGTGAAATTGGCATTTCCCCTAACGGTTGCTAACTCTGTCCAGCTCTAATAAGGCCAATGAAGTCTGTCATTGTGGTCATTCACTCTCTGTGGTGAGCCAGCCAGCTTCAGATGTGCGTGAAAGCCTGCTGGTAGCAAGCCGAAAGCTCTCTGATGAGCAAACGCAGGTAGTTTTCTCTACAAAACAGGACTGAAGCTCCCAGTGGAGATCCTCCAAGCTGGTGCACTTCAAAGTGGGATTAAGAGCTCCTAACAATGTGAGGAAATGAGCACTTTTACTCTCCATCGCCATACCGACTGGCAAAGTATGCAGAATAAGCATCGTTTCTTTGGGTTGGACAGCGTCACGTAAGCAGGTGAACTTACGGTCAGACAGAATCTGTGAGAAACAAGTTGGACAAGTATAAGAATACTAGTACAAGCACATCACAGAGGAGCCGAGGAAATCATCCATGCCTCATTAACTGTTCCTTGAGTCTGTGTACAGCTGGTATTAAGATCAGTTTCGGGTGATCCGTTTATAAGTGGACAGCACTAAATAGAGGCTTTAAAGTGGTCCAAAATGTGACTTTATCACTCAACTATAGTTGAAGTAGCTGAAATCATGTGACTACACTGTATTTGTAATGAAGCATTTGTAAAACTTGGGTTCTGCAAATATATATAATAGCCCACGGCTAGTTTGCTGTTTCTGCAGGATTCTGAAAAAATGTAAAAATAATAAGTAAATAAAATGTTAATATAAAAAAAAATATAATATAATATAATATAATATAATATACAAAATGCATGGAATATGAAATAATATGAAATTAAAAAAGCAAAAACTTTTTTTTTTTTTTTTTTTACTTTTTGACAAGTATTGACAAATCAGGTCAAATTTTAGCCCATGAAAACATTCACAGCCATAATTTTAGACAAAAATAGTTTTAGTAGCTAAAATCATGTGACTACACCGTATTTGTAATGAAGCATTTGTAAAACTTGGGTTTTTCTATATAATATAATATAATATAATATAATAGCCCACAGCTAGTTTGGGATAGTCAGGATTCTGCAAGTATTAATTAAATAAATAAATAAATAAATATAATATAATATAATATAATATAATATAATATATAACATAATATAATAGCCCACAGCTATTTTGGGCTATGGGATTCTGCAAGTATTTATTTATTTACTTATTATTAAATAAATAAATACATAAATAAATATAATATAATATAATAGCCAATAGCTAATTTGGTGTTTCTGCAGAATTCTGAAAAATGTAAAAAATAATAAATAAAATAAAATGTTAATATAAAACTGATTTAAAAAAAAATAAATCTATTAATGTATTATATTATAATATAGTATATTATAAAATATTTAAAACATAATACATTAAAAAAGTAACATGTTACATTGTTATATTAAATTATCATTATATTAAATGAAAAAAGTCCTTAAAATTAAATACAAAATAAATGTGAAAGAAATATAAAATAAATAAAATGAATGGAATAAAACAAAATGAATGAAATATGAAATAATATGAAATAAAAAGGCAAAAGTATACAAAATACTACTACTACTACTACTACTACTACTACTACTACTAATAATAATAATTATTATTATTATTATTATTATTATTTATTTATTTATTTATTTATTTTATTTTTTTTTTACTATTTTGACAAGTATTGATAAATCAGGTCAAATTTTAGCCCATGAAAACATTCACAGCCATCATTTCAGACAAAATAATTAATATTGTATAAAACTACTGTGATGTAGTATTTACATAAACCTGGGTTTTAATTTGCATAAAAATGTGCATAAAAAACAAGTACACTTATTGCTATCCTACAGCTTATTTGGTATTATTGGTGGTTTCTGTCAGTATTTTAGCAAAACAACAAAACAAAGTAAAATAAAAAACAAAACAAAAACAACAACAACAAAAATTTCAGATGCAGAGTAATTCGAAAAGATCAATAAGACAAACAGTATAAAAACAAAGCAAAAAAAAACAGCTAAGCCACAGCTTCTTTGGCATTACTGCAGGATTCTGCAAGTATTTAAATAATTAAAAAAACAAACTAACTACTGCTAATCCACAGCTCTTACAGCATTACTGCAGAAATCTGCAAGTATCTGAACTAACTAACTAACTACCTACCTAACTAACTAACTAAATAAATAAATAAAATAAGAATGTGTAATAATTGCTAAGATGCAAAACCTTGGGTAGTACTGTAGGATTCTGCACAAATTTCAATAAATCATTAAAACAACAAAACAAAATTCTTTCTCTCTCTCTCTCTCTCTCTCTCTCTCTCTCTCTCTCACACACACACACACACACACACACAAAGTTCAGATGTAGAGCAAGTTGAAAACATGAACAATACAAACAGACTAACCACTAGGCCACGACTCTAGGTCCAATTTCATGTTCACTGGGTTCATTAGATTAGTGCCATCTTCATAATTGTATTCAGTGTGTTTGTTTTCACTACAAGATGAAAGCAGGAATTCACATAGGAAGACAGAGGAGGAACACGTGTGTACGTGACTCAATACACCTATACAGCCCTTCGTGGGTGGGAGTAATAACTATTTGCATGCATACCTGCCATCCTGCCTGTGTCGTCTTCAACTAATTAAAAATCAAATTGCTCCAACAATCAGGCAACATTCTGCATTAGCCTGACAATACAGTGACCAGAGACACTCGAGAGGACTTCAAAGCCCAGCAGGGTGAATGGAGCTTGTGTTTGGTAGGGGGTGCTGGTGGTCCTCACCCCCCGCCCAGTTTACAGACATCCAGCTCTGACCATCATGGTACTCTCGCTGACCCATTGAGGTGGAGGGGAAAGAGATGAGAAAAAAACATGAAACAAGAACAGATGATAGAGCACTTGGTAGGGGAAAAGAGTCCAGGTGTTTTTTAGGGAGTCAGTTAAATGGACTGAAGCAACACTTTTACATGTTTGAAAACTCAATTGCAGTATTTTTTTTAAAGTTTGTACTCAAGATATTATGGAAGACCGTGAACTTTTTTCTTGCAATTGCAAGTTTACATCTCGCAATTCTGATTTTTTTTTCTTGTAATTCTGACTTTTTTTCTCATAACTGTGAGATAAAAACTCAAATTTCGCGAGTTATACAGTCCATTTCCAAGGAGGGAAAAGACCAATATTTTTATAACTCACAATTCTCACTTAATAACTCAATTTTGTGTTGTAAAATCAAAATTGCTATATAAAGTTGCAATTCTGAGAAAAAAAAGAGTTTATATATCGTAATTCAGACCTTATTTCTCAGAATTGCAAATTTATATCTCGCAATTCTGACTTTTATCTTGCAATTGCGAGATATAAAGTTGCAATTCTGACTTTTTTCTCAAAATTGTGTGATATAAAGTCAAAATTGTGAGATATAAACTTGCAATAGCGAATTATAAAGTCAGAAGTGTGGGATACAAACTCGCACTTCTGACTTTTTTCTCGCAATTTCGAGTTTATATCTTACAATTCAGATTTTTTTTCTCATAATGTTTTTCTTATAAATGTGTGATATAAACTCATATTTGCTAAGTATAAAGTCCAGTTTCTCAGAATTGTGACTTTATTTCTCAAAATTGCATATATATATTTCAAAATTTCAAACTTTTATCTTGCAATTCTGACATTTTTCTCAAAATTGTGTGATATAAAGTCAGAATTGTTATACAGTCAGAATTGTGAGTTCATACATCGTAATTCAGACTTTATTACACAGAATTGCTGATTTACCTCGGAATTCTGACTTTTTTTCTTGTGAGATACAAACTTACAGACTTTTTGTGTGATATAAACTTGTGAATTTAATTTTGACTTTATTTCTCAGAATTGTGACACTATATTTCTCAGAACTGCAAATTTATATCTCACAATTCTGTTTTTTTCTCGCAATTTCACGTTTATATCTCGCAATTCTGACTTTTTTCTCAAAATTGTGATATAAAGTGATATAAAGTCAGAAGTACAAGATATAAACATGCATTTCTGAATTTTTTCTCACACTTTCGAGTTTATATCTGCAATTCAGACTTTTTTCTCTTTTTTTTCATATAACTGTGAGAAACTCATATTTGCAAATTATTTGCAGTTTACATCTCGCAATTAAGACTTTTTTTTTTTAATTGTGTGATATAAAGGTAGAATTGCAAGATATAAATGTGCAATTGTGAATTATAAAGCCAGAAGTGTGGGATATAAGCTCGCATTTTTTTTATTTATTTTTTTCGCAGTTGTGAGTTTATATCTCGCAATTCAGACTTTTCTTCTCATAATTGTACTATATAAACTCCCAATTGCAAGTTATAAAGTCCAATTCCTTTATTCCTACACATTTTTTATACAACTTACTCAGTATCTTCTTTAAAGACAGAAAAAATACAAAGACAGCAAATGACTGTACTTCTGTTAAAAGTCGCACTGACAAAAATGATCTCCCAGGAATGCCTCATTTCAATATTGTACACTGATGAGAGAGATTTGAAATTCATGATTATAAATTGCATTTAAATATTGTATCATAGCATTAACTGAAAACTGAAAATGCAAACAACTTTCTGCTGTTTTTATCCTTATAGGCTGAGGTCAGACAAATCAGATTAAAAATAAACACATTAATCAGACTGTCCAACCCATGCCATTTTCCCTACAGAAACAATCCCAACAGAATCCTAACAGACCATTACATCCTTTAACACTTCATTGGTTTTATAAGCCATACAGTGCTGAAAAGGTCACACTATTTTAGCAAGACCTCATCTGTATATTTACAGTGCCAGGGTGACACAGTATACGTCCCTTCTCCTAATTATGGACTCCATAAAACCAGAAGACTCCATACACACACCAATGTGCCAAACACACTGCGGTGCACTTCTCAGCTGGAGAGGGCTTTAGGAACCAGGGGTCAGCTGACTAACGACAACACCAGATGAAGGCCCTCAACAGCCACAGAAAGAACAAGAGACGGACAAACTTGCGTTACAATGGAGAGAATGAAGTAACAATGCACCACACCAGAACAGATGAGGTTTCAAGGAATAGATCTTTAGGAGCTTTCAAAAATGGATGCAAAATATTTTTTCTTCTGGTCCAATCACATATGCTAATCTAATTGCTTTGCCATTGGAGTTAAAAAAAAGCGGTGAGTGTTTGTCTCCGCAGAGCTTTTGATGGCTGCTAAGGGTTCTAATGGCAAACAGAGAGCGTGTTGAGAGGGAGGGCAGATGGTAGATGTGGATGTCGACATGCTGTAGCTTCAAAAGAATTCCTCTGCGCTGCCACCTTGCCTCCCCTGTCCCTTCTGCGCTAATGTTTTCCACAGTAACCCGCCTAAGGCAAACGGAGAGACGCTCTGAGAGTCAGAATATGTATGTCTTGATGCCGTGTCAAGTTAAAATGAGACCCATGCGTTCAAATTCATTACTGTCCGTCCAGCGATTTAAACGCTTGTGTGAACTGCTCCTTGGAAGTCGAGAAGGATTGTGGTGCAAAAAGATGCGCATAAACAGTTGGAACGAATTAAAGTCTCTTGCATTGTTTTCCCTCAAGACCACCCTATGTGTTTTGAGTTAGAAATACAAAAATGGAAAACGAAAGTGTTTACTTCAGATTGGGCTGCGATTGAGTTTCGGGAAAAAGTTCCTTAAATAAAATATCTGCATATAAATCAACCCAACAGACGGCAACAAGCCAATCTCCTCCGTTATGTCTGAATGTCACCTCGAGGCTTGAAAAACACCCATCATGTGCAGGGGAAAAGCTCCAGATCTCTAAAACCACACTGTGGCTTCTGCTGAGAAAAAAAGCGCTTCCTACTTCAAATCCATTCCATCACAAGCCATATGTCAACACAGAGCTGAGAAGAGACAGAGGAACTACATTCTCTGTAAGTCAGAGACCATTTACAAATGATTCAAAATATTTTCTTTGGTGTCTGAATGAAGAAAACAATTCATACAGGACGACAAAATGCGTAACTAACATCTTCTGTGTGCAGTCTCTGCCTTAAGGAGATACTTCACCCAAAAATGGAAATTCTGTCTTCAGTTACTGACCATCATGTCGTTTCAAACCCGTAAAACCTTTACCATTCATCTTCAGAACATAAATAACGATATTTTTGATGAAATCCGAGAGCTTTCTAACCCTGCGTAGACAGCAACGCAAATAACACGTTCAAGGAACAGAAAGGTAGTGAGGACATCGAAAAAATAATCCACATGACATCAGTGGTTCAACCTTAATTTTATAAAGCTGCAAGAATACTTTTTGTGTGCAAAGAAAACAAAAATAACAACTTCATTCAACAATTTCTTCTTTTCCGTGTGTCTTTGACGCTTATTCACGAGATGTGTGATCATGAGAGAAAAACTCTATATATATATATATATATATATATATATATATATATGTGTGTGTATGTGTATATGTATGGGCCATTCTACATAATTGGTGCAAACTGCAGTCCCACAACCAAAAACACATTTAAAACGTTAAAGCATTTAAGTATTCAAATCTTAGATGTTTACTAAGATGACCTTTTATTATCATCTATTGAAATATTATTTATAATATTTAAAATATCAGTAAGCTTAATATATATAAAATCATAATTTAATGGGTACTTGCAATTGGGAGGTGGCAGTCCCAAACCCTACCCCCTAAATTTCAACTTATGAAAATGATATTGAAATATCAATTTCCATTGTTGTTTTTAAAAGCATCTTTCTGATTCTTTTAAAAAGTGACATTCAAAAAATATTATTTATTTATATTTTCTTGGTAAATTATGAAACTTTATGTAAAAAATAAACACAATGTTTTAGTCCATTTTCTGAGACTGATTTTAACTACACCCCTAAAATTATGATCAGAAAATATATCTGTGTCCCATTCTTATAGTTTATAGCTTTCTTAAGGTGTGTGTAAACAGGTCCCATGATTTTGAGGTAAATGTGTTCAAAAGTATGAAAATCTGTGTGTAACTTTAAAGAATGTCATTAACGAACACCATTTTTCTCTAAATAAACACTTTTTTGGGAGTTATTCCACAACATTTAGTGTTTATATGTGCACAGCTGTTCAGAACTGTGCTAGCTAACCATGTGCTGATTAGCATCTTTGAGCTAGGTTTAAAAGTACCTAAAATTGAAACATTTGGTTGCATTTCGGTAGTGTCATCTTTGTTTTTTTGGATGTTATAAAACCATAAAATTGTCACTATCAAAACAGTCATGACTGAAACATGTCATCATTGTTTCGGTAGAGACAAAAGGGAACCTGATCATTTATTTGGGGGAAATAAACTAAATATTAATACAGTTGTATGTGATGTGGTCGCTACCAAAGCATTACTGTCAAAGCGCTGACTGAAACATGGGATGTTTTGTCAAAAATAAAGTATACTGAATTATCAACTACACTGTAAAAAACTATTTGAGTCAACTGAAAATAATTTGTCACCTGGCTGCCTTAAAATTTTAAGTTAAGTCAACTCGAAAAAAGTTTAGTCAACTTGAAATGTTAAGTTTACTAAGTGACAAGATATTTGAGTTGATTCGATTTAAAATGTTAAGGTAGCCGAGTAACAAACACAGCTGTTAAGTTTAACAGACCATTTTTTAGTTTAGTCATCTCGAATATCTAAGTTCTCACCTAGTACAACTTAACATTTCAACTTGAATAAACTTATTTGAGTTGACTGAACTTAAAATTTTAAGGCAGCAGGGTAACAAATTATTTTTGACTGTGAATATGAGAATTAACTGCAAAATTACTAGAAATGTGTATCTTGGATAGTTTACAATTTGCATACATACAAAATTTGTGGAAACAGACACATGATGTTGACTTTGGACCAATTCTGTAAAATGGCCCATATATATGAATTCCACAAAGCTGACAAAATTAACATCACCTCCAAGGATGTCGGGTTATGCTTCCAGTCAGCCTTAAATAAGTGAATGAATAAAAAAATAATAATGTGTTGAGAACATAAGCTTTCCAGCTGGATGTTTTCAAAACAGTGGGCAATTCATCAAGCTTAGCGCTTGCATTTATTTGCTGGATGGGAAGTCCTGTGTGTATTAATGAAATACACACGGTCCTGAAGGAAGTGAATTATGCTTTGACACATACAGATTGGACACATCTTTTGGTCACTCATCAACAAAAGTTTGCTTTCTGACTATGACCATGTGACTGCTTTTCAGAAAATACTGATGCTGCTTTTGGTTTTCGGATCGTGTCCCTGATGCATGGAGAGAAGAGTTATGAATGTGTTTGCCTCGCTGTAAATAAGGCCTCAGACAACCTTTTGATTGGTCTTTGAAGGGAAACGTGATAAAATGCTCGATTTCCAGCCCATTCTGTACTCTAGGGATCATGGGATAAATGAAGGAATGTTGCATGTAAGAAAGGAACGGTTCTCAATTTCAATCATCACACACATTGAAGACGGAAGACCAAAACGGGACATAGAGGACATGAGTAGATTCCACTGATAACTTAACTATTCCACACACACAAACAAAATCTCTAGCTGTTTACACCTGACATTAATATTTGTCTTGTAAGCTCTCTAGTGTTCACAGAAAAGAACTGAACAATTGAGAACATATGGAGCAATCTGTTTCATTTCCTATGTTCGTTTTAGAAAAATACAGCTAGCGAATGGGATTAACTTATTAAGAATACTCACAGCCCAACACTTGGAAGGTTTTGAAGTTCTGAATCTTTATAGAAAACACTCCAGTAACTCTCACACCTAACTTATTTACGATGCTTGAGACAGCAAGTGGTTGATGCTCTCTGAAGCTCCAACCAAACACAACTCCCTGGGGATGATGCTGTCATCAACACATCATAACTGGAGATACACAGCCATAAAACACTCTCATTATGAACTGGCGTGAGCTAGAAGTCACGAACAATGTCACTCCCTCATTTCCTTTCGCCATTCTGTTGCATCACTTTGATCCAGTTAAGGATGAAATACAATGTAACGATTAGGAAACAGTGAAAAAATGGGAATAAACTTTTGGAATATTTAAATTATGCTTAAGACAGTAGCAAAAGCGGTGTTAAGTATGATTCACACAAAGAATGGTAACTATAGATAATCACAACAATAAATGGTGCTGTCATTGGAGCAGTACCTTTTTCAAAAGGTTCACCTTTGGGCCTAAAGGGTCCATACTGGTACCTTAAAGATACATATTAGTGTACATATTAGTAGCTAAATGGTACAAAAGTATTACCGCTCCAGTGACAGCTTCAGTTGCAAACCTGGACCACAAAACTAGTCTTAAGTAGCACGGGTATATTTGTAGCAATAGCCAAAAATACACTGTATGAGTCAAAATTATACATTTTTCTTTTATTCCAAAAATCATTTGGATATTAAGTAAAGATCATGTTCCATGAAGACATTTAGTAAATTTTCTACTGTAAATATATCAAAACAATTTTTTGATTAGTAATAAACATTGCTAAGAATTTAATTTGGACAACTTTATTAGGTTATTTTCTCAATATTCAGATTTTTTGCACCCTCAGATTTTCAAATAGTTATATTCCGGCCAAATATTGTCCTATCCTAACAAACCATACAAAAATGGAGATTTCAGCTTTTTTCAGCTTTCAGATGATGTATAAATAAAAAAAGATGGACATTTATGACTGGTTTTGTGGTCCAGGGTTACATATTAGCGCTCACATCAGCGAACAATAACATCCTGTATGTGCTCGCAATTTTGTCGTTGTCCACTTTATGAAAAAAATGCTATCTTTATCATTATCATTAGTTATAATCCTTGGTGGGAATGGGCCTTTAAAGTTTAGTTCAAATTGTCCATTGAAATAAATCAATTAAATGATTAATTTGCTTCTAGGGCTTTTACATTTTTAGGCAAGACACCCCAAGTGAATAGGGTAAAAAATAAACTAATAGATATCACTATATTTTCCCAGTTGATTGAATGCATTAAGAATTTCAAACAAAGGTTATCTAATTAAATATGAATGGATTTGCATAAATTTCTAGAACAACAACAAAAACTTAACATTAGATAAAGCCAGGTTCAAAATTCTTGTTTCATTTTTTTGACATATTAAACTCAGTGTTTTTTCTCTCTTTTTCTCTCTTTTCATCACTTCATAAATGAGAAAATACTGACTAAATAAAAACACAAATAAAACATTTTTAAAAATCAGGCAAAATATTTGTGGTCCTGGACCACAAAACCAGTCTTAAATAGTACAGGTATATTTGTAGCAATAGCCAAAAATACATAGTATGGGTCAAAATTATAAATTTTTCTTTTTCAAAAATCATTAGGATATTAAATAAAGATCATGTTCCTTGAAGATATTTTGTAAATTTCCTGCCATCAATATATTAAATCTTAATTAGTAATATGTATTGCTAAGAACTTCATCTGGACAACTTTAGGTGATTTTCTCAGTACTTTTTGCACCCTCAGATTCCAAAAGTTCAATACATCAATGGAAAGCTTATTTATTCAGCTTTCAGATGATATATAAATCTTAATTTATTTTAAAAAATGGACACTTATGACTGGTTTTGTGGCCCAGGGTCACATGAATATAGCAATAAAACTGTGGTGTACAGTAAGTAATACTAAAGTGGAGATATATGGCTCGGAACAGGAAAAAAACTCATATTGAGAAAAAATTAAAAAGATGTGTGTTGTAATTGAAATCTGCAGACTCAAATAGAAAGTGTATTTTGGATTTCTTTCCACTAGTATGAAAAAAAAAAACTTTACGAAAAGCCAAAAAACTCAAAACCTCATAACTGACAGACACATTTGCAAAAATTACTTGTGTTATATGTAGATAAACATGGGTGAATAAAAATAGAAGCCATTCAATAATTTCCCAATTTCAGACATAAATATATGCACACACACACAGCATGAGTCAACACTGTGTGGCAAAAGCCTGCTGTGATCCACTATTACTGTTAGTCTACCATCAGAGCTATCAGCTTGCACTGAAACCTGAACATCCACGAGAAAGAAAGTGCCGGAATTACTCTGTTTTGGATGGAGTGAATCCAAGATGGAAGTCAGAATCTTCAAAATGAGAGTTTTTAAGGTCCAGAACCAGTTCTAAAGACTGTACCGATTAAAAAAATGAATTGAAAAATATGAAATCCACACCTTCTGCTGTGTAACCAAAGGAATGTCCAGCACTTAAAATAACCTAGGAATGCAACAAACTTCATAAGCAGGCCGACAAATTCCTTTTAGACAGATGTGTGTGTTAGTGTTTATGAGAAGAGCTGGTGAAAGTGTGTGTGTGTCTGTACCTGCACAAAGCTGCACATCACATACTCATCAAACATTGGCAGACTGGGCCTGCTTTCACGGTATATGTGCAGAGTGTATATCGTCATGACGACGGGCTCAGCCTCTGATTCGTCCATCACCAGAATGTTGATTCTGCTGTTGCCCAGGCCAACCGGGTAGTTTGCCATCCTGAAGAAAACAGAGTAAAGTTCTGAGAAACTCAGCGTATTTAATCGCATATGCGCACACACACTCTCACCCTTCACTTTTGGGGTTACTGATGTCATGACAGAGGAGGAGGATTACTGTGGATTAAAACTGGGTCCCAGTCAACAGGTGACCCCTCACTCGTGGACAAATAAGGCTGTGCTTTCACAAAACCTTGAGAAAGGAGACAGCCCAGACTGCTTGCAGACAGATCAGTCAACCCTTTGCTTTCTGTGTGTGTAGAACTATTAACCAGTCTTTAGTCTTTCTCTGAAATGCTTTATTGTAAAACTGCAAAACTCCCAGTTGTGTAAAGTTGTTATTTATGTGATATTAACTATTTCTTACATGGTATAACCTAAAGAAGTTAGGTTGATTCAGTCATTAGAAATAATTTAATATTTTATAAAATGTCATAATTCTATCTATCTATCTATCTATCTATCTATCTATCTATCTATCTATCTATCTATTGTTAAAGTCAAAAGTTTATATACACCTTGCAGAATCTGCAAAATGTCTATATATTCAAGAGGTACTTATTTTACAAAATAAGAGGGATCATACAAAATGCATGTATTATTTTTTTTAGTACTGACCTGAATAAAATATTTCAAATAAAACATGTTAACATATAGTCAACAAAAGAAAATAATAGTTGAATTTATAAAAATTACCCTATTCAAAAGTTTACATAGACTTGATTCTTAATACTGTGTTGTTACCTGAATGATCCACAGCTGTGTTTTTTTTTTTTTTTTTAGTGATAGCTGTTTGTCCTGAACAGTTAAACTGACTGCTGAAAAATCCTTCAGGTCCCACAAATTATTTAGTTTTTCAGCATTTTTGTGTATTTGAACCTTTTCCATCAATGAGTATATGAGATTCCTCTATTTGAGATCCATCTTTTCACATTGAGGACAACTGAGGGACTTATACGCAACTATTACAGAAGTTTCAAATACTCACTGATGCTCCAGAAGGAAATGCAATGCATTAAGAGCCGGTGGGTGAAAACTTTTTGAATTTGAAGATCAGGGTAAATTTAACTTATTTTGTCTTCTAGGAAACGTGTAAGTATCTTCTGTATCTTCTGAAGGGCAGTACTAAATGAAAAAATACGATCTTACAAAAAAGAAAAAAAAAAAGAAAAATGTACACATCTTCTGTTCAAAAGTTTTCACTCCTGGATCTTAATGCATAGTTTTTCCTTCTGGAGCATCAGTAAGCATATGCATCTTCTGTTCTAGTTGCATATGAGTCCCTCAGTTGTCCTCGGTGCGAAAAGACGGATCATACAGTCGTTGGAAAGGGTTCAAATACACAAAAATGCTGAAAAACCAGAGAACTTGCGGAATTTTTCTGAAGAACAGTGGGCAGTTTAACTGTTCAGCACAAACAAGGGACTCATGAACAACTATCACTAAACAAAAAAAACACAGCTGTGGATCATTCAGGTAATACAGTATTAAGAATCAAGCGTATGTAAACTTTGAATGGGATCATTTTTATAATTACTGTGGACGAACTATAATCTATCTAAAGTTAAAATTATTCATAACATATACTTTAAATTTACCTAATTTTACTTAGTTTATAGATTATCTCTCTAATAATTGAATTACATTTTAACGATTTAATTTAATCTCTCACTAATAGTAATACTATATTTTTCATGGCCATGTTATTTATTGGCTATTCTTTTAATGTTTGTAAATTTTATTAATGCCCAATAATTAATAAAGTTTTTTAAAACTTATTACTGCCCAACCTCCTGTTGTAATCATGGGTCAGGGTCAGCTTTAAGCATCTAAAATCATTTTCCCCCACCTATGAGAGCATGAGAGATTACAGGCTGTAACAGAGTCTAATAGACAGTAATCAGGGATTTTAAATGTACGTGTGTGACTCGCCAGGCATGGGAAAGCAAATTTAAAAATTAATCTGATAAATCAATCAAACCATGAAGTCAGTTTGAGCTGACACATAAGAAGCAAGATCTGATTACTGAGAAAAAGGAAGCGACGGCACTACCATACCGTGCCGCAGACCCTTTGTTCATTGTTTCCCAACTCAGGCTGCCGTGTTTTACAACACTTGACTGCATGCCTGCATAGCGCATACGGTAAAGTTTTCATGTTTCATGTTTTTATCCACAACGTAATCTGTAAGGCTAAAATTTAATGCCACAATATTAAATCTGCAAGTTACATGTGTGGTTATGCAATTTGTGCTTGGTTTACCTGGGTCCACGATGTTCGTCCAGGTGAATGTGGCAGTTTGGGCTGACTGGTTCTGGCCGGATTCGAATGGTGATCACATCAAACGGAACCTCGGCTCGATATACCTTCTCCCAAGCGTTAAATGCTGGCATCAGCACCAATGGAGGGTCTGTGTACAACTGCCTCAGGTGGGGATCAACACACCTCCCTTGAGAACAGGAGGCACATTTAACAGTTTTACTTTATTTTCATATTAAGTTAAAACAGGTGACAAGTCAAATGTTTATGTGTAATTCATATAAACAGGCTAATATGTTACCACATGCTACTTGCCTTTTCCTGACAGCGTGTCTGATGCCTCTAGGCTCTTTGGGTCATCAAAGCTGTTGGAATTATAGAAAACACAGCAATTTTTAGGAGAAAACTCAACAAGTGCTCTATAATGGTCAGTTAAATGCAGGTGATTGGAAGCATGGGACGTTAGCAGATTTTTTTCCAGGAATAGCAATCGCTTTCCCTCTCCTTTTTAACATATAAAAACAATCAGTGCTGGCTTGAAAAAGTGTCTTAATTTGTTTGAGAGGCAATCAATCTTTTCTCAATGAAGTAAGATGCTCAAAGGCCGTTATATCATCTTGCAATGACGTTGTGTCCTGGTTTGGATTCCCATCCAGCCAGACAGATGCAGACAATTTACTTCCCACCATCTAACAAACACACAAACTCAATCATCACAGATACCAACTTACATGGCTCGATAACAAGTTTTTTTGTACAGATTTGTACGTGCCTTCTCTATGTTTTCACAATTTTTTACTGAAACAAAATAAAACATAATAAAATAAAATAAAATAAAATAAAGTTACTGATATTAAAATGTCACAAATATACACACACACACACACACACTATATATATATATATATATATATATATATATACACACACACCCTCTCTCAATGTTTTTTAAATATGTTTCTTATGCTTATCAAGGCTGTTTTCACTTGATCAAAAATACAGAAAAAAAAAATAATATTGTGAAATATTACAATGTAAATCAATGTTTTTCTATATTAATACACATTAAAATTTAATTTATATCTGTAATTAAAGTTGAATTTCCAGAATCATTACTCAAAGAAAAAATCCTGGAAAAAGAATCACAGGTTGCAAAAAAAAATATTTGGCAGCACATTGATAATTCTATTAATAAATCAGCATATTAGAATGATTTCTGAAGGATGACACTTAAGACTGGAGTAACAGCTGATGAAAATTCAGCTTTGCATCACAGGAATAAATTATATTGTAAAGTATATTGAAATAAAAACTATTATTTTATATTGTAATAACATTTTGCAATATTACTACTTTTTTCTGTATTTTTGAACAAATAAATGCTTTAAATGTACTAAAAAAAAAACATTAAATGAGAGGGTGTGTGCAAACTTTTGACTGGTAGTATATATATATACACACACACACATGTATTTTCATTTAACATCAAGTGTCATTCAAAAATGTGAGCATATCAGAAATGATGTTATTCTGACCATACTTTTGCAGAAGACAAAGTGAGAAATTTAAAAACTAAATGAAATATATAGAAGTAAGACATCAGGAGGTTTGGGAGTTATTGTGGGTGAAAGACTGTAAAAAGAAATGTTTTGTCTTCACTGCAGGTGACCCAAAGCACCACAGGCTTAAATCAACAGGACACCACTGAGAATGACTGAATATAAAATAATGTTTTGTATGATATTATCTCCGGGCCGCTGTAGGATTTTTGCACGCCTGAAGCATAATTTATTTCATCACTGGAGAAAGAATAAGGTTTGATGATATGACCTGGGGAAGTGTTGTGTAAGTATGTGTTTGTGTGCGTGTAACCTTTCAGTCTGATGTTTTCTCGTATAGTAAAGGCTGAGCTCTTGGAGCAGGGCCATGAGAGCTGGTCTCCATCCATAATCCTGTGCGCTGAGGGACTCTGTCTGGATTAGATCATGGCCGAGATCATCAGGAAGAGGAGATATGGGGTAGAGCTGCCAACACACACACACACACACACAATTTATTTAACAGACAAAAATGCACAAGACGGACATACAGGTTTATCATGTGAGAATTTTACACTGAAAGAGCTTTTAAACTAGTCTGATTTAACATTACAAGACATAAAATTAAATAAAATTTATGCCTGTTAGTGTATATTTAAAAGCTCTAATGTCAAAAATCTTTTAAAAAAAAATGCCTAAAATGTCTCTTTACCAGCTGAAAGGGTCCTGGACTTTTGAGGTGCTGATTAAACTGCTGCAATAAATGCATCTCATCTGGTGGCAGACACAGACTGTTTGGCCCTTCACAGTCACCGTACTGCATGACAAGTTCAAATAATTAGGCCACAACAATATTGACAAAGCAACAAAAATGACAAGAAATGGAAGAAAATAAATACAAATTGACTGTTTGTAAAGCATAGGAAATGAGTGATTTGACATTTTAATACACTTTTTATTAAATGTGCCTCTTACATGAACCACAAGCAGAACAAAGGTCTTTGCAAACCATTTATAAAACCATTTTTAGACTGAAATGAATTGTCTATACTTTCACCGGCTTAATAAATCAATATAACAAATAAAGAAATGTAAATGATAAAAAAAAAATAATGTTTTCTTTAGAAAAAAATAACTATTTTGAAATGAAGAATATCTGAAATTATGCTATTCTGATTTGTGCTTTTGCAGGAAAATGCAAACATTTGTTTGCATATTATTTGATTGTAAATGAAAATGTAAAATTATCATTAATAATTATAATGACTAAAACTATATAGAATAAACACTCAATAGGGCTTTAGATTATTTCAGGTTTTCGTAACAGAAACAAAAATTGTGTGAGAATGAGAGAAACATGCATGGATTTATGAAATGTGTTCTGCTTGTGTTTTGTGAATGTTTTCTGTTTAAATATAAATAATTTAAAAGAACATATTCATGTGGCAAACACATTAAGATCAAAGTAGCCGAAAACAAACTTTCTCTAACTTTTTTTTTTTTTTTCTCCGTCACAGAATAAATTAACCATTTATTTCTACATACATGCATGGTCTTATATCATTTCTTACATATATTAAAAACAAATAAACAAACAAAGAAGTAAAGAAGCGAATGAATTAATTTTTTATTAATTTACTTGCATATGGTCAGGAAAATCAGGAAAAACTGAAGTGCGTTTTACCTTTTGGTTCTCTTCCTGTGTTCTAAATGGCAAACTGGACTCCACAACCTTGCTGTTGCATGCTGGGAAAAGCAGTTTCAGCACATCCTCCAGCATATACTCTTTGGCTATCCGTCCGTCAAAGTGAGGGTCCTTCATTCCGTCAAAGTGTAGATCAGTCTGAAGCTGAGACAGAAAGAGAACAGAAAAATAATAACTGCGAATGTATACTGATATGCTGCCATCTAGTGGTCGTATTGAGAGCCTGCATGGCAGATCATCTACAGTTTTATGTTATTTTTCAGCCAAATAATAAAATAAAAAGAGGTGTTTATTCTTACCTTCACCACAACTGGATGAAGAGAAGAGTTATAGTGCAATGAGAAGGTCATTAACTGAAAACAAAGCTGACACCTATAAGATAAAAAAAGAGATACACAAACTTTCAAACTAGATACACATTCTCTGATCAAAACACATGTAAACCATAAACTCATAAATACAGTACGCTATGAATAAACACAATATTAGTTCTGAATTCCACAAAAAACCCTCATTTTCTGGTTAAAGTGTGTGTTTTTGACCTGGGTGATGAGCTGCTCTCCTTTGTGGTTAATAGAGCAGCTTTCAGGATGTCACTGATGACGTGATTCATGTGCTCAATAGCCTCAAGAGAGAGAACAGGACCCAGTCTTTCTCTAAAGAACGCCTGAAACTGAAAGAGATAGGTCTGAATCAGTCTGACACAGTTGATAAACACAAAGCTGTGAGGCAAACAGAGAGATCTCATTACTTCATCATCCAGCCTCTCTAAACAGATTGAGCAGAACACTGCAATTTCAACACTCGAAATACAGTTCATCAATACTGATTTAACACTGACAGACATTCTCACATCTACAGCTGCAGATAAGAGATTTATCCTTTATAACTTGATATCCACTAGGTGGTGACACAAACCATACTAAAACTTGTTGACAGCTTAAGGGTGGTTTAAAACTTTCATTTCTATATAGCTACAATTATATTAAAGTCATGTATTGTCAATGAGTTTATGTCATGTTTGTTAATAGCAACATGTCAATATTTGATTTTAATAATATGTTTGTCGACAGCAAAATCTTAGTATGTATTTGTTATGTCAACTGTGAGTGATTTGCTCACATACTAGTATCAACACATTATGTCACGTCAGAGAAACCTTTCCATTGTACAACAACAGACAGAGGAAGCTGATGAGCTCAGCTGAAGTGTGATGACACAGCGGTACCATTAGAGGGCAGCAGAAGAACAATAGTCCAGAGGTCTTCAACCCTGCTCCTGGGGACCCACTTGCCTGGAAAGTTTATTTGCAACCGGGTTCAGCACACCTGCCTGCAATTTTCAAGCAGTCTTGAGGAGCTTGATTGGCCACTTCAGGTGTGTTTGATTAGGGTTGTAGCTAAACTCTTTAGGATAGTGGGTCCCCAGGAACAGGGTTGAAGACCTCTGCATAGTCTATTATTACTATACAGTACTACAACACAATGGGTAATAAACCGTTGACCTCAGTTGATTTTTCCATATGTGACCCTTGACCACAAAACCAGTAGTAAGTAACATGGATACATTGTATGGGTGATTTTTATTTTTTATTTTTTCATGTTCCAAAGTTCATGTTCCATGAAGATATTTTGTAAATTAGCAAAACCTAATTGTTGATTAGTAATATGCATTGCTAAAAACTTCATTTGGACAGCTTTCAAGGACAAATATTGTCCTAACAAATCATACATCAATGGAAAGTTTATTTATTCAGCTTTCGGATGACGTATAAATCTAAATTTAAATAAATGACCCTTATGACTGGTTTTGTGGTCCATGGTCACATATGGGTCAAAGATATATATATTTTTTAAGCATCAAAACAATAAAAGTTTAATACAGCTTTATTTGCTTATTTTTTAATACATTAGTATGCACTCTGTTTAATTTAATTTTTCTCTGAGAAAAAAAAACTGACTTTTTTTTAACCCTGATTTACAGAAAAAAAAGTTATTTTAAAAACTTTAAAGGCTATTAATTTCAGGCAAATTTAAAGAAAAATCATTAGATATTATTAAAAGACTAGTTTAAATCTTCACCCATTTTTGCTATTATCCTTCAAACCACTCGGTTTTACCCATATGTCAGCAAGAAGTTTTTTTTATCATTTAAAATACAACAAAATTATCCGTTTAGATGTTTTAATAAGTGCAGGTCAGAATAAGTATGTTGTTTCATTTATAAATAAATATATCTGCTATCCTGATTGACATTAGAACACTATTTCACCCATGTTTTGACATTTTATCTTCAGGAAAATGATCTGATATTGACATTAAAGTAGACAGTTTACTTGCATTTATTATGATTTCTGTTTATACTTTTAAATTTCAATTGCAATTTTCAGTGTAGTCACCAAAATATACAGTCAAACCAAAATTCACCTTCAACATTTTGCAGATTATCACAGTTTACATATAGTTTAAAAAAATGTTAATAAAATGACAAGAACTTTTTCAGATAACTTTAATATACTTTAATATAATGGATTACAGTCAACCAAAAATTCAGACAGCTGTTAGTATCGTAATATTTACTTGTTGACCAATTACCAAGCGATGCTTCATTTTTTTCAGTCTGTGGTGTAAAAAGGTTGCATTAGTGATTAAAGAAAAAATACTTAAGCAAAGGTCAAAGTGTTAGAATAATTTTTGGTCCCACATTTGATCAATTTTACTGATAGTCCACTGTATGAAGAATTTTATATGCCAAATTTTTACTTTATTTTTATTTTTATCCTCAAAAATGATTGTTCCATGAAGATATTTTGTAAATTTCCTACTGTAAATGTATCAAAACATTTTTTATATAAGTAATATGCATTGCTAGAACTTAATTTGGACAACTTTAAAGGCAGATTTTCAAATAGTTGTATCTCAGCCAAATATTGCCCCATCATAACAACCCATACATCAATGGAAAGCTGTTTATCAGATTTCAGATGATGTATAAATCTCAGTTTTCAAAAATGGACCCTTATGACTTGTTTTGTGGTCTGTGGTGACAAATTATCTACAGTGTCTGAATAATTTTTGGTTTGACTATAAATTTAGCTTTTATTACATAGCTTTATTTATATATTTATTTTTTACTTCTAATGAGGATGTCACCAGAGGGGGAAGTTTTGTCATAAGGAAACACACGGTTGCACACAAAAGCTAGTGCTCTATATCTCTATACGACCAGAGGGGAAACAAGTAGACTTTTATGAAGACTTTATAGTGATCTGCTTGTTTGTCAGTGCTCTTTTATCAACCCTTGAAACTCAGTAAACATGATCTGTCTTATATTAGATCTCAATATGCCCTCCAGGTGTTTACAAGACTCTGACTGAAACCTCTTCAGTAATCTAGCATTACACACACACACAACGTTAAACTGCAATGAGAGCGGTGTTTCGCAGCTGTGGAGGCCTAATAAACATCACATGGGGAATAAATGCTTAGCCAGGCCTTCATCATCAGTAAATGGCAGCACAGGGATCCAAACTGCAATATTAAGACTGGAAAAATCTCATCTGATCCGATTTAAAAATATAAACGCTTATTGAAATAGCTAAAAGGCACCTAATAATCATTTCTAAGCTCGTTTGAGTATTGAGACACTGATATTGTTTTAGTTTGACTGTAATTGTTTTACAGCTCTAGGAGAATGCTTTCTTACCTCGGTGGCATAACTAGTTTTATCCAAGTGGGTTTTGACCAAGGCTGTGCGGTGGACAAAAGCGGTCAGCGGTGTTGCTGAGGTAACCAGGACATATACGTTTACGGTGACATTCAGGTCCTGATCGTCAGAGCGACTGTGTGTGATTGGCTGCCTCCTGTAGGATACAATCACAATAACGCTTGATATTGCAATGTTTTTAGCTGGCCATTTCCTTGAGATGTGACTTAACTTACCATTCATCTTCAACAGCGTTTGGGGTTCCCTCTTGTGGAGATGTGGAAAAAGCACAGGCAGAAGGGCGTATTGGTAATGTCACTCCTGAGATGGAAAACAGACGGGAGAAGAGCACAGAGTCTGAGTTCAGGCACATTGATTTCCTCTGTGAGGAAGACACATAGCACATGTATCGACATGAAGGCCAAAGCTACTTTAATTCTTTCCACAAAGATCTCCAGACATGTGTCTGGACATACCGTGATTACTAAATGATTGCTAAATCACTGAGTTCGGCCACGTTTCTCACATGCAGGCTTTGCTTTTGTGATAAATAAACTGCAGCTTTGTTCTAAAACATAGTGAGCTGCCATGCTTCTGTCAAAAGTTTATATCCACCTTTCAGAATTCGCAAAATGTTAGTTATTTTACCAAAATAAGAGGGATTAGACAAAATGCATGTTACTGTTTATGTAGTACCGACCTGAATAATATATTTCACATAAAAGATGTTTACATACAGTCCACAAGAGAAAACAATAGTTGAATTTATAAAAATGACCCCGTTCAAAAGTTTACATTCCCTTGATTTATTATACTGTGTTGTTACCTGAATGATCCACAGCTGTGTGTGTGTGTGTGTGTGTGTGTGTGTGTTTGTTTTTGTTTTTAATGGTAGTTGTTCTTGACTTCCTTGCTTGTTCTGAGCAGTTAAACTGCCTGCTGTTCTTCAGAAATATCCTTTAGGTCCCACAAATTATTTTCACAAATTTGAACACTTTCCAATAATGCCTGTATGACTTTGAGATTCTTTTCACACTGAGGACAACTGAGGGATTTATATGCAACTATTACAGAAGGTTCAAATGCTCACTGGTGCTCCAGAAGAAAAAACAATGCATTAAAACTTTTGAACAGTGTACATTTTTTTCTTATTTTGCCTAAATATCATATTTTTTTCATTTAGTACTGCCATTCAGAGGCTAAAGATGATAATTACATGTTTCCCATGTTTCAAATTCAAAATGTTTTATGCATGTTTTTTTCTTTCTGCAGCATCAGTGAGCATTTGAACCTGCTGTAATGGTTGCATATGAGTCCTCCTCAGTGTGAAAAGATGGATCTCAAAATCATACAGTCATTGTTGGAAAGGGTTCAAATACACAAAAATGCTGGGAAACCAAAGAATTTGTGGGACCTGAAGGATATTTCTGAAGAACAGCAGGTAGTTTAACTGGTAGATAAAATAAGGGATTAAAACTATCACTAAATAAAATAACACATTAAACAGCGCCAAAACGACACTTATTGTTTGAATACTGTAATAAAATGGACGGAACTTTAAATCTAAGACTGCATTCATTAAACAAAAATAGGCTACACTTATTGATTCTTTGGGATTTAAAAATCAATATCGCTACGTAAAAATGAGAATCAATTAAAACTGAGAAATCTACATTTATGCCCTGCCCTAGTACAAACAGTAATATTTAAAAATACTATTACAGTTTAAAATACTGGTTTTCTTTTTAAATATATTTTCAAATATAATTTATTCCTATGATGGCAAAGTTGAATTTTACGCATCATTACTCCATTCTTCAGTGTGACATGATCCTTCAAAAAATTCTAACATGCTGACTTGCTGCTCAAGAAATATTTCTTATTATCAATGTTGAAAATGCCAATCCTTGCTGAATAAAAGTATTTATTTCTAGGGCTGACACAACTGATTATTTTGGTATTCGAATAATCGGTCGATTATTCTGACAATTAATCAAGTACGGTCTAACAATGCTTTTCATGGATGGATTCTTATAGTTTTCTGGATCATCAATACAAAAAAATTGAGGTTTTTTAATCGAAAAATCGTGACAGCCTTACTTTATTTACTTATGAAAGTGGTAGAAGTTGCATAAGTTGTCTTATGTAAGATGTGACATTAAAAAAAATGTAATTTTCCTGTTTTTTTTTTTTTCCAACTACAGTCCCTTTTTAATTTTTCCAGCCACAGTCACAACAAACATTGAGTCACAGGACATTTTGTCATCCTCTAAGTTTTGTCATTTCTCTAAGTATTTCTGTGGCAATGCACAAGGTACCATTGCTAGACCCAGATCACTCTCTTGATCGCAATTGTTATTAGCTTAATTCAAAACCAATCCACCCTATAGATCCTTTAATGAAGTAAGTAAGCCTATGATCGAGATCTCCAGTTCACTGGCAGCTATAGGGAAATAACGACAAGAATAAAAATGCAGTAAACTGTAAAACCGTTTGCACTACAAACCCGTGCGTTTGACAATAAGACAATACATTCAAATAGTATGGTAAAACACACCAAATTTGCAATATCAAGCAGCAAAACGAGCCGTTTTAAACAGCTAAAAATAGCTGGATGTGGATGAGACCGGAAGCTAGAGAAATAAAATTTACAAACGGTCGCACCCCCTCTTAGGGCAAAACTAAGCTGGATAGAAGTCAATGGGCCTCATTCATGAAACACTATCTTTCGTAAAGCCATTCTGACGTAAACTTTCGAATTTATGAAAATGTTTGTATTTTCAAAAAAAAAAAAAACACCTGCTCCTTACCACTTAAACGGTGCATAAAACGTTGTGTTCTTTTTAGCAAACTGATGACACTGAATTTTAATGCACAGCCATAATAAATACAAGTTAATTTGCCCTTGCCCTCTTATATATATAGAGAGAGAGAGAGAGGGAGAGAGAGAGAGAGAAAGACTATATTTATTTAACTGTAAAACACAGCGCTCGTCACTGTCACTATTTATCCAGCAGTAAATAGAAAAGGGGCGGGACAAATACCGACCAACCATCTTACAACAATGGAGAACTGGTTATTGTTTTTTATTATTAGGAACATTTTAAAAATTAGATACTATACGCCGTGAATATTCCAAATCATAGCAGCTAAAGTGTCTCAACCGGAAAAAACGCTGTACAAACAAAGCGTTCTCAAGCGCCACCGGCTGGTCGTTTTTTTGCAGCTGGCTAAAAACTCGTTGGTCGACACACGTTAATTTAATATTTATTGTTAGGCATATGGCCTATTAATCTTTTCTGCATTTATGCAATACACTGGAGCCAAACCTGAGAAAGCAGACCAGAATATTCCACTGCGTTCCTGGACACGCATTTTGCGTAGCTAATTGTGTATGAGCGTGCATGTGCGCCCTATTTACGAATGATTGGAATTCATAAACATACACATGTTCAACGATCAAATCGGACGTTTACGAAGCGTTTGTGAATCCGGAGGAGAGTTTTCGGGAAGGTCTGTTTTACCTGCAAAATTACTCTGAATTTACTCCTACATATACGCAGATTTCATGAATGAGGTCCAATGTGCGCATACGCATGCATTTACCAGTCCTCATAAGCACATGAACAGCTCAGCATAGCTGAGTGGTGATCTGGCACTGCTGTGCGAATGAAAATTCCTTCACTGATTCCAGTCAACATGTCACCATTTAATCAGAAACACACACACAGATGTCTCTCCAGCCTCAGAGAAAGGATGTCACCACACCATACAACTCAAGAAATACTAAATACTCTCAAACATGTCTACAGTAAACGTCTCCAAACCTCTTTCATTTAAACCACAGGCCACACCAGCCTTGGGCCCCATTTCAAACCCCTACGAAACACTTGGAAAAACATCAGGATCTCCGTAAGCCATGCATCTGCCAAAGTCCCGGTCCCTCCCAACCCAAGTGTGTAAGCTATGCTGAGTTTACATTCAACTTGGTCACTGACCCGTCCATGTCGTGTATATCTGTGTACTCTTCAGTACGCCTGCCTTCAGATACCGTTATAAAGAGGACACAACCTGGCCTAGCCGAACCCTAAACACCAGGACTCAATCGTTCGTGTTTCAGTGGGCGTCGGGCCAACAGGAAGGACAATATTGTTTCAGAGCTGGAGACAAAGCCTCCTTTTCTGAAGCTGGGCGGTCTTGATGCCGCAGGGGCAGCGGGTGAAAAATCGGTCATTGTCACAAACGTAGGCACTGTTATCCTCCTCCTTTGAGGTCTTGGAGAAGTGATGATCGTAATTGGTTCAAAGAGGTAAAATTAAGCGTGATCAAGTTCAAAGAGCTTTGTAATGCAGCGTTGTGACATATAACAAAAAAGCGACTTTCTGAAGAAAGAACGATACGGTAACCCACTATGGCTGTTATTAAATGGCATTTGTGATGTGCACTTACCTTTTAATATCCCTGCAGCAGAGAGTTACTTGCGGTAAATATCACTCTTGACACTGACCTTTATAAGTAATTACAGAGACAAGCTTAAAACTCTCTAATACACACCTGACTGAAGTGCGTCACACACACACACACACACACACTGCACTGTTAGAGACGTCAGTTAAATTTAGAAAATACTTTTTCAACCAATTTAAGTGCTGATGCTTTATTTTACAAAGCATTCTCACAAAAGACAACATTTTTAAGACTTTTTTTTTTTTTTTTTTTACATTTATCTAATAAATGGGGTCCAAATGGGTTGTTTTGGACCCTGTGCTGTTTTTTTTACTGGAACTATTTAAAATCTATTTTGGTAATTGAACTAAAGCTAAAATTAGAAAAACTTAAACTCCCGCATTGGCGTCTTATAAACAACAATGGGGACCAAAAGGGACCCTGTGCTGTTATTTTTTACTAAAACTATTAAAAATCTATTTTGGTAATTGAAATAAAGCTGAAATGAGATGAAAGTAAACCAGAAATAAAGCTACATAAAAAATAGAAAATGACAAAAGCACAACAAAGTTACTAACATTTAAAATTACAACTGAAAAGAAAAAGAAATAAAAGCTAAAAATAAAAATAAAAACACAAAATACTACTAAATATGATATAAAAAATACTACAGTGACACTATTTGGACCCCACTGACTTTCATTATAAAGACAAAAACAGTAAAAAAAAAAAATATTATTATTTTGTGTGCAATGGACGAAAGAAATTGAGTTTGGAACCACATGAAGGTGAGAAATATACCTTTCAAATTATTTTAAAAATGTCAATTTTCTTGCAAAAATATATCATATTGTAATATAATGTACATTTCATATGGGCTATGATGATTTTATGATGAAAGCATTGAATGGCAAAGAATAGCATTATTATTATTTTTTTTTAATTAAATTAAATAAAATAAAATAAATTATGGGCTATGGTGATTTATGATGCTTTTTCATTGTACAGAAAATAACCGCGTTCATTATAAAAAAAAAATAAAATAAATAAAACTAAATTATATATTTAAAAAATGGTGATTTAATTATTTAAAACAGAACAGAAAAGAATAGCATATATTTTTTGAAAAATAAATACATAAAAAATGCATGAAATATAATCAAATTAAATAATAAAATGAAATAAAAAATTACTAATTAAATTCAAATTATGGGCTTTGGTGATTTTATTATACTTCTTCATTTTATGATGCTTTTTTGTTATACAGAAAATTACAGCGTTCATGATTTTTTAAAAAGTAAATACATAAAAATAAATAATAAAATAAAATAAAATAAAATAAAATAAAATAAAATACAAAATAAAATAAAATAATGGTCTATGGTGATTTATAACGCTTTTTCACTGTACAGAAAATAACAGCGTTCATTATTTTAAAAAATACATAAAATAAAAATAAAACAATTAAAAAATTAATTTCATTTAAAAAATTACTAATTAAATACAAAATTTTGAGCTATGGCGATTTCATTATGCTTTTTCATTTTATGATGCTTTTTTGTTGTACAGAAAATAACAGCGTTCATTATATTTTACAAAAAATAAAAAAGGCTATTGGTGATTGGTGCTTTTTCATTGTACACAAAAGAACAGCGTTCATTATTATTTATTTATTTTTTTAAATACATACAAAATTAAATTATATTAAATCAAAAATTTCATTAAATAAAATATTTAAAAAATATATGGGCTGTGGTGATTTTATGATGTTTTTTCGTAGCATGAACATTCTGTAAAACATTTCCTTTTGTGTTTAATCATTAAAATAAATTCATTTAGGGGCTGCAAAAATACATTACCATCTTATTATGTGCTAAAGAAATGCTTAGAACATTTCTGCTCACCTGACAGCTGGCTGTCTGTCAGAAACCGGCAGACTCCACCCATGTCCAAAAACGCTCCAGCAAAGGCTGGTATTATGTTAACCTGTGTGGAGATTTGACACCAGAGAGATCAGAGGTCAGAGTTTAACGAAGACCACCATGACAGAGAGTTTAAAAACATTCAAACAGTCATCATTCGGTAATGCCTTAAGATCCCGTGAGATGACTAATGGCTCATGAACGAGAGTGATTTAATAACTGAGACAGTAAGTAGCAGTTGTTCTTGGATAACGTCCAGAACTATAACTGGCCCAGGAGACTCACAACAGATGGGAAATTTAAGCAAATCCGATCATGAACATTACTAAATACAGCTTTCAAATGAATCGTAAGTAAGAACGGCTCAGGCTCTTATAGACCAGTTTTCTGCATTTTCGAGAGTGAGCTCAGAGGAGTTGAGGATGCTGGAATGTTTTATGGCGTCCTGGTTTCTTTAAAGATTTCCTTTGAATTTCTGGAGCGGTTCTTTCACATGCATTTCAAACAAAGAGTTTGGCATTAGTGCTTGGCATTTGTTTGCTTTTCCTTCTCAGTGTCAGATCTATAATACTCCACATTTTTTTGATTATCGTGCATTACATTGCATCATAAACAGGAATCTCTTCATGAGAGCTGGATGTATGTAAGGAGTGGGTGGTCTTACCCTCTGGCGGTGCTGCGGATGGGCCAAGTTGATTTTTCGCAGGCAACTTTTTTCAGAGCCCTTTAGGCATATTAAGACAGACCAGTCTCTTCCATCTGTGTTCAAGGGAGAATATATTTAGCAAGAGATAAAGAAATAAAGGAAGAAAAAAGATGGCAGGATCAGCACTGACTACGTGCTCATGACAGTTTGCCAAAAAACTGGATTAAGGCAGTTACACAAACACAAACACACTCACTGATTTCCATGTTTTATGAGGTGTAATGGCTTTTATACTGTACAAACAGGCTTTTTCTGTCCTCTTACTCTAACCTTACTACTCACACAAAACTTTATGCATTGTTAGATTAAAAAAAAAACACTTTATGATTTATGAACTTCATTCTGTTTAAACAATAAATAAATAAATAAATAAAAAAATAAATATTTAGTAGTGGCACAGTAGCAGTAATTAATAAATAAAACAAAATAAAATTAGTAGTAGCAGTAGTAGTAGTAGTAAATAAAATAAAATAAAATAAAATAAAATAAAAAATAATAATTAGTAATAGCAGCAGTAGCATGTAATAAATAAATAAAGTTAATTAATAAAATAAAATAATAAATATTTAGTAGTGCCAATAGTAGTAGTAATAAATTAATAAATAAAATATAAAATAAAATTAGTAGCAGTAGTAGTAGTAGTAAATAATATAAATAAAAAAAAAATAATAATAATTAGTAATAGCAGCAGTAGCAGTAGTATTTAATAAATAAATAAATACATAAAAAAATAAAGTTCATTATACTTACAACTACAGAAAAATACAAACCCTATCCATAAACAATTGATTAATAATTTAAAGGCCCCATAAAATTACAACTTTTTGGTCCAAATAGGCAGTAACCTACTGTAAAATAATAAAAAAAAAATAATAATAAAATAAAATAATAAAATAATAAAATAATAATTAGTAGTAGTAGTAGTAGTAGTAGTAAATAATATAAATAAAAAAAAAAAAATAATAATTAGTAATAGCAGCAGTAGCAGTAGTATTTAATAAATAAATAAATACATAAAAAAATAAAGTTCATTATACTTACAACTACAGAAAAATACAAACCCTATCCATAAACAACTGATTAATAATTTAAAGGCCCCATAAAATTACAACTGTGTGGTCCAAATAGGCAGTAACCTACTGTAAAATAAAATAAAAATAATAATAATAAAATAAAAAAATAAAATAATAAAATAAAATAAAAAAATAAATAAAATAAAATAATAATTAGTAGTAGTAGCAGTAGTAGTAGTAGTAGTGGTAGTAGTAGTAAATAATATATATATATATAAATAATAATTAGTATTAGCAGCAGTAGCAGTAGTATTTAATAAATAAATAAATAAATAAATAAATACAATTCATTATACATACAACTACAGACAAATGCAAATCCTATCCATAAACAACTGTTTAATAATTTAAAGGCCCCATGAAATTACAACTGTGTGGTCCAAATAGGCAGCAACCTACTGTAAACTAAACTAAACTAAACTAAACTAAAATAATTTGTAGTCAATCATTTAGTCCAGAATATCTTTACATAAGTTTATGTACATTTATGTTTCAACAGAAAATAATATAAATTTTATTTATCACCAAATAATAATAATTATTATTAGTAGTAGTACAAACAATTATTAGTACTATTAGTAGTAGTAATAAATAAATAAAGTAAATTTGTATGTAAATAAATACATAATAAATAGGTCATTATACTAGTAACTACAAACTATATCCATAAACAACTTTTTAATAATTTAAAGGCCAAATAAGCAGCAACCTACTGTAAAATAAAAAAAAAAAAAAAAAATAAAATAAGAAAAAAAGTAGTAGCAGTAGTAGTAAAAAAAATAACAACAACAACAACAAAAACAACTATTATTATTATTAGTAGTAGTAGTAGTAGTAGTATGTACTATTAATTTAAAAAATATTTTACTTGTTTTATTATTATTATTATTATTTTATATATATATATATATATTTTTTTTTTTTTTTTTTTTTTTTTTTGTGTGTGTGTGTGTGTGTGTTGGAAATGTTGAAATACCATAACTGTATTGATAAATACTTTTTCCAAATTAGGACATCCCTGAATGTCCCCAAAGGGATGTTTTGTCATATTTAGCTCACTTCTGGGGACAATAATCCCCAAAGTATATCTAAGTAAACACTGTAAAAAACACTGTAAAACACAAAACCTCACATAAGTCTGTCTGTATTTTCACAATATGAAAACAAGTAAGAAAGCACAAGACTTGGAAAATTCTTAGCTCTTACAATAAAGATGGCCAAAAGTTGTGAAGTCCTTTTACAGACCTAAAAATTAGGACAAAAGTGAATGACATAATGCTGTAGCAACACTATGCGCAGTCAGGAAGAAACTGAAGCGCAGCCAATTTTCTTTTCACCGTAAGTTTTCCGTCATCTATACTTGACATTCTTTTAACTCTTTAATTTCTTTTGTGCAGCCTCGAATTAAAAGAGAAACATTCATGATCTCGATCAAAACATCAAAGACACATAGCCCCCTACGCAACCTCTCTGCATGCGAACACACATGATTTATGAGGGCCATTTTAATTCACCAAATACCAGACCAGAGGTTCAGAGAGCCAATTAGCCATCTAGAAGTCACAATATGGCCGGCCCACTTCAAACAGAATATATAATGGCATGTGTTTCAGTGAATGAAAGAAGAATGTAATTTATACTGCCTTGATTAACCAACCATAAATAAATAAATAATAATAAATTCCAACTAACCGATCCAATCTTAGACCAAAATGATGTTGATTCAGGAACATGTTCCACTTGATTAAAATCACATTGTATGTGCATTTGTAATGTTCAATGCTTTAAAAATGTGAACCATTGTTTATTGAGTTAATAAAACTTCTTCAAATTCTTTGAGAGAGAGAAAGAGAAACTGGAAAAAGCACATCTGGTAGTTATTGTGGTAGTCAGCATCGCTCCAGGAAATGTGCTGGTGTGTATTTGGCATAAAGTCCAAACATTTGTGCCTGAGTGCCGTCCCAGCCCAAACAACAGGAAGTACTGTTTATAGCCAAAGGGAATCATGGGAAATCAGCCGTTATGTCCCTCCTGATACTATCATGATAATTTCAGCTCATTCTACATTCTGATAGTGCTGTTAACAGCTCATCATTTCTAATCAGTTCAGTGCAATTGAATGTTTCTAGCCTAAAAAAAAGCCTAGGCTACAGTTTATAAATGCTGAATACCAAATAGCCCATAGTTAAATAACCGTTTCCATTATGGTCTGTAATGACTACATAAGTGTCACCAAATGTAAATGTACAATTATCAAACCATTTACACATATGCATACATGCTATTTGAGATGTTTAATGTGGCAGTAATGGAAAGCACTGCAAGGCCCACTGATGCCTCCAGTGTTCCTGGCATTAAGATGAGTGTTTGTTTTATCAGCAGTGTTTCTGTGTGGTTCTGGTAAAGCTGTTTGGGTGAGTAAAGCAAGTTTTTGATGTGTCTGCAGGCCAGCCCGTCAATCTGACTGACAGCTGTTGACAATCTGGCTTCGTCCGCAGCGGCAAACAAACACCTGCTTGTTTCATCACACAATATACATGCACATACGCGCATGGTCTAAGATAAAATAAAATGAAAACAAAAAACAAAAACAAAAATAAATAAATAAAAAAAAAAAAAAATAATAAAAAAAATAAAACTACAAAAAATAAAATAAAACACAATAAAACAAAATAACAAATAAAATAAAATAAAAAGTAAAACAAAACAAAATAAATAAAATAAAACAACACAAAATATAATAAAACAAAAAGTAAAACAAAACAAAATAAATAAAATAAAACAACACAAAATATAATAACAAATAAAATAAAAACAAAGTAAAAAAATAAAAGAAAAACAGCAAAAAAGAAAAAAAAACTAAAGAAATAAAAGAAAACAAAATATCAAATACAATAAAACAAAATAACATACATAAAATATCAAATAAAATTAAACAAAATACAATGCAATAAATAAAATAAATAAAACAAAAAATAATAAATAAACAAAAATAAAATTAAATAAAACAAAACAAATAAATAAATAAATAAATTAATTAAAAAATAGAAAAAAACAACTAAATTAAACTAAATTATTTAAAATAAAATAAAACAAAACAAAACAAATAAAATATCAAATAAAATACAATAAAATAAAATAACAAATAAAACAAAACAACAAATAAAATAAAACAAAATAACATAAATAAAATAAAATAACAAATAAAATAAAACAACAAAACAAACTAAAAAAACTAAAAACAAAGTAAATAAAATAAACAGTAAAATAAAACAAAATAAAAAACAAAATAAAGAAAACAAAATACAATAACAAATAAAAAAATACAAAATATATCAGATACAATAAAACAAAATAACAAAGAAAATAACAAATAAAGTAAAATAAAATAATAAATTCAATTCAATTAAACAAATCTAAATAGATAGATAAATAAAACAAAACAACTAAATTAAATTAAACTAAATTATTTGAAATAAAATAGCATAAAAGAAGATAAAAGCATACAAATGTTATCATATTGAAAATCTGTGATCCAAAATTCAATCTAAACCTAAAACAACTTTAGAACCTTTAAAGCAAACAACAACAACAACAACAAACTGTAAAAGTGATGATGAGAAATTATATGATTTTATGATGTAAAATCTCATTTCTAGGTCTAGCCAAAGCTTCTCACTCAAATTGGTATGCTGCTACATAACATGTCATTTTGTCAAAATGTGTATTCATTTGGAAAAATATAATCATTATCACTAATGGTCTCAGATGTTCGGACCTTATTGTATTTAGTTTGCATTTATCCACCCAAATAATGTGTCATCACATACATCATTCAGGAATGGTGCTTTCAAAAGCAGGGGAAAAAAAGGATAGTTTATATTGAAGAAAGGCTCAAAAATCACATTAAAATCTCAATTTGTGGTAATAAAGTTGCATAATACTAGTATATGCATCAACATAAATATATTTGGATGAACATAATACATAACCAAGTATCAGCGGTCAGTGCTATGTATACACAAGACATTTACAGAAACTAAACAGCACAGTTCACTTTAGAGGCCTCCATCTCAATCACCTCTCTGTGTCCAGTCACGACCTGAAGGAGGAGGAGGGGAGGAAGGTTTTAGGACCCCTGTTGTGACCATGAAGCATTGCTAAATTAACCCCTGAACCACCTGACAGTGAACAGGAACAACAAACCTCTGAGATCATGAGCCAGCAGCACACAACAGTGCAATTTATTACATGGCTCTCTGGAATATTTCATTCTGACTGGTTAATACCAGCAATCTGTGGTCAAGCGTTTTTGTATAATGACCAATAAACTATATTAAACCATCGTCCTTGGAGATCAATTAATGAAACCTCATATAATACACATAAAACATTGTTAAAGTCACACAAGAGTCAGGGTTGGTTAGGTTGGAATACTTGCATACTACATACTACACAGTATGTACTGCATACTGCATACTCACAAAAGGTTATGTGAAACAATTATTTTACATTTTAAATTTAGTTATGCATTAAAAAAAAATAATCTCAATCAAATAAATTGAATACAAAGATAAAAATAGATTATATTTATTTTTGGCATCCCTTCCAGCTAATTCTTCACATTTGAAACAAACGAAGTAAAGTGCATTGCATTTACAGCGTGCTTAGGTTGCATATAACACGTTTTGGTGAATTTAGTAGTTCACAGCAGGCATTCCATGCATCCAGAAAATTAGCATAATGTGATATGTGGTACAAAAATAGAAGTTGGTAGCACGCCAGTCTAAACATACCCAATCTGTCCTGAGCTCATACAGTTTAAAGCATGCATGCATATATGTGCTGTTCTCAACAGCACATTTTAGTATACATTTTGTATGCAGAGTGTATTTTGTGAATTATATCTAAATGTGCTGCATGCATAATTAAACACAATGTCATATTGCATATACTGAAAAAAATGTAGTGCACTTATGTTTCAGTTGCCGCACTGGGAACGGAAGCTTAAGTAATTTCAGCCATGATTTAACACTAAATTGGATTGAAGGAATAGTTAACCCAAAAATGAAAATATGCTGAAAATGTACTCACCCTCAGGCCATCCAAGATGTAGATGAGTTTGTTTTTTCATCAGAATAGATTTGTAGGAATTCAGCATTATATTACTTTCTCAGCAACAGATCCTCTGCAGTAAATGGGTGCCGTCAGTATGAAAAACATCACAATAATCCACAACTAATCCACACAAACGGTTTGTGAAATAAAAATCTACAAAATACAGACTTTTAACTTCAAACCAAAAGTCTTTTATCCATAATATTGCTTTCTCCAGGGAAAAAAGTAATGTCATTTGAAACAGGACTAGGGATGCGCGGTATATGACTGATAGGACGATGGCGATGATTTCCAGATAGAGCAACAATACTATCATTTTGATCAATTCTGTATTTTATACGCTGCTGTTCCGAAGTTTGCCTGTAGGCGGCAGTGCTTCCCAAATTGCTGCGAAACGGGTAAACGTGTAATTATGACAACAGTAGAAGTGAAATACGGCATTATTATGCATACAAAACAAATGATGAAGTTGAGGGTGAAGGTGAAGGTCTAACCTTACCTTAGAGATCGACAGGTGAGTGCATCATTCATCATTCATAAATTCAGGTTTAATTAACTTTTATTCATGCAAATACCTAAGATGTGATACGGAGTAAACACGAAAGCTCAAATGTGCGTGTGTTTAGATTTGGTTACATAATACTTGCACTTGCATTTTAAACAATTACATATTAAGTGAATTTGAATGAAGCAGGAGTTTTGCTATATTAATTTTAGTATCAATAATAAGAAGGGAAAGTTTCTGCCGCACCGCCAACCACTAATATGAAGCAGCTGAGAGATTTATATTTAATGCTTTTTCTTTGGCTATCTGAGTCTGAAATCTGAAAACAATCGGAGAGAGAGATAATAACGCGATTTTTAATACTTTGACTGTTAGAATAACACTTTAAGTAAAGCAACTTTTGTTAAAATTCATTAGGTCAGCTGACCTAACAGTGTTACAGCACTTATTAATCTAGGTCAATAATTAGTTATAAACTATATACATGTTTAGTATGTTAACATTACTTTCTAAATTGTTTTCAATTCACTTTTCTTTTGAGGCTGATTATTTGTCAGCTGTGGTATTGAATTTGTATTGATACCGAGGTATTACAATGTTGTGTCAGTCCGAAGCCATATTAAATATTAACGTATATAGAAGGTGCACAGTGTCATTCACACAAACACTAAACACCATCATGGTAACACACATGAACCTGAAAAAATGCAATAAACATTCATTTAAGAACATTAGATGTTATGTACAACCCTACTGTACAAAACTGCTAAACTAAGAAGAAAGTTATTTCAACAAAAAAACATCATATTTAAGGAAAAAAAAAAAAGTAACACAGGGAATTCTGGGAATGTCAATTTATGGTTATTAACTGTAAATTTTAACCATTTAACAGGTTTTTACTGTAGCATTTTTAAATTTTTTTAATGTTAAATTAACTGTCATTTTTTACAGTGCTGTTTACAAGCAAAAACAACAATTCTAAACAAATATGTCAGTAGATATTCTATATATAGATATAAGCGTTATTACGGATTGTTGCCAGAAAATAAAACACCAACATTAATTGATGGAGTGGAGTCGTGTGGATTATTGTGACGTTTTTATCAACTGTTCGGACTCTCATTCTGACGGCACCCATTCACTGCAGAGGATCTGTTGCTGAGAAAGTCATGAAATGCTAAATCTCTCAAAATCTCAAATCTACATCTTGAGTGGCCTGAAGATAAATACATTTTTTATTTCTGGGTGAACTACTCCTCTAAAAATGCTTAATTAACATATTTACAGTACAGTATGTTAGAGTTGATAACCTGATACCACTTGCTAAAATAGGTCATTTGTGACCCTGGACCACAAAACCAGTCATAAGAGTAAATTTTTTGAAATTGAGATTTGTACATCATCTGAAAGCTTAATAAATAAGCTTTCCGTTGATGTGTGGTTCGTTAGGATTGGACAATATTTGGAATCTGAGAAAAAAAAATCTAGAATGTGAGGGTGCAACAAAACCAAATAATGAGAAAATTGCCATTAAAGTTGTCAAAATCAAGTTCTTAGCAATGCATATTACTAATCAAAAATTAAGTTTTCATACATTTATGGTACGAAATATTCTCATGGAACATGACCTCAATATCCTAACGATTTTTGGCAAAAAAGAGGAATTGTATTGTCTTTGTATTTTTGGCTATTTTGTGGTCCAGGGTCACATTTGATAACTGTGTAGCATGTGTTGATTATGCATACATTCTGTACATACTAGAAGACTAAAATAGGCAGCATTCAGTAGTATTCTAGTATTCTAAATATACCCTTGATTAACACACAAAAGGGCAGGATGTCCTCCCCTCACCTCTTCTGTCCTGTCTGAGTGAGGCGCTGGTCTCTGCGTAACGGGCCTGATCCACTTGATAGCCCTGCTGCTGTAGGACTCTCTGATATAACTGGACCTCGGTGTCCGTTGGAGCATGTTGGCCTGTCAAAATAATGGCTTTTCCTGCACAGCTGTGTTTAGAATGATGCACCTGAGAGAGCAAGAAAAGAGAAACTGTTAGTTTTTCCTTTTAAACATTTATTTATTCTTGATGTTACTTTCTTTAAAACTTAAAAAATGCACAGTAAACTTGATTTGTATGTTACAAATACTCCATGAAGTTCATAACAGGGTTTAAAACTGTTCTCTGGCTTTGTCACATGTGAGGATCACAACACCAGGGGCTAATCAGAAAGGCAGCTGAGCATTTCCGAAAGCAACCATAATGACCGTCAGGTAGGGAGGAGGGCTGAACCCCCGTTAGATCAGAGCAGTTTTGGGATATGGTTTAGTTTAGCACCAGAGGAAAGCTTGACAACATGAGCCTTATTAAAAGGCATATTAAACATAGCACACGATCATCCAGTTCTGTGTTGCATAACAGAATCTGAGGAACACAGCGTTATTTGGGCATGGAGTATGTGACTGAGGAAGGGAGGGGAGCGTTTCCTCTCTTTCAGCATGGATGATACTGTTCCCCTTTCTTTTCTCTCTCTGTATGTGGTCATCTTTTTGAGCTGTCGTGCTGTGCTGTTCTCTTTCGCTCTCTCTCAGAGGTCCACTCCTCCTCTGCTTGTAAATGTTTCCATCTGGGAGCTCAGCCACATTAATGAAAGGCTCCCAAATGGCCAAAGTCAACCTCTGCACCCCATTATTCGCTCATTACAGTCTTCAAAACAGATTCTTTACTACTTATTGTTCATTCAGTACATGGGTTAGAAATTTAAAAAATATTTTCAACACCATTGTGGTTAGTTTTTAGTTTAACTATTTTTAAATATAATTTTAACATATTATCATAAAAATAAATATGAATATAAGCAACAACAGCAATAAATATTATCATTTTTGTTATTTATATGACTTTTTATTTGTACATTTAATACTTTTCTTTCTGATGTATTTCTGATGTTCTTTTATATCATTATCATTAACAACAACAACAACATTAATAATTCAATAAAAGGCCTAGTTATTTATTTATACAGTTATATATTTTTTCTATTTATATTTAAGTGTCATATTTACATATATTATTATTATTATTATTATTATTATTTGTAAGCTAATACTTAAATATATTAGAAATATATAACTATTTTGTTTTAATAATAATAATAATAATAATACATATTATTATTAGTAGTAGTAGCAGTAGTAAATATAATTGTATTTCTAATTATATTTACAACTATGGAAATGTACTACCCTTTTATATCAACAACAACAATAACATTAATAACAATAATAATATTAATAAGTATCATTATTATAAAGTGTTATTATTATTATTATTATATGTAAACTAATACTTAAATATATTAGACATATTTTACTGTGTAAATGTATAACTATTATGTTTAATTATTATTATTATTATTATTAGTAGTAGTAGTAGTAGTAGTATTAACACATTATTATTAGTTATTGTACTAGTAAATAGATTTTTTTAAATTATATTTACACCTACAGAAATATACAACCTTTTTCTATCAACATCAGCAATAATAATAATAATAATAATAATAATTATTATTATTATTATTATTATTATTGATTATATTTTTAATTATACAAATTATATTAATTATATTATATTATTATTAATTATATTATAATTATAATAAAAATATTATTATTATTACAATATGTAAACTAATACTTATTAGAAACTTAAACTAAATATATTAGAAATATATTGCTATGTAAATGTATAACTCTTTTGTTACATTATATTATTATTATTATTATTATTATCATCATATGTAAACTAATACTTAT